>JAYKAV010000012.1:998726-1200722 GCA_035582835.1 Phoebastria nigripes
TTTCTTTTTTTTTTTTTTTTTTTTAAATGCATTATCTCTGAGTGTTAGTCTCTGATTCTTTATGTCACTTATGTCGTGCCACTGTAGACTGTGTCCCACTGTGTCATGTCCTCCAGATCAATATGACACGACATAGCACTGCGTGAGCTACAACAAGCAAACGCAGCAATGCAAAGCTGTTTACCCTAAACAAGTAATCCCTCCTAATGGACACCCAATCAATAGAAAATCAGGGTGGGATGGTTTCTTTTCAGATTGGATAATTGTTACCCTCAGACCGTACCCGCAATGTCTGCAGCCTGCTGGTTTGCAGCTCGGAAATGCATCACAGCTTCCCGAAATGAGACACAAAATGCAGGCGGCTCTAACAGCTAATGACAGGTTCCTTTTAGCAGGGGATGAGGGACAAAGCGAAGCAATTACAGCCTTGCTACAGATGGGAAGTGCTGCTCAGCTCCGTTTCTTCTAAGAAACTGAAAGCTAGCAAGAAAACTTTGTTAAAATCTCTTGTAGTACAAACCAAACACATTAAATCCATCAGAAATACACCAAATTCTCTGCAATATGCTGCAGCAATAGAACTAAGGGATGTAATGCAGGACAAAAATAGGTAAGAAAAGCTCAGATAGCCTAAGTGCACGCTGCTAGGGAGGCCGGGGCCGATGGCAGTGGCGTCCAGAGCTGTCCTGGTGTGGCCGTGCTGGTTTGCTCCAGCCAAGGACCATCCCTGTGAGCTTTAACGCTGCTCAAATCATCTCAGCTCTGACGACAAGCTGCAAGCAGAGCCACTCTGTGAGCTGCCAGCCTGGCTGGCATGCAAAGAAAACTGCATGTAAAACAAAAAAGTGCCATTTCTGTCACATAAAAAGTGTGCTCCTGAAAATGCCGGCATGAAAGGAAGACTGAGGGAGCTTTCCTGCTTCCCTGAGCTTTCAGTGACACCTACAGACAATCACTAACAGTCTGCAGAAGGTACGTCCCGGCACACGCCGTAAGCCCTGAAGGTCTCCTCTTTCTCTGTAGCAAAGCCAAGCCCAGGCCAATGTAAACTCGCTCACGTCTGCTGTCACTGCATTTGCTATACCTACAGGACACCTACTGAATATGTTTGCATGTACAGTGTAGTTATTTTTTTCCTTGTTTCCTATTTGAGACTAAAAACCAGATTATTTTACCTTCTGATGACAGAGGGCTTTTCATCCCCTGAGAGTGTTCCCACTGGCATGCACTATTCACTTATTTCTCCTCTAAAAACTTCTCAGTAATGCCAGACGAACTTTCTCAGAAGCAACCCGGAACAATTTTGCTTGCTTTTTGTCTGTTCTTTCTGCAGGAGAGCTGGGAAGTGCCAGGCGCTGCTTCCCTCTGTGGAGGGCTCAGAAACCTGCAGGCAGCTGTAAGGGGTGATGCTACTAATAGAAATCTTACCCCTTATCTGCAACTGAATCTTTCAGCCTTATTTTTAAAACTATCTCAAAATGCACTGGAGTGCTCTAAAGGTGAATATCATCTCAAAATATCACCAAAATCACTTTTTTTTTTTTTTAAATTAACTGTCCTTGGCAATAGTGCCCTTACTAAGCAAAGACATCTAAGGAAAATAACCTGCACTTAGCGGGGACAGGACAGTAACAGAGCATTAAGATCAGCTCTCCTGTAGTATCTGTCTCCCTAGACCGCCTCTCTTGCCTTGCAAGTGGACAATAAGTAAATGAGTAGCTAGCTCAGAAAAAAACAATCATTGTTTTTTTTATTTTTGACTTGGATGCTAACCAGCATGGTTTTGGTATCATTAAAGCACTCACCGTAATATAAAAAGTGCCTGATGTTACAGGTTTTGAAAATGCAAATCTAATAATTTTGATTACCACTTGGCTGCGTATCACCAGGGTGTGCCTACACTCGGCTGCCCTCAGTTGGCTTCTGAATAACATTTTCCATTTGCTGCTCTGCTAGGGCTATTAAAGGGGGGAAGGGATGTTTTTGTTTTTCAGCTTTCCCAGTCCTTGAGAAGAGATGGGTAAGCATTCTCCTTGGGGTGATTTGTAAAGTGCATTGCTCAGGCTTGCGCTCCTGCTGAGCATGGCGTGGGTCAGAGACCTCCCTGCGCATCGTTTGTCACCAAGCTGTATCCGCCATTCCCATAACCTGGTATGTTCAGCTATTAGATTGCAATGCTTCTTGACATGATTGGATTGAAACCCGGGGGCCTGATTTTCAGAGGCACCAGGCACTTGCAGTTCCTATGACGTCCACAGGAGCTGTGCTAAGCTGCTCTGGAAAGCAGGTCTTTAGCAAACACCCATGTTTCATTCTTTATATGTTTATAAACTGTATGCATTGCAGCAGGAAGAATTAGATTTATGGTGTGGACTTCTCGCCTCTTGCAGAAAGTGCTGTGGAGACAAGGGTTAGCTACAGCAAAACCTCAGTGCTGACACTTGTTGAGGACCACAGCTTACACCGATCATTGCGGGACTCATGTGGGAGAGCTCAGGGCTTTGTGGGGGGCACCCATTTAATCTCAGAGTCAAGTCCTTCATAAATATTTCATATGGGCTTTGAGCAGGGCAGAGGATGAACTTCTGATGCTGAAAGGCATTTCAGTAAGTGATTCTATGCCTGAGCCCCACTGCAGGTGCGGGCATTTCTGTAGCATCCTGAGCTTGGGATGTTCCACGTCTTCTTGAGTTTCAGTAGTAGCAGTCCCAAGTGACTGTAAAATCCTGATACATCAGTAATAATGAAAAACAATGTCATAAGTCTAGGCAAGAATTAAACATTATTTTAGTAACTTGCACTTACACAGCTTTTCTCCTGAGAAACTTAAAATGTTTTACTTTTGTTAATTAGTTAAGCCTCCTAACACCTACTGTGGTTCTGCTAAGAGTTACTCTGTTTTGTTAGAAGTGAAACCAAAATACAGATGAATTAAATTTGTTAAAGGTAATACAGCCAAGTCCCTGAGGACTTGATCTGAAGTCTATTCAAGTCAGTGTTGAAATCTTTTTCATTACCTCCAGTACACTTTTGGTAAGGTCTTTGAAAACCTAGGAACAGCTTCACATCCCCTGAATTTCGGCGAGTAGTTCTGCCCAGTACATATCTTTGTTGCTGTATCCTTATTATTTTAGCAGAGAATTAAGCAGTCGGCCAGTAGTCCCTGGAAGAAGTAGTTAAGATTTTGGTTTCATACATCAGAGAATGAATAACGCCCGTAGTATTTTAGCATGACAGCTGTGCAGAATAGACTTTTGGAATAAGCAAAAATATCTATCTGTATATGATTTTCAGACTTTTGGTCTCATTGTTAAGCAATATTTTTTCTCCTTTTCATTTTCTCTGGGACCCTGTAGAAAAAAATTACAGCATTTTTGTCAACAGAAATGAAAGACAAATGTTAACTTTAGAGGCAGAGGGAATTCACAGGCATAGATGAGGAGCTGAAGTCTGCATAATGTGTCATGGCTCATCTTTCTGTGCCACCATTTTGTTCGTACTGCATGACTAAAGTGAAAAATAGACAATTAAACCAGTGGTAAAGGATCCATGTGAACTCCAGCTGTGAATAAGGGATTAGTCCCGAAGCTCAAGGTGGAGCTGGTACATGCTGCTGCCCATATTTAACAGACAGAACTTGCTACATCACAGATATCCACAGGTTTGGGGGCTTTCCTTTGCAAATGTCTTGTTTAGGACAATGCCCTTTCTCATCTTTCTTCTGCTTCACCTCCCCAAAATATTTGCTTAGTTCTTGCTCACCATAACAGGTTTGTTATGGAAGGGCCCCTCTCGATCATCTACCAAAGGTCAGTGACATCTTGTGTAAGACCACAGAGGTCCTAAGAAGTGAGTCAGTCTGACCTACTGACTGACCCAAATCAGCTGCACGTCAGGCAGAGGAGTTACTACACCCAGTAGTAACGCCACATCTTAGCCCAAAACCCCTCTGTCTGACATTACTACAGGACTTGGCTTATTGGGGCATAGTTTTGGTTTCCATGGTGTGAAAGGTTTGGTTGGTATCATTCATCATTTATACTTAATCTTTGTGGGGGCCCTCCTTACACAAAGAAAATTGCCTGGATTTAAAATGTAAAACCATCCATCAGACAGAGAACATGGCCAGTATTCTAAATAAACACCAATTTTTCAATAAACATAACATACAACAATAATGTTAGTCTAATCTTTCCCTTTCCAGGTCCAAGCAGGTATCACTTAGGTTTTTAATATACCCTTCTACATCCTAGTTTTGGAGATTTTACATTGAGAGAGTTTTCTCAAGGCAGCGTTTAATATAAGAACAACAAAACAAATTTTTTTATAACCATGGTGACCAAATTATGCCTGTGAAACAAATTTTTGAAGTAAGAAGATTCAAATAAAATAATCTCTGTTCTCTAAGCTCTTTCAAAAATTTTAACCCAGCCTTTCAGATCTGCCACATTCTTTTCTAGCCTTTTCTTTTCTCCTTGCTCATCTGAATTGTGGCTAGAAGAGGATTCTGGAGGATTTATTAATGGTGTTTCAATCTAACAAAAAGAGAAAGGTATCGGAGGATAAAATCAAAGATGTGCTAGTTCACTCGTTGCATTAAGGATCTTCTTAAGCGATCGCTGCAAATTTTTCAAGTTCCGGAGGCAATACTGCGGTTGTGGTAGACTGCTTAGGATCTTTTTCAGTTCTAGATCTCTCTCCATTTCTCAGGAGGAGAAGATTAATGATTTTTTCCCCCCTCTTTGTTTTCTCTGTTGTTTGTAGATCCAACCCGGGTTATGGTGTCACCTTTCAGCATGGATGTCACTGTTGGAGAAAGCATTGTCTTGCCTTGTCAGGTGTCTCATGATCACTCACTAGATATCATGTTTACCTGGTCATTTAATGGACACCTGATAGACTTTGAAAAAGATGGGGACCACTTCGAAAGAGTTGGAGGGGTAAGTATTAATACTAAAGCAATCTCCTCACAGTAATAAAAGTAGGTAACATAGAAAAGGGCTGCTAATAGAAGGAATGGATATGACTAAGTTAATAGTAGGAGATGTTATCTTGTATCTTGTAGACTGAGAAGATAAACGTTGCCAGTATACTACTTCGTTATAGTTGGTGTAGGACTGTTACAATTGCGTAATGACATGACTTAAATCTGCTTGCATGAACGATGCGTTCACATTGCAGTGGGATGTATGTCAGATAGACCTATAATAGGTTTTCTCATTGCAAAAAGCGGCCTTCTCATTTAAGGAAGAAGTCTGTAATAGTTTTTCTCTGACTGTAACAGTAAAAGAAATGTAAAATATAACAATTGTAGAACTTTGTATTTACACAGAAAATAGCGGGAAACAATACCCTCAAATTTGTTCAGGCAGTGTTTGTTGGCATGTTTATCTGTCTCTGTCTGTGTCCTCCTCTTGTGACCACGTGCTTAGAATAAGTATTTTTCCTCTACACAAAATAACTTGCATAGTATTACAAACATCACCGACCGTCGGAGGTGACATTTCAGTGTTATCTGTGCACGTTTCCTGGCAATGTCAGGTTGGTATCTTTGGGTTGTTTGGTTTTTTGTTTGTTTGTTTATGGGAAACCCAGTCAGTACCCACTGACAATGCAAACTTTTGCAATGTCCAGAGAATTGTTTATTTGAAGGTTGAAAAGATCATGTTCATGGAAATCCGATAGCTAGGAGAAGAGTCAGGTGTGAAATGATGGTTAGACTGCCCATTAAATACAGCCCTGGCCACCGCTGTCGCTCAAGACCATGATCAAGTGGCAGGTACAGGGAAGAAAAGGTAGTGAAGGTAGGAATTACTTTCCCTCATTAGGAGAGGAGAAAATCTGCTTGGGTCATTTGCCATTTTCTGCCTCTCCAGAAAGGTTTACGACCAGAGAGCCCACAGCAAGGTAAGGCTGCCCATGATCGTCCTTCCCTGCTTGATTTTCTCTGCTTTCACCTCAGTTGTAAAGGGCAGGTTGTTTCAGCTTTTCTAGTAGTTTTAGATTTCCTGAAGATGTTGCGGCATGAATTTTGGGAATCGGAGAGGGTCAGTGCTGTAGGAGGTACCTCAGGATGCCGTCTATTAGAAAGGGGGTTCACACGAGGAGGTAGCACGTCTGTCAGACCTGCCCCAGCTTCTCATGGCATTCTTCTGACTAAAAATAATTTCCAAATAATTTTTACTAAAAGAGGAGTAGCAATTTCACAGGCTATGTCTGAAAGATGGGTAAAAAGTTTGCTTTCCTTTGTAACCATAACTTTTTCCTTCACAGTTCAGATTTCATCTAATTTAGCCTGTTGTGTATTAGGCAGGACTTGGGGAGTTTAATTTCTAACTTATTTGCAATTTAAAAATGTTTTCTCATTCTTCCTGATGAATTTTTTCCCACTTCTATTGGGTGAAGGTAGCAAGAAAAAGAAGGAAAGAAATGCAACAAATTTTCAGCAGAGATAGAAAACTGGAAAGGGTTTTGCATGTTGCTCTGAGGGAGGTTTTACAGAGACACGTGCTCCGCTGGGTTTCAGGCAGACTGGCAGTCTGTGTTTACATATGTCAGGAGTGAAATTTAATGCTGAAGGGAAAAGGAAATACAATTTACAAGCCTTGCTGTTATCCCTAAAAAAAATCATTAAAAGATGCACTTAAAGATTGATGCCTGGGGCGCACATCAGCAGCGACGGCTCTTCCTGGCGACTGCGCCTGATTGGCCTGCAAAGCTAAAATTACAAACTTTATTAATATTCTTCAGTCAGAAAGCCACAATCACAAGGGTACCCTGAGATTTCTGATGTATCGAATGCTTTGTGTCTGGAGAAAAATTTAGAGAGAGTTTTCAGCTTCCTATACATAGAGAAACCTAATTAGTTCTATTCAACAGTTAATCAGACATGCATTTGGCGTTTGGAAAACAAATTACCGCTGTTAGGTGATGCAAGATTTCCTCAGAGAGTGCTGTCCTCGTGATCTTTAGCACAAAAACGCCGGGCAGTCAAAATGCTGGCCAAAATACAAAGCTGCGAAACTATTGCAGATGTCTCATAATTTGGGCTGGTTTTCACTTATGAAATAGATGTAGACACAACTTGGGCATCTGAATACCAGAGAGGCTATAAATTGGATATGCAGAGAGATAAAGGAGGAATCAGAGCGAACCTGCCCTACATAAGTTTTGTCACATTGTTTTAACGGGGAAACTGCTTAACGGACCCAAACCAGGCTCCCTGCCCCTTGTAGGAGCCACGATTTTAGAAACGCTCCTGCTCTTATCTTCAAGGCAGACTCACATAATTTTAACAGTCCACGGCTTGCATTACTAATGTTTTCATCAGGCAGTGTAAAGTAAATCCATTAGTCACAGTGTCCTTCATGTGATAAAGATGTTTAGCGCTCATTAAAAAGTAATTGTAACCACTTTTGCCTACTTTATCAGCAGGATTCAGCTGGTGATTTGATGATCAGAAGCATCCAGCTGAAGCATGCTGGGAAATACGTCTGCATGGTGCAAACAAGTGTGGACAAGCTATCAGCTGCTGCAGACCTGATTGTAAGAGGTATTTGAATTTTGTTACTGTTGTTGTAAAATCTGGGGTTTTTTCCTATCTTCTGCTGCTGGTAAGACAGTTCCTGAGCTCGGAGACATTCATTGGGATCCCAGCATCTTGTAATTAATCTAAGAAATAAGCTCTAAGTACATGCTGGGGTTCACAGTACGTTTTCAAACAGTGCATATAAAGATTCTTCCATATATACATATTCATACAACAGACACACAGCACCGATAAACACACTAGTACATGTTCATGTCCTAAATGCAAAACTTGCGCCAACTGAGCACATTTCTGTGCAGCAGAAACAGTATCCAGCTTATTCATTGCATTTCTGCCCAGCAATATTGTTCCATTTCTAGAATAAACATGATTTAGTAACTTCACTGATATTTCAAGATCTATTCATTACCGTATACAGGTGATCTGTAAGTATGACTTTAACAGAGATGTAATTAGTTAACCTGAGTCTGGAACCTTACAATAAATATGATATGTATTTTCCTGCTCGTTAGCTTTGAGGAAAGCAAACTTTGGTGCTGCTCTGTACCTGCTACCCTCAGTTCTTGTAGACCCCAGCAAAATCATAGTTTGCACATTCTCCACGTAACACAAGTTCTCAGGCAACTCAATGAAAGGAGGAGAGCATGAAAAAGAAGAAAGAAATGCCCTCTATTTCAAAGCTGTACCAGAGTAAAATGTGCAAGATTAGGCCCTGAACTTCCATTGAGAAATGTGCCCTTGTCTGTAGCTGGGCATTTCTCATTATTTCCTCATAATATTGTTATGCTTTTTACCACGTTTCCCCCATAGGAGTATGAACACAGACATTCTTAGCCATGTGCTGTACAAAGAGCCGGGCCCCTGGAGGCAGCAAAGCCGCTGCTCTCCTCCCTCGGAGGTTGCTCCCCATTACACTGACTCTCAGGTTTTTGCTGCAGCATGATTTCAGATGAATTTTTTTTTGTTTTGCACAAACATTTCAAAACAGCCTGCTGGTGGGCGCCTCAGGTAATTTCCTTAGTGCTGGCTCTGTAAACAAACAGGAGGAACATTAAATTCTCACAAGAAAGTGACCCTTGATGATGGTAAAAACACTGATCTTGTCGCTCCCTAAAAACATCAACGGGGACATCTCCGTCCAGGCCAGTGGTTCCACGGCTGCGCTGAGTGTTGTGCTGTACTGTCTCACCAGCTTCATAAAAATTGGGAAATATCCCTGGGCTGTGAGACTGGAGGGGTGGGGTGAACAGCTTGTGCATAAATAGAGCCTTCAGAATAGTTTTTAGAAGTTTTTTAAATATTGCAGTTATGTCAAAATAATAAGAGATTAGATACTAGAATAAAAATCAATTATTTATGTCAGGAAGTATCAAACAAGTGCATACAGAAGTAACTCCTGGCACTGGTACACACAGATCAGCCCACTTGTTCAGGGTGGGATTCTTTCACGCCAACAGAACAGGAGAAGCACACGTCTGTCAGCAGCCCAAAAATATTTGGTAAATCTGTAACTGATAATTTTGCCCTCTCTTGCCCTACTGTAGCCTGCACCCTGCGAAGAAGTATATTCTGAAATGTTGGGAATAACCATGGTTATTCCAAGACATGAAGTGAGGACAGTTTGTTTCAGCCTCTGCCAAGCAGTAGGAGCAATTTGTGACAGATCCAATGAAATTTCATTTGTCTGGTGTAACTTGCGGTGGGGAACCGAAGGAGCTGACTGCTTCACGAGGCTGCATCGTGTGGCTGCTTCTCCCAGCAAAACAATTTAAAGTTTTAATTTCTGAGAAATTAAATCTGGCTAGACCTGCTGAAACTTTCATTTTAAAGACAGGATATTGGAAGGTTTCAGGGTATTTTAGATATTTAAACATGTCCAGCTCTCTGAATATCATATGAGAATAATTTCAGTCCAAAGAGTGAATTGCAAGAGGCAAGTTTGCTTGAGATGGTGCTTTTGGGGAGAGGCTTCACCTCAGGTACCACTACTGACAGCAATGGCCATATGATACAGGAGAGACATCCTCTCTCTGATCGGTATGTCCTACAATGCTTTACTGGTTAAAAGGAACTCAGCAGTGAAACAGAAAATACTGGTCCACACTTGGACACGATGGTAATTACAGGCAGGTCCTTCGTTCTTCACCAGCCTCTGGGTGCACCCAAGGTGCAGCCAAAAATCGTACTTGTACTTAGGCCAGTCCTAAAGCAGCAGACGTGAGATGGCAGAGCTGATCCCGAGTGCTGCAGCGAGTGCCTTGCTCTGTCGGGTAGCTCAGGCATGGTGCGGGGCTCAGCGCTGCTGCTCACGTGGAGGCACCTGGGGGCTGTGGGTGAAGCTGGTGATCTGTGTGTTTGTCCCCGTGCCTCCCAGTCTCATCTAGGCAATGAGAGCTGCTAAACCACAGCTGGGGCTGCAGTTAACTGCTCCGCAGGGACTCAGTTACCTCTGTCCTGAGTAAGGGAAGAAGACCTGAGCGCTCCTTCCTCGAGTCACCATGAAGCTCCATGTAATTCTTCCAACAGGTCCCCCAGGTCCACCAGAAGCTGTGACAATAGATGAAATCACTGACGCCACCGCTCAGCTGTCCTGGAGGCCAGGAGCAGACAACCACAGCCCTATTACAATGTATGTCGTACAAGCAAGGACCCCCTTCTCAGTGGGATGGCAAGCGGTGAGCACAGGTAGGTCCATCACGTGGCCCGCGAAGAGCTCTGCCGATGGAAAATGCATCCATCGGGACCCTCGCATGGGCCGAGAGGAGCAGCTCTGCACCCTGAAGTGAAAAGTAATTTCACTGGCTGCAGAGCACTGGTCTTATTAACTAGTTTCAAGTTTGGCAACCCAAAGATTTAGGGTCCAGTCAGTGCTATTACTCATTCATTTCTCTCATGAATGTTTAAGAGAAAACAGAATGAATTCCTATCTTTTGTTGCCGCGCTGGAGATATACAACAGTAATTGTGGTCCATAAAGACATCCCTCAGGGACAGACCACGTCATCTGGCCTATCTTTAAGTAGAATTATTTTCCTGATAGAGGGAAAAATCCCATGATGTAATTGCTCATTCTGTCAGAAGTTAGTTTTGTTCCAGTAACCATTAAATAGAGGGAACACTGTGTTTTAAAAAGACAAAAATAAAAACCCTTTAAACCTGTTGTCTTGACACTTTGTTTTCAAAAAGTGACAATTTAGGAGAAACTCTTTAATAGCAGGAGTTTCTGTGCTAAAAGCACAATGTTTTAATGCCACCTCTTTTACTACTTTGGCAGTTAACAAAATGTTAGAAAAATCCCATTGTCAATCCATATTCACTTAGTCTTTACGTTAATCCCTCACTTTTAAGGGTATCAGATAATGACCTTTTCTCAGCAGGCTTTAATACTTTTAGTGGTTTTCGTTGTACTCCTGACCTGTGGCTGTCTCCTAGTTCCAGAGATCATCGATGGCAGGACATTCACAGCGACAGTGGTGGGTTTGAACCCTTGGGTCGAGTATGAATTTCGAGTAGTGGCTGCCAACCTGATYGGTATTGGAGAACCCAGCAGACCTTCAGAGAAGAGAAGAACTGAAGAAGCTCGTAAGTAGTGGTGGGCAACTGAGTTAAGTCTTGTTGAATAAGTGCTCGTCAGTGCTAATGGATGTGTTGCACTGGAGGAAGCTGAGGAGCGCTTTCGGCACCCGTTGCTCTCCTCACTCGTGGTACATTATTTGTGTGCACAGAACAGGCAGTAGAAGTTGTGGAGCTCCTAATGGGCTCTTTTGCTCACTCCGTGACTCCTGGATGTATAGGAAGACTTCATCCCCTTTTTCTGCAGAAAGCAATGATTTTCCAAAAAAAGGTATTTGGGCAGGTTTTTTTGGGAAAATACTGCCCGGTATCCATTGATGAGAGAGATGAACTCTGAGAGCAGTCCCTCTGGTTTCCCATGATCAATGTGATGGAAACTCTGGAGCACAGACTACAGCACCTTGAGAGCAGGAGTTTGAGCTTCACAGCTGGAGAGTCAGCAGTCCCTTGATGCTGGGGGCTTCTGTGGACCTCGTCCCTGTGGGCCGTCAGCCTTGGAGAAACCACCCTGGGCTGCCCTGTGGGTTGGATCATTTCATGGGCTTACTGAAGGTCTGTCCCCAAACACACCACTGCCTCCTGGAACCACACTGCGTCTTCAGGCTGCTACAGGCACAGCTTAACGCTGATCTTCAGTAGTGCCTGTGTTCAGGGATTTCAGCACAAGCTACAAGCCTTGAGAGCTTTAATGCTCTTTGATGTTGTCCCTGTCTTTTGATCTGGCAGAAAGGGGTCATGGCAAGGCTTAGGCTCAGCATGGTGGCTGCAGGGATATGTGCCTCGGTTGTGGGAAACCCCTGGTAGGTGGCTTCTCTGTTCTGTTTTAGCCTGTAATGGAACAGAATATGAAATACGAAAATAAATAAAAGCCTTTTTTATGGAAGATAAATGTTTAAACTAAACAATTAGTGACTGAATACACAAGTTAATTGACATACTTTTAATACACTATTATTGACATACTTTTAATGAGCTATTTGCCATGGCAAATTAGTCATTTCCTAATAGCGTTTCTGGTACCCAGCAGGGGAAGGCCAGCAGAGTCCTGTTGCTGCGTAGGTCTGTTCCATTTCAATGCGCTTCTCTGGTTTCAAAGTCGCCACGTGCACCTTCTGCATCTTTTTTTGCAGTTCCTGAAGTGACCCCGGCTAACGTCAGTGGTGGCGGAGGGAGCAAGTCTGAGCTGGTCATTACTTGGGAGGTAAGTGGAGTCCAAACTGAGAGGAAAATTAATACAGTCCTGATCTAGATGCACCCTTTCACCCCAGACCCCAGTGAAGCTTCTGTAGATTTCAAACGGCTTGCGGTAAAAAAAGCCCAGATTGTGTGATAAAATAGCCCAGCTATTAAAATTGAGCTACACCCCGTCCTCCCCTCCAGGCCCCCATGCAAGGAAGCCAGCAGAGAAGTGCTGTGCAGGGGACTGCAGGGAACAGGCTGCACATCGCTGCTTCGACACGAGCTCGGCTCCCCCTGACTCTCAGCACATCCATACGCATATGGCAAAACGTGAATGGGCAGAAACCACCTGAGGGATAAAACAGAGTTTGTGAGGCCAGGCTTGGCTCGTCCTGACCTGGTTGAGACTTGTGGCTGGCTCCTAGCCTTCAGCCCTTATCCCTGCACTGGTCTATGTGGCAGCAAATCGTTAAGAGTTAGCACAACGCATTGCATGCTGGCTTTTGTTGCTGCTAATGAAAGCCAGCAAGAGGAAATACAGAGATGAAAAATGTTTAATATTCCTTAAGGCAGTTGGGGTTAGAACTTTAGTCATTTGTCTGCTCATATTTTCATGTTATGATGCGACGCAGCTGGCATATTTTTCCTAATAATGAACTTCACTAGACATGCTAACACTTCTACTTAGTACTATTTCTGACCACGCTGGCAGAATGAATCGCCAGAGATATTTTTAAGGTTATTAAAAAACTATAAATGGGTTTTTGTCCTTACCACACAGCTCAATGTGCTAAATTTCCTCTGCCATTGGACTAATTAGCTATGCCGTGTCTCCTAAAGATACTGCAATATGTTTCAAAACCACACATGGCAAGAACATCAGCCGTGGCTCTGAGTCGTAATTTGCACAGAATATAATTTGTATTTTGATAGCAACAGTCAGCTTACTCTAAATGTCCAGAAGCCTTTTCTTTATGGTCTGGTGTATTTTTTGAGCCTTACAGTACAGAGTAAGAAGCAGTCACCAAAAGTAATCCCTGCACGTGCTTAAGCACCATGAACATCTGTGGGAGAGTGACCCATAATTACAGATTATTTTAATACATTGAAGCTTTTGGGGGGCTGCAATCCTGAGAGTAGGAAGTGTCAGTGTGTCCAGAAGTGACCTGGAGGTGACAGGTGGTTTCTTCTAGCTATTACCCACCACTTACCTGCCCTTCTCCATCATGTTTGTGACAAGTCGCTCCCTGCCATCGCGGTCTCTAACAGGTCACATCATACGGGATGCGGATAGTCAGCTGACCTGGTCTGGGTCACTGTGTAGCAACAGGCCAGCGAGGGACCACCAGCCCCGTGCTGGCTGGGACATTGCCAGGATATGTTCTTCAGGGCTTCACGTGCAATTCGAAAGACATGAGAGCAGCTGAACGTGTACTGGGAAAGCAGGAACCATGTCTTTGGTTCACCCCACCAAACCTCAGCCTCTTAGTCATTGCAGCGCTAAAATTACTCACATTGTTACTGGAGGCTCCATCTAGTCAGTGAAGGAAGGTAGGCGCCTACGAAGATGAATTAAGTCTTAGGCGAAGTGTCTTCCGGAGATGATGCTTTCCTCCTGACTACAGGGAGCTCACGGAGCAGCAAGGCTCTAGCACAGTCAGGATGGGATGAATCCAGGTTAGATGTGAAGTAGGACTCCAGCCACCTCCCATCTCTAATGCTCTATTTAGGACAGTAGCTTTAGAAGGACCGAGAGCAATAGCCAGCATGCAGACAGAGAGATAAATGCGTACCATTGCTAAAAGTGCCATTTCTCCCACGGTCTGCCTGCCCACAGACAGTGCCCGAGGAGCTGCAGAACGGAGGCGGTTTCGGGTACGTGGTGGCCTTCCGCCCCTTTGGCACCGTCAGCTGGATGCAGACCGTCGTGGCCTCCCCAGACGCTGCCAGATACGTCTTCCGCAACGAGACCTTGCCGCCCTTCTCCCCCTACGAAGTTAAAGTGGGGGTGTACAACAACAAGGGGGAAGGGTCGTTCAGCCCCGTGACGGTCGTCTACTCGGCAGAAGAAGGTAGAGCCAGGGGCCCACCCCACCGCCTCTCCCTCCTCCTTGCCGGTGGACACGGGGAGGTTGACTGGGTCTGAAAGGGTTTAGTATCCACCTTGGCATATCCTTTGGTACCTAATCCTTGCTCTGATTTATAATAAATGGCAAACCGTGATTAATTCTTTTGATAGTCATTAAAATAACATTAATCGTAATGAAATCTTTTGATATTAATGGAAAAGTAATATGTAATCTGGAAAGAATTCCGCTGAGATTTAGTATGAATTAATGTCCACTGATTAGAAAATGTTCCCTCTTGTCCTAATTACAGTACATGGTATCCTGGGTTGAGTTTAGTAATGACATCTTATTATTTCTTAGGCAGAGGAGCGGTGCCGTCTGGCACAGGCTGACAGGCCATCATTTTGAAACATGGAAGTTTGTTTTGGTGGCATGCCTCTTTTCTTGTGCAATGAAGAAAATAAATCCCTTGAAGTTTGGGACTAATGGAACATAAAATTGAAAACTCTTAATTTTATTTTTAACTCCTCTACCCAGAGCCAACCAGAGCCCCAACCACTGTTTTGGCCAGAAGTCTTTCTGCCTCAGACGTTGAAGTTTCTTGGGCTCCCCCTCGGGAGAACCAGCACAAAGGAAGAATACAGGGATATGAGGTATGGAAACACAACGCAGCATCCTTGCAGTACTAAGCATTGAGGAGACACAGAGATACATCCTGGGCGGTCATTGCGGTGCTGCTCCTGCCTGCCATGGGGCGGGTGGGTGGGTTCCTGTGGCGTATTTGCTTCCTTTAGTCTCTTCAGTACGCAGAGATTTCTCTCACATGGTAAACAATTATACATCTTTCTGTGTGTGATCTGGCTGAAAATGGAGAGCAGAGCTTGCTGGGGGAAACCTGGGTGAATGTGCTTCCATGGCCAGGCAGCGTCTGAGGTCCTGGGCCACGCTGGTTTCTAGCAAGGAACAAGCAGGGATTGTAACAGGGTGCAGGATCTGTCCCTGTGGTGCTTGCACTTTGGGCAGAAGTGCCAGAGTTAACACTGGAAACGACTGGGTGCTGCCAGCCCGTAGCTGGAGGTAAACACATACCTGCTCTGCTTCTCAGGTCAGATGTTGGAGACAGGACGAAAAGGAAGAAAACGCAAAAAGGGTTCGAACGGTTGGCAATCAAACATCTACAAAAGTCAGCAACCTGAGAGGCAATGCGCTGTATCATTTGGCAGTCAGGGCGTACAACACGGCTGGGACCGGCCCCTCTAGTGCTGCGGTCAACGTCACAACCAAAAAGCCACGTGAGTGTTTGTGAGGACGGGGGGCTCTTGCCTGGGAGGGTTTCTGCCAGCGCTCCCCTCTCTCGTTTTCAAGCTTTCTTGAGTCTGAAGGAGCTGTCAGACTTTTCTTTGCCAGGTTTTTGTGCAGAAGACTTACCAGCCTTTTTTTTTTTTTGTAAGGCTCTTCCCTGTGTTAAGTAAGCAGAGCATGCAAAACTGAAATCACAGCTGTGCAGGAGAATTAAATATTTATCTCATCATTCAAGAGGGCTTTTTTCTTCTGGTCTCAGGCATGTTGAGCAACTGACTGAATCCTTTTCTCATTTAGAGCACTGTGTTGTGTCACACCTCCTGTGACCTTGAGGACACAGATCAGTGAAACAGCTCATTAGCTTTCCAGAGTGATAGGACTCTGGGCACGCTCAGCTATGGTGGTAGAAGCCTCATTGGTACTGGGAGGGATCCAACTGGGAAACGGTGTTCCTTAGTAATACAGTGCTGCATGTGTTTTGGTATAGCACCAAGTCAGCCCCCTGGGAACATCATATGGAATTCATCTGACTCCAAGATCATACTGAACTGGGACCAAGTGAAAGCACTGGACAACGAGTCAGAAGTGAGAGGCTACAAAGTGAGTATTTTGTCAGCACAGGCAGCTGGAGGCAGCTGGACAACACTGCCCTGCACCACCTCCCTCACCACCCCCTGGTCCTGCAGTGAATCCTCACTAAGCTTCAGCTGTCACTGGATTCCGGTATTGGGCTATAGGGAACATTTCCATGAATCCATTGTCAAGGTGGCATTTATAGTAAGACCAGACGAGGTGTTTTTCATGGTACTTGCATGGTTTTCCAGGTTAAAACTGGAGCATTCCTTCAGAAACAGAGGCCATACCTGTGTAGAGTGAGCACGTTCTGCTGGCTATTCGCCCTCGCCCATGCGAGCACCCGTGCAGGTCTCGGCCCACGGTCTTTCACCTGCTCCTTCCCTCTGAAGCTCCCACCTGCAGGACTGCTCTCCTGCTTTTGGCAGAAACCTTCCAAAGGCTGTAGTTGGCTCCTTAATTGCAGATAAATAAAATGCTTTTTTAATAGCTCCCATTTTCTTCAGAAAGCAAAGCCAAAAGGAAAAGAAAGAGAATCCTCTTCGGTGGCAGTTTTAATAGGGTATAATTTAACTAGAGAGAAATCGTGGGAAGAATAAGGTGATAGAATAAGCTCTATCACCTTACACAAGGGTTTAATTTAGCCCAAAGAAGACATCGGTGTGCAATTGCCAGCCATTGCCTTGAGGGTTGAGTTGTGCAAACGTTTTCCACCAGAGCTTGAAACGATGAAGAACCTGGACATGCTTTCATATTTTGTTCACAATTTGGAATGCCAGCGGCGTCAGCTTTACGAGCCTGTGCCAGCTCTCCTGAATTTCTGCACTAACTTTTAAGTATCTTTGGTGCACTGTATCGGATTATCAAAAATAAGTAATTCCTCAGGACTTTTAGTCAAAACCTCAGATGAACCTCAGCAGTTCGGACCAACTTTTCACTATGTATTTTAGGTTTGAAATGCAAATTAAGAAGTCAATTGAAAGAAGGTGAGAGAGACTCGTCACCCTGAAAAAGCAAACTCCATCTATTGGTTTTCTAAAAAGTCCTCTTTTAACTTACTGTTAGGATAACACAGCCAGATTGCTTTCTTTCCTGAATCATAGCAAAACGTTTCCCATTTTTCTTCTTTCTTCCTGGAAATCTTATATTTTATGTCTCGATTTAGGATCAAAATTAGTAGAATTCCCAGATCTTAGAAGTAATTCCAAAAAGCCATTTATTCTGGGAAGCCATTTGTGGCACTGCATCAAATACCCCAACTCAGTTTCCTGAAGAAACGTAGTAAGAAGTTTTGGCCTCTCTACATAAGCCTTGGGATTTATTTTAGCTTGATCAAGCTAAAGATTTTGCTGAGGGGCTCTGCCAGGTACCAGAGCTGTGTTTGGTGCTGCACATTGGCATCACCCTCCTCCCAGCATCACCTCCCCACCTAGGCACCACCACTGCTGTGCTGGCATGGGTCCCCAGCAAAACCCCCCGTGGGGGTCCAAATAGCCCCTCTCTGACCAGAGCGTGTGTCTGGGTATCAGAGGCAGGAAAAGAGCAGCAGTAAATGTGGATGCCCTTGGGGCAATGGACATCTCTGCCATTTCTGCCTCCTCTTCTCTCTCCCCTTTGCTGCAGGTTTTGTACAGGTGGAACAGGCAGAGCAGCACGTCTGTAATAGAAACGAATAAAACCTCCGTGGAGCTCTCCCTGCCATTCGACGAGGACTACATCATAGAGATAAAGCCGTTCAGCGACGGGGGCGACGGCAGCAGCAGCGAACAAATCCGAATTCCAAAGATATCAAGTAAGGACGGGAGGAACCGGGGTCGGTGCCCACTCCTGCTGCTGCCGGCCACCGAGCTGCCGGGAGCCAGCGTCCCCAGCCCCTCTCCTCCTCACCCACTGGCAGGGGAGACCTGCTTCACCCCAGTCACCGTTCGCATCTCCAGATGGGGATGAACCAGAGCCTTGAAGCTGAGCAGGGGCAGGCTGTAGGTCTGGGAGGGAGGGTCCCTCCCAGGCAGGGAGCTGAAACTCAGACTTACCCAGGACTGGTATTTCTGATTTCATCCTGAGTCGAGGTTAAACCGTAAGAAATGCCATCATAAGTAGTTATATTTGTATTTAAGATTTCTAGACACTTTCCACTCTCTTACTTCCATACTCATATATATGTTGAATATATTGTTTCACTGCAGTTCACTATAACAAAATACAAAATGCGGTGTTCAGAGGCTTTTAAATTTATAAGGCTACTGTATAGCCATATTCCATTGTGGGTTGGATGCATAAATATTTATTTAGGGAAATGAGGTTGTGTAGAAGAACAAACAGAAAAGAGAGTATTTTATTACACAACATTGCTTTTGCAAAATCTCCATGTCCCATCTTCCATTAATAATGCCACAGTTTATAAGCTGCATTAAATCAGGAGCCTCTGCAATGCAGGAATATGGCATTAAAATTACAGCAATGTAAAAAACCCTGGGTGAGATCAGAATTATCTCCACCATGGTTGTACACTGTGGCTATATAAACCATACAGAGGAATTTAATCAGCAGACACAGGAGAGCGAAGGAGAGCAGGAACACATGCCAGTTCCTATTTGGCTCAGCGCAGTGGGCCACAGAGCAGGTATGCAGCTCCTCCAGGATGTGGATTGTGCCAGGCTGGTGCCGTAAGTAACAGCTTGAATATAGTACAAATGTAAAAAAGAAAAAAAAAAAAAACAAAACACCAAAACCAAAATAATAAGTAAACAGGCCATAAAGTAATATAACTGAAAGTAGCCTCAATGCAACAGCGGCAGGAATTTGAGTTAAACCAAAAATTCCATTAGAGAGGTGAAACCCAGTAAACAGGAGGTTATTGAAGCAGGAGGAGGGGACTGCGCGTGGGGTCCAACCTTCCCAGGAGCCGCCTCGCCTCCTGCACCACCGCGTTTCACCAGAGGAAGCAGAATTAAAATCRGGGGGAGGAGAGGTTTGGGTTAATGAATGCTGCTCTCCTCACTTACCTTCTCCCCTTCTCTCCTTTGCGCAGACGCGTATGCGAGAGGATCCGGCTCTTCGACCTCCAACGCCTGTACGCTGTCAGCCATCAGCACAATAATGATATCGCTCACAGCTCGGTCCAGTTTATGACAAAAATTACATAAAGGACTTCTTGTTTATAATATAAGCAACATTTAGCTAGTTGTTTTGAAGACACCCAGTACTAAGTAATATTGTGGTTTGAGTACATCTTACTACTGGAAAAATGTTTATGCTTCTTTAGGAATGGCATTATACAGTACTTCCTCAAAGCAAATATAGCTTTGTCTGAAGTTTCCTTGGAAACTCTGCAATGCACTGAAAACATCTGTAATATGATGTTACCAAAGCAGTTTACATATGTCCTTATATGCATATTTTTTATTATATATTTAGTGTTTTATAGAATTTTTTAAAGTTAACATATGATGTAGATATTAATTTTTCCTCTGCTATAAAATGCTATGGACGACATTATCATGAAAATATTGTTTGGAATTTTTTCCTTTATGACGGAGAGTTCAAAGTTGTTCTTAGTAAATTGGCTGCAACTTTACTGTACAGTTTTACAAGGCTACACAAGGCAGAACTGTTCCAGATTCGGTTCGTAACGCGGCTGTATTTAAATGGCAGTTACGATGATTCTTGTGTTAAATCAAGTGCTTATAACACACAAGATGTTACATTTTATTCAGAGGTCTAAGCAAGACAAACTCAAAATACTCAGTAAGAACATTATAATCTTGAAACAACACATGAATTTTGGTTGTTTGTGGACTACAGGACATGTAGCTAATATTCTGGCATCATGCAGTAAGGGTCCATTTTTACTGTCTTGAAATAGCTTTGTCTTTATCATAATTAGCATTAAATTGGGTAGGAATGAAGATACCGCAAAGATGCGATCTCTGCCTCTAGTGACAAAAAGGGACAGGTACCCGAAGGAGCGAACGATGCGGTTCTCGCCTTTGGGTGTAAACCCAGCTAAATCCACCTCGCTTTGGGGGATTTTATTCCAAGGAAATTAGAATACAGCGACTCCGAGACATAAAGCTGCCCTGGGTTCGTTGTCCGAACACGCGCTTGCTTTCCACGTGCATTGGAACAAAACTCATCATCCTTCGTAACTCCACTATATAGAAAACGCTTAGGAAATCTGGTCCGAACTGAGAGCATCAGAGGAGCTGTGCCGTGCTTTGGGGAGTGCCGCGCGGCAGCGGGGCTCCCACGGAGGTGCAGGTTGTCCGCGGGGAGGTGGGATCTTCCAATAGTTCTCTGCTGGGAAGTCTGCATTTCTTTAGAAACTCTTCATAGACGCCTGAAGGCAAAATAGAGTCACGCCGGAAAACGACAATATCCGCAGCAAAATAATTCTTCTTAAGAGAAGGACTGTTTGTTACTACGGGGTAATTTTGTAAGTTCATTCAGATGGGATAACGCTAGTAAAAGGCAACGGAATTTTCTATAAAATTTTCAAGTTTAAATGCGCTGCAGTGGTTTATTATTATTTTTTTTTTCCTGATAGCTTGAATTTGCCTGTAACTTGTCTTTTTTGCTTACAAAATAATACAGTTAACTTTTAGACCTTCTAAATATATTTATTCAGTAACTCATAATCAGGATTCCACTTGTGTAAAAGTCAGGGGTGTTGACCAGAGAAATATTGTCAGTATTTCAAGCTGTGTTCCTTTCTTAGTTTGATATGGTTACTTCTATGTAAAAAAAAAAAAAAAGAAAAACAAAAAAACCACAAAACCAAGAAAAACGGAACAAAAAAAAAAAAAAAGCTTCTGTAGTTTTCTCCCCAGTGTAAATGATATTTATCAGTGATCTAGCAGATGTAATCTTTTTTTAAAGGTATTGGTAATAAATATTCAGTCATTTGTAAAGATACCTGTCTTCCAGGAGCGTTTTTCCTCCACGTTTCGTTCTACCCAGCGACAGATTTCACCACGGCAATAGGCAGCGCCTGCTGAGATTGTCACTGACGTGAAGATACAAAAGAAGAGTTGGTTTAAGTCAAAACTTCATGGAGGCAGAAAAAAAAAATCTATTTTTATACATCTGTGGTCTAATTCTGCTTCCAAAACTGGCAAAAAAAAAAAATCTGCGTGGGTGAATTTGGGGTGATAATGTCTATTTATGTAGAGCCATGACCTTTCCAAACTCGTGTGGGCTGGTGCTGTCAGAGCACAGCCTCTACAGCTCGGGAAGCTCGGAGTGAAAAAGAAAGGGAAAAAACAAAGAAAAAGACCAAATTGGCATTCGCCCTCCTTGTGACCGTTTGTCCGACCGCGGCCATCGCAGCCGTCCGGCAGCGGGGTGGGCAGCAGCAGCTCCACGCACGAGCTGCGGGCCAGCGGGCAGCGCAGGAGAGCAGAGCATCGCTGACCCTGCGCCAGAGCAAACCCCCCTCCAGGTACAGCACCACTTCTCTGGTTATCCTGGTGGATTTCTGAGGATTTTTGGGAGCTAACTCCACCAAACCCACATTTCTAATTCTCATTTTTAGGGGTGGCAGTGCAGGAGTCATATGATTGTGCTCTGCGTTTCAAAGGAGCAATATTGCGCTTTGCAATCAACAAAGCTTAAAAACAAAATGGCCCGGTAACGCAATTCAGTTTTCAAAAAGCAAATGTGAAATTGCCATCTCTAGAGGTGGGCGAGGGGCACGCTCCTGCGGCTGCTCTCGCGGAGGCAGCGGGGAAAAGCTGCAGCAGGAGGAATGGCTGGGGTTTGTAGCTAGGTTTAAAGAAAAAAAACTTCAGAATAAGTATTTCTGTGTGCTCCGGGCACAAAACTCGTCACTCTGATCTAGGAGTTTGGGGACAGCTTCACCGGCGGCATGGGCTGGCGTAATAGTGGCAAAATGCGACACGCAGCCCTGAGCGCGGGCTGTCTCTCTGCATCTTCCCTGCCGYGGAGCTCGCGAGTGGCACGTGGCAATGAGAGCAAATGGCCTGGGATGTACTGAACGCGCTCCCTTCTCTCTCTTGCTGCCCGAAGTGATGACTGTTTGCTCCGAGTATCGTGACTGTGAGGAGGCAGCTCTGCCGGGAATTGCTGTCCTCGTCCTGCGCGGCTGGATCTTGTTTAGTACAGGTGAGGTTTCCCCAGCGTGTACCTGCACGAGGCAGCACTGGGCCGCGAGGAAGGGCTGGACCAAAGGCCTGGCTGGGAAAATGAAGATGGTCCTGCTGCTTTACACCAGCTCGGTTTTATTTACTAGAGTGAGTGTAACACATGCCTGCCAGCTTTCAAAGCCATCAAGCCCTGCCCGTCCCCGAGGGAACTCATCCTCCCTGGAAGTACCGAGGACCTGACGTGCCCGTGCTGATCAGATGAACATCCACAGGGGTTTTCTCATCGTCACCTGCTCGTTGCAGTTGTTTGCGTTGTTTCCCCCGATGCGCATCCTTACCAGTGACACTGAAAATCAAAAGCGTGTTTTTCGCCCCCAGCTCCCTGCCCACGCGCCCCGGGAACGCCTCGGCTGCCTGAGGCTGCCGCTGCCTTCACTAGTGAGTGCTGAGCATTCACACGCACGCTTTCACATAGCCAAATGCACAGTTCAAATGCAAAATATACTTAAACATATTGCATTAATCTCTGCAATAACTTGCCATTAATGGGAATGAAATTACATTTAGAAATCTTATTTATTAGGCCACTTGAAGGCAGGACATAAAATACATTACAGTAAATGAATTCTCTTTAGTCTGATTTTTAGGATTTTACTAATGAAATTCTGCTTTTAGACTGTTAAAGCTGGGCACCTCAAATCCATTAAAATCACAGGCAGGAGAGACATTTGAGGCACAAACATTGTTATGTTAATGAGCTACATTAACTTTGATGGAGCCATGCTATTTCACCCAGATGAGAACTGGCTCATTTATTATAATTATTTTTAGTCTGTAGCACCTGGGAACCCTGTTAGGCACTTTCCAAACAATTTACTTGCTGGGTCAAATCTTTTTTTTATTCTTCGTTAATGTGCTTAACCCCACCTCTGGCCAGCTCGATGGACAGGAGGTTTCTTGCAAGAAAGGGACTCCGCAAGAACAGGAGAGCTTCGTGGTCCGCAGCCGGAGAGGTCAAAGCCGGAGTTGTTCAAGTGGTTTCAGGCAGGAGGGTTATTTGGTAACTCGCTTCGTGGATTACACAAGGTAAGTAAACAAACTGCCAACAGAAACCGACGCTGTCTCAAACTCAGTTCATTTAAGATGGAACAACAGATAGCGAAGAAAAACGGGTTGCAACATTGGGCTTGGATTTTCAAAATTACCTGAAGGCAGCTGAAGTCGCCCACGAAGGAGGAGCCCAGCTCCTTGCAGCTCAGGAAGCCTTTTAGGAGCACCAAGAGGTCCTTGGCACATTTCTTTAATTACTGTACACTTGAAAACTCTGCATTCCCAGGCTGTGCTTTGTTTTGTAGGTGCAACTGAGGAAGTTCATCAGTTTGTGCCATTTTTCTTTTTTCTTTTTTTTTTTTTTCTTTTTTCCTCCCCCTTAAGCTTTAATCTCTTGTGCCAGGAAGCACAAATGATCCCTTCTTGTCCTTTTGCAGATGCTGCCAGCTGATGTCAAAGGCAAGAGCCTACAAAGGAGCCCTGGACTGAAAATGAGCCAACTGCGAGTCTCCCGTGCCTCCCCCCGTCCCACAGCCTCCAGTGAGCACCCAGGTAGGCAGACACGCACCTTCAGAGTCCACCCGTCCCCACGGCATTCCCTCATTCAGGAGAAGGGAGTGTAAGAAACACTCCCTTGTTTCATATTGAAATCAGGGTCTCGCAGCACCCAGATGGCAGTCTCGGCCGGCCGCCGTGATCCCCGCGCAGGTGTCAGCCATCACAGCCCCGCCGGCTTCATGCAGCCAAAACCTGGGGACATTTAAGCCCAGGAAAACCAAGATATTAAAAATGCCTACTTTCTTCTGCAAACTGTACAAATCTTACAAGAAGGAAGAAAAGAACCTGAAGAAAAAATAAACTTCCACAAACCAGGAGAGGAATAAACAGCAAGGACTCCTCTCTGTGCTGGACGGTCAGGACACCCGAGGAGAGGCGTGCAGCAGGCAGCGGGGTATCGTGAGTCGAGTGTCTTTGTCCATATGGCAGCACAACCACATGAGCATAGACATTTTTACCAATATCTCGGAACTTCACAGGAAAAATCTGAGAGTAGGACTGTTCCCCTCCCCAGGTCTCACCGTGTGCCTGGCGCAGCAGGGCCCGGGCTTTGGGGTGCGGGCGGGCAGAGCTGGCAGAGTGCTCGGAGCTGGCCGTGCCCAGCCGGGGCTCAGAGGGGTTTTACGCTCAGCGCTGGGGTCGGTGCTCTGCGGGGGGCTGCCAAGGGCTCTTCAGTTGCCAGTGGCTCGTGAGCGGGAGACTCCTGTCAGTTTTTTGCAGTGTCTCATAGCTATTTCCCAAAATAGTTTTCAATTCCTAGGCTGTGAATTTACCGTAAGTTTAAACGTGGCTCCTCGCAGGCCTGCAGTGCACACAACCCGTGCAGCACACCAGGCCACCTGCATAAACCTGCCACGCACACAAACTCTGAGATTTCGGGAGTTGTGCCTGCGGCAGCAAGGTGCCAGCTGCGTGCACACAAATAACGGGGCAATGTCCTACCTGTGTGTACAAAAGTAACACGGCAAGGTGCTAGCTGCGTGCACAAAAATAACAAGACTCTAATTGTACATCGGCTGCATAAGCAAACTAACCTTGTCTTAAATAGCCTATAAAATCCAGAGGTTTTCAGGGTTTATAAAGTCCTGCAACTGAGACAGCCTTTTCCCAACATCCAAAGTTGGCGCTATGTGTAGTTAACAAGCAAGATGTAAGTCACTTCATGCAGTACAAGGACACTGCCACGTCGGGCATGGCCTGGCCATTGCGCCGTTCAAGCAGCCCCCACGCAGCAGCGGGCTGGCTGCACGGCTCACAGCTCGCACACGGCACAGCCAGACACTTCCTTTATCAATGAATTGCATTTCCATGGAGGTTATTCAGGTTGTTTGCTGAGTTCACACTGTTTCATTACAAAGTGTATCAGTGAAGGCCAAGGTTGGGTCCCCACTCTCATGATGGACATGCTGTAGCTGTGCAGCACCGGGGATGACAGCACTGGGGTGCTCTACAGCTTGTTTTACTCTTTTCCTAGTATTTCACCCACCTTGGTCGCTGCCAGGGACCACAGCTGGGTACCTTGCTGCTATACACAGGGCTGCACCAAGTCCTAGTTTGCATTTTGCATCTTGAGTTGTCAGAGTTATTTAAAACAAAACAAAAATCCAAAAGATTAAGCTGTCAACCAGGAAAAAAGCCATTAGCTCTTCCAGAATTTTTTTTCCTACACAGCCCTTGTACCCTGTACTTATATCCTGCTTAAACTGGGATTTTTTGTTTTGTAGCTTATCATTATGCAAAGCACCTTGTGGAAGCCAGTCCTCCTCCCCCGTTGGAAACACTGCCGCAGCGGAGGTGACACGAAGCCCGCTCCGGCGATGCTGGCTGGCGTGCCGGGGCCACGCAGCTATGCCAGCCCCGCAGCCTCTCAGAAGACAGAGTCGTCGAGGGCACTGCAGTAGACATCTTCAGCGAAGCTGCTGAACTCGGTCTCCACCTTGCTGCTGCAGGTACGTGCTCTCTGGAAAGCAAACACCGCTTTTAGCTGGCGAGCTGGGAGGTAAACTGAGGTTATCAACTAAACTGCACTAATAAAGAGAGAGGAGTCACGACATACCATTTTAAGTCTGCATTGAATATTTGTTATGAAACAAATGCTGCAAAGCCCTCACTTAACAACATGTTTTGCAAAACACCATGTTTCAAGTTGGTGCATTTAAAGAGGGATTCACCCAGAATGTTTCGTGAGGTAAGAGCCGAGAAAGAGCATTGGGTACAACAGAAGAATTTCGCCAGAAAGTTCACATTCCCGCTGAAGTTCTCAGAGGGCTGCTCATTGCTCTGTCCCTCGGGCCAGCAGCCCCCTGCACCCACAAATTTCCCATTTGGCGTGCTCTGCACAACACAGCTGAGCACAGTGGCCACCAGACAGCCCTCTGCTGCCAAGGACAAAGAGAATAAACAGCAGTGAAGCCCACTTGTGGGGCCAGATCCCAACCCCTCGGTACTGAGCAGAGTTGTGCAAGCAAGCGTGCAGGGAGGGGGTGACTCGCAGAAGGAAGCAGAAAGCAGTAGTTCAGCTGCTGAGAAGCCCGCAGGGGTGGCGGGAGGCAGAGCTGCTCCTCGGGGCCGAGCGCGGTTCCCATGGGCCGCGCTGCCACCGCTGCACGCAGCTTTCATCACCTCGCCCCGCTGTTTACGCTACAAGTTTAGGAACCGAATACCCCCAACAAACAGCTGCTGGGGGTTTCACTCTCCTGGGTCATCTCAGCAGAGACACCAGGGCCGTGTCCTCACGTCTCCCTGCCGGTGCCACCACCCTTGTGGCTGCGGTGCCAGGAGAAAGCCTCCAGCCGGTATCGCCTACCCGCACCGAGTTCACTTTAAGTAAAGAGATGACTAAATACAAGGCAGTGCTGCTTCCGATAATGTGAAACAGCCTTTGCAAGCTCACGTTTTCTAGCTGCAGTGTTAATATTTGCTATTTCTCATATTCTTATTTGTGATACCCTAAGTCGTGTTATTTTACACCAGTGGCTTTAATTAAAAACAAACATTATATGATAATCTTTTAAGCCTGTTTCCTTGACCAGACCATGGAATAAGAACAATACCCAAAAAATCCCCCTATTCTAAGGGGACAAATTAAAATCAAGTTACTGAGCCGCACTTCCCTTGGGCAGACAATGAGAAGTTTTATCTTATCTGTAAGGCAAATGTATTCATCAGGAAGTAACAGCAAACATAATAAGGCTTAAGACCAGCTTAACAGTAGGACCAAAACATTTCCCATTGTTAGGTTTCACAAAATAAATCAGCTCTCCAGGAGTCAACCTCCAGCCCCTGCCAAGGCAGAGCTATCTGCTCGGTGGAAGGAGCAACTGCATTTCTGTACAAAAGGCAGAGCCACAGGTACGGCGGCACCGTGTGCCTGAAATTCGTTGCATATTAGAAAAGCATTCGACAATAGCATTTAATCCTTTTGTTCATTTTTAACCCTCCCCAAAACACTTCATCTACAAACAAGGCCAGATCCAGAGCTGCTGCAGACTGAGACCTGTCCTCGGCAGAGGAGGTGGCCACACAGCCAGGTGAGAACCGACCACAGCAGTTACGATTGCAAAAACAGCCTCACAAATTGCTAAATTCGATGGCTAACTCGATGTTATACTCATAGGCAGGGCTGTGCGTATCATTATGTTAACTGCACCCACGAATTTCCCATTTGGCATGTTTTGCACAACACATTTGACAACATAGTCCACATTTAATATGGACATCAGAGATTCTAAGAGGTCAAAAGGCTTTAACTGAGCAGTAACAAGCTATATGCTCACAGCCTCACAGGGAAAGAGCAGCACACAAACACAAGCACTCCTTCTCAAAAAAATCTAAAATGTTATTTTACCTCGTAGTCATTTGGGAAGAGATCTCTGAATTTGTTGCTGGGTGTTGGAATTGGTGGAAACAATTTACTCCATAGGTGGTTTCTGAAAAAAACAGTAGTGGAGGGATGTGAAAGAATTGCTTTTTCTGATGGATGACGTATCCAACAAGCAGCACATGTTTACCCGCGAGAAGGCATGTCTCCTCGCACCGCCAGCCCTCCTGCCCCCCTCCCACTCAGTCATCGGCATCTGACGGCAGCAGCAGGTTCAAAAGGGGTCAAAGCAATGGATAACAGTCCACCAGTGGACACCCCGAGGACTGGGCAGGTGTGCCGTTCTCACAGGACACTTCTGGACCCTGGGGACATGCGGATGA
This sequence comes from Phoebastria nigripes, assembly GCA_035582835.1. Taxonomy (NCBI): domain Eukaryota; kingdom Metazoa; phylum Chordata; class Aves; order Procellariiformes; family Diomedeidae; genus Phoebastria; species Phoebastria nigripes. The sequence continues at coordinate 1,026,886 of JAYKAV010000012.1, forward strand.
CAAAGAGGAGGTGGGCTGATGCTCTCCCCCATCAGCCTCTCCCATCGCAGCCACAGCAGAGAGCTGGGCTAGAAGGTCCGATCCAAGAGGGCACTGCTGTGGCTTTTAACGGCCAGCAACAGGCCTGTCTTGGAGAGAAGTTAATTGCTCTGATCTGTCTGTTCACACTCATGTTCTTCCCAAGGGCTGCGTTGTCATGTACCTTGTTTGGACAGGCAATACAGACTGCCTCTTGCGCAGACTTTGGTTCCTGGACATAATCTGTCCGCATCTCGTGGTAGGAGAGCAACCGCAAATAATTGTGTGCCGAGGGAACAGGGAGGAGGCAAGGAACCAGAGATGGCTGACAGTAAATGGTTCTGCTTAGCGGTGTAATAACTCATCCTGCTAACACCCTTTGAGATACTCCCTCCCTGCCTGACACCCTTTAGTCTGGTTCAAGCATACAGGCATATGTATTTTTGTGATAGCAAGTGCTGCAGAGTGAACTTTTTCTTGTCTTTGATATATCCCAGAGTACAGACTTCACATTTCAATCGCCAAAACGCATTCACTATCTCTACCCCTGGATAGCACGATGTCCAAATAGGGCCAGATTTTAATGGGAACTTGGCCTGAGTGAAGATTATAGGATTTAGCCCAGAATTAGTATTCTGGAGCAAGCCTGACATCCATGAAGCAGAGACGTGACCAAGGTGTGGAGCCCCAGCTGCTGGGACCAAGGGCAGATCTGCTCCTCTGCCCCATTTATTTTGTGACAATTGTCCTGGCTGATGTCTGGTTAATTCAATGCTTATGTTCTTATGACTATTCTTCTTCCAAAAGCTTTCTGTCAAGTTTTCTTTTATCCTATTATTCCTCCTCACCAGGGAGGTGAGGAGGAATAATACTTTCTGACTATCAGTTTGGAGCTAAACCTTCCTGGCTGAGCTTCTGCTGCCTCGAAGGAGACATTGACACTTAACTAATTACTAGGCGAAGGGAAGGGCCATACCACTGCTCACACAATAGACCTGACCAAGCAAGCTATGGGATGTCTCCCCCTTGCTGCACATGGACGAGGGTTGGTGACGGCAGTGTACAGCCAGAAGTGGAAATACGGGGAGGAAAAGCAGGGTGTGAGTGAGTTGTTTTTAGGAGACGTGCGTCCCCTCTGTTGAAATGCTGAACGCAGTCCAACCAGCGCTGGCTGCAGAGGACAAGTCAGGCTGTGTGGCCACCACCAGCAGAGTGGGACAGTAAGGTGGCTGCTGGTGTAACTCAGGAGTGGGACCAGGACRAGTGCCAATATTAACACTCCAGAGCCTGGCATCATCTCTACTCTTCCCAGCTTTCCTGCTAAGGGTTAGGTCTTTGTGACCATACCCAGGCTAGCTTTGCAAGCGCTGTTGTCTTCACAGCTTCTGCACTCCATCGGGTCTCCCAAGCCTTTCAGGAGGAAGGCCCTGGAGGCCGCATGATTTCACCTGCATCTCAGCTCTGAGTGTGGTTTTGATTTATGCTATTGCTGTGCAATGTAACCGACAAGATCTGGTTTTGTTCGGAATTGGCGCGTTTCTAGTTGTGCTGTTTGTCAGTGAAAGATTTTGATGGAGCCATATCAAGATTATTTATTGTGTCAGCAAAAAGCATAAGTTACACGTCACTACTGGAATAGAAAACCTTAAGGAGGGGTGCACAAAAGCCCAACAGAAATGAAGTAGAAGCACACTTGTGTTCGTGGGGGCTGCTTGCCCCTCAGGTGCAAGAGTCTTTGCAGTGAGGCGTTGGTGGGGGTGGTGACAGTGGTGCCCTCAGAAYGGTCCTGTACCTTTTTGCAGAACACTGAAAAGTTGGAGTTACGTGATTAAATATCTTGTCACAAAAAATGTTCCACATATCTCTGCTTGTCTCTACACAGGTTAGAGCACAGCCCCTTCCATTAGCGCTACTTGGACCCTCAGGCATTGGAAACACCCCACCGGACCCTCGTGCCTTAACTCAGCGTTTCAGGGCCTCCAGTTATTGTGCTGTGTCTGTCTTCCTGAAATTTGCCACTTTTCCCACAGGCTGTGACATGAAAAGGCCAAAGATAAATAAAGATAAATAAGTAGGAGAACAAGTTCTTCTTTTCCCTCTTCTAACCGCTACGATGAGATTGATAAAATATTTGTTTTCACAGTATGTTAGAGTGCCTTTTCTAGTGTCTTGCCTCCACAGAGATTCCCTGTGACATTTTCCAAATGACCTCCCTGTAGCAGGTGGCTGGTGACGGCTGGTCGTGGGCTGGAGGGGTGTGCAGAAGAGGGAGGGGTACCTGGTGGAGGTCAGGATGACCACATTGATTTCAGGATATGGAGGGCTACTGACTGTCCCCGTGTCAATAAAGTGGAGAGCAGCTGGGAGCAAGTTATTAACTACATCCTCCTGTGGGCTCACCTCCAGGAGAAAATGTTATTCCAAGGTACAGCCTAAGGAAGTATGGAAGATGCTCATTCGTGAAGACAGAGGGCAAACTAGGAAAACATTCAATTGCGCTTTTTATCAGGACAGTAACGCCATCAGCTGCTGCAAGTAAGTGAAGGGAAAAGACTATCCAAACAGTCCCAGAGGGCTACTTTGCCTTGTAGCATTTCTCCCCAACGGTGGGCTGTATCTCTGATGCCTGCAATCACCAGGAAGCACACAGAAAAATTTATAGAACTCTGCTATAATGAAATTCCTCATAATAGCTTCAAATCGTATGAAATTTGAAATGATTCTGTGGCTAGAATTGCATGGTACACTTCATGAATTTTCAACAGCAGTAAAAACTGAGAGTACTAATGAAACTGTGATCTAGGGAACCTGTACTATTTTTCTTTTTTTAATATCTGCAGATACAACAAATGAGCAGGCTAAGCACTGAGTTTCATCTTCTTACACTTCCCACCTCCTCCCAGGGCAGGCTGGAGGATTAGAGAAGTGGTAAGGACACTGAGCAAGAAGCAGCTTGGGAAGGGTGGAGTAAAGCTAGCAACTTCATGAAATTCAGTGCAGCAGGCAGATAAAATTTTAATGACTTTGGCAAAGATGGAATGTAATGAGCCTTTGGGTGCTAGGGAATTACATAACTAGCCAGGCAGAGAGAAACTCCTAGAAGCAACCAATGTAGCATCAAGCAGCTGAACCTGGAAAAGCTAGCTTAAATTTGCCTAATGTATTAAAGTTCATAAAATGCATCATTGTACAGCATCTTCAAGCTGGTCTTTGAGTAGAAGTCTTCCCCTATACCTATTTCTCCCCCTATATCTGTTTCAGGATCTCCGCAGGGTGTAACTGCATAATATCCAAATACTTGCAGAACTCCAGAGGAAAACATGGAGCGGTATGACTGCTACTAACTGGTGTTGGAACTAACTGGTGTTGATGTTTTGCTGTCCCAAAGAGAGAGAAGAGAGCTGATGACGATGATGCTGGAGCAGTGGAGGACCTACAGCTACACAGACAGGTCAATCCATAAAAGAATCAGTGATGTGAGTAAGAGCGGTCTGGGGATTTCCACTAATACATCAAGGCTGCATAGTTGGGAACAAGTGCATGCGAAGCACAACATCAATAAACTCTCTGGGGAGTTAATCTATCTTGTTCCAAAAAGGATTGCTTATTGAGACCTGCTATGCTAATTAAATTGACTTAAGAACAGGTTATCATAGACACCAGACACTTTAGAGAGAGTTAATAACAGTTATTCAAATGTAACATTCCTGTAGACAAGACCTTTATTTGATAAAGGAAATGTGGTATGGAAAGGAAAATAGCCAAGGACACACCAGGATGACCAATAAATTAAAAGGCATTAAAGAAATGAATAAGAAATTAGCAGAGTCGAGGACAGCACTTACATTACTGGGAGCTGTGTTTATTGTGGACTGATAATTGCTGCTTGAGACATGTTTCAGGGGAGAAGCTTGTAATTACATTGATTCTTTAAGTCATCACATATGATTTGACTAGTCACAGCTAGAGAAATCCAAAGCGTATCTGGGTTTCTTCACAGCACATTTTGGGAAGTTTGGCTATACGGCATCTGTTTTTACTACATGGCATCCATAGCCTCTGTAGTAATAAAAAATAAACTAAACAACTAGTTCAGAAACTCAAAGCGAACAATAGTTCAATGCACTTGCTCCTGTTAAGAGGTCAAGAGGAGCAGCAAGCACAAAAGCACTGAATTTTTACCTCTTCAGAGCATCTGCCATGCTGCTTTGATGTCAACTGAAATTCAGACTACATGCCCAGGGCCCAATATAGAGTGTATGGCTGCAGGCTGAACATTTTAGCCATGAAAGATGCTCTCAGCAGCTTTCACCAGGGCTAAAGACAGAGTCCTCCTGGGGAAATCATTGACCCAACCAGATTCATTTAAGTGAAGAAATGAGATAAGGACAAATAGATTTTTAACAAATTCGCCTCACTCAGTATACGGTTTTGTTGTTTAAGATTAAATTGAATAACCCTCTTACCCCACCGATTTTGCTGAATGTTATTGTTGATAATTAATGAAGCTGATTACTGATTATTAAAGAAGCCTGATTATAAAGAAGCGTGGCCAGCAGGTCGAGGGAGGTGATTCTGCCCCTCTACTCTGCTCTGGTGAGACCCCCCCCCGCAGTACTGCGTCCAGCTCTGGAGCCCTCAGCACAAGAAAGACACGGACCTGTTGGAGCGGGTCCAGAGGAGGGCCATGGAAATGATGAGGGGGATGTAATGCCCCTCCTATGAAGAAAGGCTGAGAGAGTTGGGTTGTTCAGCCTGGAGAAGAGAAGGCTTCGGGGAGACCTTATTGCAGCCTTTCAATATAAGCTAGATATAAGGAAGAAATTTTTTAAATGAGGGTGGTGAAACACTGGAACAGGTTGCCCAGAGGCATGGTAGATGCCCCATCCCTGGAAACATTCTATGATTACTTTTCAGTACTTTTGCTTTGTATAATTATGCTTGAATACCAAACTCAGTGCCTTTCTTAAAATTAAGCAAAGCTTGTAACATCCCCACACACCTGTTGAACACCTAGTCCTTAGTTATACTGTAATTAAAAAGAAGATGATGATACTTACATTTTGCATATTATAGCAACAAGAAGGAATGTGCAGTACGCGGACACACAAAGCCCAGCAAGAATCCAGGCTATGGGATTCTCCAGTTTGTTTTGCCCTGAATTTCAAGAAAAAAAGAAATTAAATATATTATTTTAGTGCAGATTATTTTAAACACACTCTTACAAAAGATTTCATCAGCTGTTTTATGCGATTATCGTCAGATCACAAATTAACAGGCAAACAATGAAGACTTGGTATCTAGAATTAGAAATGAAATGCAGAGCTTCAAGAACAATTTCCATGAAACTGACTTTCTAATTTCAGCAATAAATTTCTTTCATTCTGACGTGAAGGAGAGAACAAGCCGAGAAGCATGAGGAGCCAGGCCCACCAGAAGGATGATACGGTCTGTCAGCTGCCGTCCCGAGACACGCAATGCCGTGCAGCGAGCACATGACTGGTACTCAGCAAAGACTGTTTGCTGATAATCTCAGGCACAAACTGTTTGTTATCCATTAAACCATTCTTCATTTCTGTTAATCCTTTCTAGCCAGGAACTGGATTTCTCTGGTTTCATAAACTTGCCTGTAAAAAAGACATCAAAATGCCCATTTTTCTTGTGAGCTGGTTGCTGATACATTTCCTCAGGAAGAATTTCTCTACTGCCTCTGCCTGTGAGCAGCCACGAGTATTTCTATCAAGGTCAACGCTTCTGTTTTGAAAAGGCATTGCTCAGTGACCACGACCATTATTTTGTGCCACGTTATGCCATATAACAAAAACATTTACATTGAACTGCATTTTCAAAAGGCTGCCGAGTCCATGTGTGCTTATGATAACTACCTGTCCTATGCATCAAGGTGTCAGCACTGCCATTACCAGGTAATTGAAAGGACATAAATCGGCCAGCAGCAGGAGTGTTGGGTTTATTGGTGCTGTAGATAAAACAATATTCAATTGTGGCCGGATTTGTTTCTGAGAAATGAGGAGCTGAGCCCGCTGTCTCCGCCGACGGCTGTGGTTGCACAGCAGTCCCTGAAAGCAGCGTGGGGATGACGCCATGAGCAGGCCTGTGTGATCCGTCCTGCCCCTCCAGACCACCACAGTCAACCTTGCAATTACAAACAGGTACGGGTGGTTTATTTTGTCTTCAGGGTTACCACTTTTCTTTCAAGAAAATAAGATTTAGGATGTCAATGAGTTATGCTTCATGTAAGTCTTGAGGATGACTGGGGCAGCAAACTGTGGAAAACAGTTAAGTCCCATAAACCAATTTTAAGCCTCCCAGTGTGACGGCTGGGAAGCGTCTCCATTTTTCAAACCAAAAATGGAAGGGTCCTAAGTCTCTTCCATCTTATGTCGGTGTGCAATGGCCTCAAAAAGGCATGATCAGGCAACACTAAGTCTCACTGCAACTCGGAGTAAGGTGTGGGAGAAGGGAGAAGCAGCAATTGCAGAGGCTGTGCTGTGGCTCTGGGGACCTGCCGTGGGCGCTCCTCCTCAGGCTTCTCTCCGAGATGTGTCCGGAGGTACCAGCCCAGCCCCGCACACCACTGTGAATCAGCACGAGCCCATGCACCTGCCTCGTGAGAGGTGTCCACATAATGCATGAAACGGAGGGAACAGACAAAAATTCTTCAGAGCCATAGAGCAAGTTAACAGCAACGCTAATCACCAGCTGAAGGACGTACTGAAACCCAGCGACTTAAGCAGTAAMCTGTATTGTGTCAATGACACAAAATGTAACAAGCCTCTAAAAGACCCTTTTCATAAGAAAAACTGAAGTAATTGGACCTATCCTTGGATATTTTTGAGATTTCAGTAAATTTCTATGGAAGACTAACTATTTTTTTTACCATCAGAATGAATCTTCCATATTTGATATGTGCAGTGCGTGAGTAGCGGCGTCCGTAACGGTGATGTTTCCAGGTTCCTCAAGTCATTGTCACGCTGCGCAGCAGAGAGAGCTCCAAAAGTGCTCCGGCTGACGTAGAGGGGCCCTCAAGTCTTTCAGCCTTGCTGGGAAAGCAGAATCGGGACAGCACAAACGTGCTGTGAGGTGCTTCTCAGCCCCAAACTTGACCTCTGGACCTTTTAAACTGTGAACCCTGGCAGTGGCTGTTCACACGTACCGACAGCTTCACAGATTTGATTCATATCGGGCTGCCGTGGGTGGTTAGTGAGGGTGTCCAGCCCACTCAGTTGCACTAATGATTTTTATCTAGCTTTGTTTGACTGCAATGCTTCTAAACAACCTTTTAGAGACAACTGGTATCAAGGTGCAGTTCTACAATGCCCACTTTGGCAGTGTATGGCTGCATTTCACAGGGTTTGATCACCACAGCCCAAGGAAAGAAACCAGAATTGTGTTTCAGTTTGTAACGAAGTTGGAGGATTGCTGCTACAGGACGGGCAGTTCCCGCCAGTGTTTTTCTCAGGGTATGGGCTCAGAAGAGATCTACTGGTCTTAAAGTTGGCCTCATCCGAATATTTCCCAGATAGGTGCCTGAGGCTAATAAACAGGTCCAGTTTTCTTAATTAATGAGATGTTTGGTCAGCCCTCCCTGCCCCGGGTGAGTGGTCGCATTCCTGAGCCTCTCTTCCCAAGGGCTTGTCAGCACCATGGAGCCAGGTGGGAAGGTCAAGGGGATGAGTAAGGCAGCAGAACACTAGCAGATTTAATCGCATTCACTAGCAAATAAGATATAAGAGGGAAAAGTGCAGTAAACAGGAGAATGTTAGGGAGTTGTTGGGGTTTTTTTTGTGAAAACCAGGAAGTTAAGAAACTCAAAAGATAAGAGYAAAGGAGGATGTCTAAGAAGAAACAGTCGATAACGTGCCATGATAAGGAAACTGTTATTTCCAGAGAAACATGTTCAGCAAGCAGGAGATACAGAACTAAGTGGGGCAAATTATCATGTTCCAAAGATGCTAAAACCATGCTCTTTTTTTTCCCCCCAACATTTAAGAGTTCAGATAGCTCCAGTAAAGTAATAGTTGACACGATCACTCATATTAACTTCCAGAGTGAACACCACAACRCATGCCAGGGAAACACATATGAAAACTAAAGAAGTAATGCAACTAAAAGGCCTTACCTAGAACTTAGGCCTTAAGCTAGTTTAAAGCAGTCTCTGAAAACATAAGCATGTAAAAAACAAAACAGTGTCTAAAAAACCCCTCCATATGTCCAAAAGTTTGCTTGGGAGATTTTTTTTTTATTTTTGATGGAACACGGATTTAACTCCCCTTGCTATTAACAAGTCAGTTTCTTTCTTCAAATACCTATTTTCCTGGCTTCTATGAAAATTACTTGGTGTTGTGCATGCTCATGATTAGGCAGCGTTTGCTTTCCAGCAATGTAATAATATTCACTATAAGACAGAAGCATGTCATTCTTACCAACATAAATAATTTCACTCCAGTCACTCCAAAATCCTCTCGTACAACATATGTGATGATTAGCTCTTATTTGTATGGAATACCTGTTGGTAACATCAATCCGTAATCTGAAGTCGTTTGAGGATATTTTCAATATCTGTTACAAAACCAATATTGTACTGTTATAGATTACTTAAGACTAAACAGTTCAGAAAACAAACTTTAATCATGTTTATCTTTTTTTTTTTTTCCAAACTTCTTTACTAGATTAACAGTGAGCATCTGGCCTTGCTTTTGAAGTAAGATCTCTATTTTTATAGGTGCAATTTCTCTCATAATACACCAATATTTCAGGGCAAATTCTTGACAGCTGCCTCATTTTTGCATTCTTCCTTAAGACACTTAATGCTAGATTTTCAAAATTCTCCAGCCTCCTACTGTTTTGAACCCAGATGCATAAAACTGAGTAACTCTAATTTTTCTCCTTCTGCTTTCCTAGGTCTCTTGGGGATAGTTTGTTGCAGATATAAACGACGTCCAGAAAAAGAGGAAAAATATGAAAACTGATGAGACTTTGGCTCTGCTGAACCCTAGTCACAAATGGGACACAAGTTTCACCAAAAGTCCATAGTTTCAAAAATGTACTAATAGCAGGTTTTATTTTAAATGTTTTAAAATTTGTAACATATCCATGAATTCAAAGACTTTTTCACCAGGTTGCATAAAGGCAAATTCTCGCTATATAGGACAGTCAGCTCAGACAGGAATGCCATGTAATACTTGGGCATCAGAGAAGCAATTACCTGCTTGTTACCTGACTTCAAGTTGAAGAGGTAAAATTCGTATTCAAAACATTCTTTAGGGAAAGGAGAAATTGGCTTCTCCCATGTGGCCAGGAGATCATTTTGCTCTAAGAATACAGTGACATTTCTGGGAACATTCACTTTCTCTACAAAAAGAAAACTGTACTGGTAAGTTATTTATAGAGCAAAGTTTAAATACTAACAATTGGAGCACTTTATAACCTGATAGTGTTTCCAAGTAGGACCTATAATCCTTGAATTTATTTCACATTTTGGACAGAAAAGATAAGGATTTAGGAGGAATAACTACATCGGAGAAAATAGTTAAGGGGAAACAGTTCTAAAAATCCACCTAAAGGTTTTGGAAAACTAGATTACTGGGGGGGTGGAGCAGAATTTATTAAATTAATTTTCACAAAAGCATGAAAATAATGATAGAACAGTTAGAAAAGCTTCTTTTCAGGAAAAAAAMCAGATGTAACCAGGAAAGTTACTGAAAACTGGAATGAATTCAAAGGAATGGATCAGCAGCTATTATGGAGAAGATTTCTAAGAAAGTATGTCAACTGTTTTATCTTTGTGAAGCCACGAAAAAGGGAAATGTTATCTGTTGACAAAAAAGTGAAAAGCATGGAACTAATGAAAGAAAAGAAATTATTCAGATGGATGAAAGATGATAGACAGTCATGGCTGATACTACCTTTTATTCGACAGTCTAATGCCTTTCTTTAAAAGGACATGGTTATCTTGAACATCATGTGTCTTTTGCCTTTTAAAGAAAGGCTGTAAAATAAAAGGTAGTAAAAACTGTACTTGAAGGTATATTGACTAAATCAATTGAAAATGAATATTGGAAATAATGCTTTGGCTAACAAACAGAATAACTAATTGTATTTTCTAGCTTTTTACTTTTGTCATTCTATAATATTAAAATCAAAGTTAGTTAAAACCATCCATTTCTGTCTTATAATCTCTTCCAAATTCACTAAGATGTCTATGCAAAACCAGCACATACTTTCATCTGCATCAAGAACTATTCAATCCAGTAATATTCTCTCACAAATCTTTTGACAATCCTGCTAGACATTTTTAAAATTTTTTTTATTATTATTTATTTCTACTCACCAATGGCATTTTGGTTAAATAACTGCTGAAAAGGTTTGATTGCAGCATACTTGCTAGACCCATTAATGTGTATTACAATGAGATTGTCAACCTCTTCAGGATCAATACGAGTCACTGAAAATCTGCACTCAATATTCCTGTTCCACTTGTCTTTGATATAATCTTGACATTCTTCAGTGTACATCTCATACCTAAATTAAAATACTTGTGAGACATTATGCTCTTAAAGAAATCCATTGCTGACTAAAATGGGAGAAAACACCAACCTGTAAAATACAAAGTACTCAGTATCTTCTGGTGCCCCTTGGCCAGGAAGCCAAGTGCAATGGAGAGAAACAGTACTAGAAATGGTGATGCGAGTAACACAGGACAAATTAGTGACAGATGTCTCTGGAGCACCTAGAGAGTCAAGGAATTATAAAGCAGAAAGAAAAATCTTACTACAAAAGTCATAAGAAATTCATGTTGCTAAAACATTTTGATTACAGTCTTTGGTCCATTATATCTATGTCTACTGTATCCAATTCTCTTCCTTATCACACAGGTCTATCAGTTATGGATGAATGAAGATTCCCAAACAGCCTAAGTAAAGCCGTACCACACAACACCATTACGTATTTCATGTACACCTTGCAATTCAAGGCAACGTGATTTTTTAATATCCTAGAGTGTATGAAAGTAGGTTATCTTAGCCTTAGCAAGGAATTTTTAGAAAATTGTATATGGGTTATCCACGTTGAGCACCTCCAGATTGTACTCCAGGCTCCACAGCAGTAGAGAAAGGCCTGGACTAAATCGTTTTGTAGGATCGGTGTAGCAGTATTTTTCAAGTATTAAACCTGTCACCTTTTGATGTCTAGTCCACAGACCGGAGCCAAACACGAAATTCAGACCTCCCTTGCATTTCTTCTTACCTGGCGGAGGTGGGAGTTTTTCCTTCACCCAGTCACTTCTCGTCTGAAGGTCATTATGGAGAAGTAACGTCCGAATGTGTGCGGAGAAACCATTGTGAAGTGCAGCTGTTTGGATACTGTAAGTCTTCTTTGTATCATACTTGAAATAAAAAAAAAAATCAAATAAGCATCACATGTGATGGAAGCCAAATTAAGGGACCTGCAAAGACTGATCCAGTCTTTGCAAAGAGGCAAACCAGCCAACTAGCTTAGCTGGTTATATTAAGTGTATAAAGGTAGTGAGTACAAATAATCCACACAAGAAGTGTGGAAGGTTTCTCATTTAAGACAGCAGGACCCTTATCTTACCAAAAATTTGTCTATAGCATACAGCTGTGATGAAACATGATCTGACATTTTAATGATACCCTGGCATTAATGTGAATTAAGTGAGCTGACTTGAACGGGGAGCAATATCACTTAAAACCAGTATCCAGCTTCCCCGCAAGATGAACGCTGCAGAGACTGCCAATTCCCAGACTAACCCTTGTCCCAGCAGAGCTGTAGCCATAAGCATAGCTGAAAGGGAATCTCTCCAGTGCTCAAAGTATATGTTTATGATGTAAGAGAGTAAGTGATTCAGTATGCCAATCGTTCAATAGACATATCACGCCTACTGCACCCTGGTTTGCTGCAATATGTTTAGCTCGACAGGAGTTTAACCTTCTTAGGATACTGGACTTATTTTTTATCTTACCTCTTCAGGCACAGGGCTTAGGATTTTCACATCATATCTAATAGTGTAGTTTTTTTCTTCTTGCTTAGGGTTTGGTTTCCAGTGTAAAAGTACTTGTGCTAATGCAGAGACTGTAAGGGTGAAGTTAACAGGCGGGAAAACCTGAACTGTAAGGGAGAAAACAAAAATATTCATCACATAGTAATCCAGTGAATCGTTTAGAGCAATAGCTGTTTACAAGCAATGAGCAATACAAGCAAATAATTTCATTTCAATATTATATTCTCTCAACAGCTTCTTATAAAATGTTTCTAATATTTGAAAAATATCTTTAAATAACAACCAAAACTTCATCAAGTAAGAGTTTACTTAAAACTTAGCTTAAAAAATGAATTTTTACAGCAGTTTCAACTTGAAAATCACAATGATATATTACATTTGGCTTGTTAATTAGGTTCAGGTTTTTCAGCTTGATCCTCATAGCCACATAGACACTGGGCATTTGTTCTGAAATAGGGCTGATCAAGTGGTCAACCATATGAACAATTCTCACCCACGTAAGCTTGCAGAAGAGCGTAACGTGGGGGCTTTCTAAGAGAAGGCTGACAGCCACAAGAAGTTATATGTGAGAGAAGAAATAAAATGATTAACAGAGGAATTAAGCGCAAATGGAAGAAAACATAGAAGGATGGGAATGATAATTTAAAACGACAGGGCAAGAGGGATTCCTGGAGCTCATATGGAAATGAGGAAGATCTCATGCTGGGGGAAAATGTTAGCATATAAATAGCAAAGCAATGAAATAATCAATCCACTCCCCTCCATTTCTAGAGTTCTTCAGAGCCTGTCCTCCCTTTATTACCATATCCAAGGCAGTTAAGGGACATCAGTCCCCACTTCTCTTCTCCCATGATTTCAACCTTTGATGCCCACTTGTTCAATTTTCAAGCATGCACCTTGCATTAGGAAAACTGCTAATGTTCCTTGTTGAGATGCCCACAAAAAATGTCACCATTAAGGCTGTCGATACACCAGGATTATGCCAGTGATGCTTTGTGTCGTCATGTTTCTGCAGCTAACTGCAGTTTTGTTCCTGGAAGTAAAATTGCTAGCTGGAATAATGCCTTTGCTCTGGCTGGATTAAATTGTTGAATAAACCAGGCCAGGAACTACTGTCCAGCCCAGAGGGCAAGTGGCACGGCACAGCTTGCGTCTACATGCCTCATGGTTCTTCCCTCTCAAAGCAAAACAGTCCTCAGGCACTGGCTGGGAGCAATCTAACTGAGACAGGGTACAACTGTCCCAGGAAGCATGTTAACACAGCATGGTCATCTGTAGTCCTGTACTCATGGCATGCCATGGGCTATTTTATTCACGTGTAGAATAGAGGGGCCTTGGTCACCCACTGGTGCTAAAGCTATGCACTAGTAGAAGGAAAATGCCTTACCTCCTGTGGCTTGAGGTACATTTGGCTGAACCAAGTTCATTGTCCAAAGGAGGATCAGAAAAACTCTCATCATGCTGGCCATAATCTTCAGATGGTAAATGAGAACGGCCATGTATCAGCATATGTGCCTTGTCACCATTTTACAGAGGCCGATAGCTAAAAATGAACACGATCCCAAGTGTTAAGCACACAAACCATGGAGCATGGTATATCCACATGATCAAAGGAATGAAACTGCCACCTTGCAGGGGATAGACTCTTCTTTCCTTGCAGGAAAATGCATCTTGTCATAGCTAAATTTAATATAAGTACCACCAACCACATTTCATTTTGCTCCCTTTGCTTTTGCCAGCCCTCTCTAAAAAAGCTACTGGTTTCAAACACTGTCAGCGTGGATGTTCAGAGCAGCAGTCACAGACTTAAAGMATCCCTCCTTGGAGAGGAGTGAGTTGGGTTCAGGTATATTGGCTTTCAGTAGAGTCCCATTTTCTCCAAGAACAGAAATAACCATATTTTTAGCTGCCACTATATGTAAAATGGCTACTTACTGGAATTTACTTTCCAGTTTCTATTTCAATAAAGCTCGCTAAAGAAACAGTCTCAGTGCTCACCTCAAGGCTAATTCTCCAGTGTTAATTATTGGGTGTAAGAGAAACTATTTTGTTTGTTTCTAATTTAAATGAACGACTATTTTTAATGCTTAAAACCAGCATGTTCTTATGCTTCCTACAGATTGTTTCATGAAGYACTGGGAGAAAAAAAATCTGTGTGTAATCATTCATGTATAACCTAATATAAACAACATGGAAATACAGAACAGCAGCTTTCCAAAATGTTCTTACCGAACAGAAATACACCCTCCCAGCCCAATCACACTACTTCCCTGGGGCACTACAGCAATTGCTTGTATGGAAAACATAATATTTTCAGATGGTAATGAGCAGAGAAAGCATCTTTAACCCATCAGTTCTCCCTGAACCTCCAATAAATAACCCAGGGACTGGAAGCACTCCAATTGATCACAGTTGGAGTACTTCTGCTATACCGTAACTATTTTTCAAAATGGTGTATGAATGCTGAGTTCATTAAAATGACACATAATCTACAATGCAGTGTGTTTCTTAATGTCCAAGTCCACTCATTATCTGTATTCATATTTTATATGTATCTACTATTCTGCTAGCCAAAATGTGCGTGAGGCTAATTGAACCTCTGGAGTTTGCTAACGGATTATTCCTGGGGAGTCAGGGTTTGCTTTTACATATGTYGGGTTATTGAAAGACATTTTGGTCAGACATTTTGATTCTTCCAGAATGTATGTGAATCACAAACAATCAGGTAATTATTATTCACACCATACATTTATGCCTGCACCATGCCTCCAAGACTATTTCCTACTGCATTACCATTCATGAAAAGTCTGTTCTTTCGGATTTTCTCACTTGAATACCATACAGACCTCTGCTTCACAAGATTATGCTATTCTGGAGGGCATTATGTGGACTGAACAAGAGTTTACAATGGCACCTGATCTCTGACTACCTCTGCCACACCTATACTGCTTTACCTGATAAAAACTAATTAAAAGAACTGCTAGAACATGACACACATTTCCAATATGCTTTTGTACAAATTAGTGGCAGCAGGCTTTCTTTCCTGCTTTAAAAAACATCGTATAGCTCATTTACCTGATGAGACTATTAAATACACTAATAACTTTTTTTCTCTATTTAAAAGTAAAAATGTATCAACTTCAAGTCCCTGAAAATAAAAACCGGCTTCTCATTTTCATGCTAGCAATAACCCCAGTACAACTCTGGCAAGAACACAACTCTGAACTGCGCAGATGTGTGTGCATGTGCTTTTATGCATGCGTGCACATCTGCATTCCTACCTGTCTATTAACATCACCCACCACGTTCACTGCAGCTCTCCCACCAACCACCTACAACCAAAACCAGCAGCTAGGAAGCAGTTTGAAGTAGATTAAGCTCTTGTAATGTGAACCAGGTACCTCAGTGAGAAAGACGCGAGAACCCACCAAAGGGCATTCCACTCGCATAGGAGAGAGACGGAGGGACAGGTTGTGCTTCCCCAGCTGCAGTCAAAGCCTTAATCAAGTAAGACATCAGGTACAACTGCAAGACTTTGGGAAAGAAGCTTCCTTAGTTCCACTGCTAAAAGAACTCACTTTTTTTTTAAAAAAAAGCAATCACTTCAGTACATTATTAAAAAAAAATCTTTAAAAAGCCTCATGTTTTACAACTGCTTAGGATTCACGTCTACTGACTTGAGTAATGTCAGCATGTTGGTTTCAGGACTGCTCTGGCATTTAGCAGAACTAGAAAAGCTGGCTCTCTCTTGGATTTACTTAAAGTGGGTTTGGCTACCTATAGATTTTYTCTCCTTTGTCCTCAAAAAATAAGGATTCTGATTCTTCCTGGGCACATTCTTTACCCTATACTTTTGAAAAGATGCTAAAGATCAACTTTTCAAAGATACTTTTGCTGTCTAAAAGCATGCATGTATTAGACACAGAGCTAACATTGTCTGAGCAGCAGTTTACTGATTTGTAACTGGATATAAAATGTTACTGTAATGCAGATTAGTTTTCAATTATTATCCCTCTTTTTCTTATCAGTTTATCTTTTCCTGCCTTGTTTTCAAAAAATGCTATTTTTCTTTTTCTTGCTATCAGACTGAGACTGAAAATACAGCTTTTGGAAGAGGTATTTCCATAACTGTGTAAGACCACAACCTATAAGAACACCYTGCAGTCTGTGATACCCTGTGTGTTTCACATGGGAAATTACTGAAAAGAGAATCAAAATAAGTGTAAAGATGTCAACTAGAAATCTACAAGAGGATTATGCTCCTCACAAAAATGGATACAGTAAGTTCTCAGGACAAATAAAAGCCTTGATTATATTATGTTTTGGTTATATATGGTAAAAAGTAATAAGCAGAAGGTAAAGGATATATTCCCTTCATAAAGGGTATACTCCTTAAAGGACAGTAGAAATCCAAACCATAGAAAACAGCCTCTAAAAGGTAATGATTTTCTTACTTATAGCTGACGTGTCCCACTATCTCACAGCCAACTGGTCAGAAGCAGATTCCAGATGCATTTCCCAGTGTAAGGCAAAGCTGAATTTGAAAAGCGGGACCTTTGCAGTCTTCAAACAAAGCAGAACAAGACAAAAACAAATCGCAACAGATATCCCAGGAGGTTACCTGCGGAGTCTCAAAAGTTCTGTGAAGAGTCTGCTCCGTTTGTTCAAACGTCCTCTGGGTCATCTCCCTGTGGGTTTCTTTTATAACTGCTGTCTTTCAAGTACAAATGTGATAGGTACTTCAGAAATGATGGCAGATGATAAATTAGACAACCATGCATYGAAAAGGGAACTACAGATTTAACCACAGGATGGAAGGCTCCACACAAGCACACAGTTTAGCCCAGAGATGGTTTTACTTTATTTATTGAGGGTTAATTATATACCATAGTCTGATAATTCTCTAATAACTTTGCAAGAGCAGGAATGTTTAATGACTGACTGCAAAGAAATAACCTATAGCCAGCTACCTACGGACCACTGCTGATATCCCAAGTTGTTCTTCCCCTAGAAAATCAAATCCAAACGTTGCTGGAAAACTGTGTGGGTTCTGTCCAATGGTTTTATACCATCTTGTCCAATGCTCCTGCCATACAGCCATGTGGACGTCAGTGGTAGTTTGAGAAGTTACCCGTACCAGAGCAAGACCAGCTTCCTAACCTCATGCTGAGAGCTTTGAGCTGTGACCCATAGGGTTGGATAACACAGGCTCACAAGCAGGACAAGCAGCAGAAACCAACCCAAGGGCCTAGAGAAGATCTGCAAAAAGTGGGGCTGTATGTAATGGAGTTATAGGAAGGACGAGAAGGCAGCTAACAACTTACATTCATTAACAACCTGGATGGCAAGTAGAGAGAACCCTATCAAATGTGCAGGTGACACAAGCTGGGAGAGATGAGTGCTTCGGAGGCTAAGACTAGAATTAAGAAAGTTCTTGACAAATTGGTAGAAATTGGGTGCAGTTCAATACGGACGAGCTCTCAACTGCATTTAGGCATTATCAACTGTAAATTACTAGCTATAAATAATCAATTATCAACTGATTAGGTATCTGTTCCACAGAAAAGGATGTGGGGTTTTGGAGGGTCATAAACTGAAGAGGAATAAACAATGTCACGCACTTGTGAGAAAGGCACCCCAGGCCAGCTAAAAGCGAGTGTCCTCTGCAAGACACATGAAGTAATCCTTCCGCTCTGCCCAGCGCTGATAAAGCCTCCACTCACATGCACTGTGTCCAGCTCAGATACTGCACTTAAGAAAGCCATGGAGCAGATGAAGAGAAGCCAGTACACAGCAAAGGATACTACCAGAGCCTAGAAAGTACCAGTGAGGAAACAAGTTAAGGGAAGACTTGTGCAGAAATGTACCAGGTTAAGGCACTCCGAGTCCATTGGGCTGGGACTAGAAGATAACGACAAGTAAAATTCAGGTTAGGTATCAGGGAAAGCGTTCGGTGTTAGGGAGAGGGAGGCAGTGGAGCAGGCGCCTGAGGACTGAAAGAAACTCTGTCACTGGGCATCTACAGACAAACATCAACCAGGAATGACAGTCGTAATCAAATCCTGCCATCAGGCACAGAGATAAATTAGGTGACCTCCTAAGGTCTGGCCAGCCTGGACATCTCTGAATAAACAGCTAATTACTGGGCAGAGAGCTCCGACATGTACAGCAAAATGTTTCTGTAGAAAAGAGATCATTTCTAAAGGTGAAGCAGGATTTTAATAAGAAACAGTAGTCACAAAAAAAAGGTTAAGAAAAGCTTATGTTCTTACACAGGCCTGACTACATTATTGTAGATTTGAGATGTTTTTTTGGAATGGGTCATTCCAAAAAAACCCTTTTGTGCTCATAAGCATTCTCCTGTCTGCAGTGAGGTGCTGATTTGTTAGGTGCTTAAAAGGCTGGATAGATCTGGGTAGTGTTTCTTCCCAGTTACCAAGAAACCTGTAGCACTCTTTTTGCTGAGACAGAGATTTATTCAGGCTTCAAAGGGAACCACACTCCCAATTAACTCGCCTTTGGGTGAGCTCCTCCTTCAGACTCCGCTCCTTCCAACCCTTCTGAGATGCCTCCTCGCAGGAGCAGTACAGGGAGGAGCGACGAGAGCCGCGCCTCTCCTGAGCCCTGGGGATGTGCAGTTGGCCAAACGCAGTGAAATTTCAGTAATTTCACAGCAGTGAAATTACACTTGTGAGGAGGGAAGGACTGACCCCCCGAACTGTACCAAATCCCCAGGACTCCCATGTTATCTTGTCTTGTCCATACATCTCCACACAGTAAAGGAAACGTAAATCAGTCCAGGCTGACAGAYATAAACCTAGTATTTAAACTACTCTGAGTTGATTCTCATAGTTCAACAGCGGTGGGCTGGTGGACACAGTTCAGCAGCTGCCAAGCTTCACACCGGCGTTGGGCTGTTTCAGTGACTATTGAAGCGATCTCACAAGCAGTGTTGGGGTAATTAGCCCATTTCTTTTGTCACGGTTGTGTCATTATCAAAATACCTTTTTTTTTTTTTTTTTCCTCCCCCCTTTGTAATCCTCTTTTTCTCTTAAACGGAAATCAAGCCACGGTAAATCTTTTATGTTTCGTACTGTTTCTTTTGTAACTCCCTTATTTCGTGCTGTATTTCTCGGCAGGACAAAGGCTCATCTGMTTTCCCACAGCAGAGGACACTGGCGGGCAGACCTCTGAGGGCTTCACCTCCGGCTCCTCAGCACTCAACCGTGCAAAGCCCCTTCTGTCCCGGGACACACACCGCCCAGCCCGGCCGACCCTGCCGAGGCCAGCCCGGCCGAGGCCCTCGGTCCTCCCCTCCCTCCCCTCAGCGGGGCCCGGGCCGCGCCTCCCGCCGGCGGAAGGGAGGGGGCGGGCCGGGCCGCGTCGCGCCGCTGAGCTCATCGCGCGGCGCCGGGGCGAGGCCGGGCGGAGGGAGCCGGATCCTCGGGCCTAGCGCCGCCGCCTCAGCGGGCCGGGAGCCCCGCGGGTGGGTGCGTGCGGCGGGGCGGACCGGGGACCCTGTGCCTGCGGGGGAAGGGGGCCTCTCCGTGCGCCGGTTGGGGCGCGCCGGGGGGAGAGGGAGGAGGCCGGGGCCGGGGCCCATGCGGCCCGGCCCGGCCCGGCTGACGCGTCGTGTCGCTGTTTCTTCCCAGATGTGGGCTGAGGTGTTGCTTCTGCCCCGCAGGGCCGGGCTGCGGCTGCTCCCGCCGCTCCGGCTGCGGCACCGAGCGCCGGGCGCCATGAAGCTGCAGTCCCCCCAGTTCCAGGCGCTCTTCACGCCGGGGCTCCGCAGCGTGGCAGGTGAGTACGGCCCGGGGGGGTCTGGGCCCGGGCATCCGCGGGGCCGAGCCGTGTCCCCGCTTGCTGTGGCCTGAGGAGGACCAAAACGCCGGCCTGGAGAGCCAGGGCGGCGAATGCAGGCTTTGCGCCTTGCCTCCTGTCACCGCTGTAGGCGCAGCCCCCATCCCCTTACGAGGGGAACGGACAGGGGCTTTTGTGGCCCGGTCGCGGGTGCCGAAGGGTAGCAGTTGTGTTCTGGGAGGTGTGTGCTGCTCTTCAGCTCTAGCCACCGTCGCTTTAAAATGATTCAGAGGACGTGGCAGAGCTCGGTTTTCATCAGCTGTGGTGGGGTATTGTTCCTGAAGAAATTTGGACTCGCGGTTCACTGTGCTCTGCCATGAGTAAAGTAAGCACTTTTCCCTTGTCGGCTACTAACTGCTAAAGATGATCCACAGCCCAGAGGCTCCCAGTATCAATTAGCAACCTGTTAATATTTAGGTTATATCAGAAATACACTGGAAAAATATATCAGAAATGACTGGGCAAATACCTGTGGGTGCTCATCTGTGTACCTAATTTGTGCATTTTGCATGAAGCTGTGAGGTACATACATACTTGCTGCTTACTGCATATTTGAATATGTATTCCCACATCTGTGATCTTAATTTGTGAAAAGGTAGGTTATAGCTGACAGCGTGCTATGTTTTTTATTTGAGAGAGTGCTTTATGATTTTCCTTTCCTTCCCAGAACTGTTTGAGAAGAAGAACTATGAGCTGAGAATAGCAGGAGGTGCTGTGAGGGATTTACTAAGTGGAATGACACCACAAGATATAGATTTTGCCACTACAGCTACACCAGCAGAGATGAAGGAAATGTTCACATCTGCTGGTGTTCGTCTGATCAATAACAAAGGAGAAAAACATGGAACCATTACTGCCAGGGTTGGTTTATGTTTTGACTTGGATCTTTTGTAACTGTATGTGTGGATGTGCAGCATATCCAATAGAAAACTGGTAGCGTGCTCCTTCTTTGTTAAAATATCACAGTAAGAGTTTAAATGAGACCCTGCTTTAAAGTATGGAGTGATTTTTTGATTACTCTTTGTTTGTAGAATTCAATTAATTACCATATTTTAATGCATGGTACCTCTGCATAAGCTGTTCATGCTGCTGTGTCATCACTAGAAAAGATAATGTAGGCCGCCCACATGTTCAGAAAATGTGGGGAAGTTGATCCTAGTGTTTCCTGCTCCTGACTTCCCAAGTCTTGCTTCCTCTACCTTGCTCGTTCCTCTGCCTCTTATTCCATCTTCTGCAGGAAGATTTCTGCAGGCTGTCTAGAAAATGAATAATGCAAGGATTATTTTCAGGTGTTCATATTTCTTGATTGTCTGCTCTGTATGAAAACATGGTACATGTTGGTTTGCACGTATCCAGCTTGAGCGCTAACTGTATACAAACATGAGGCTGAAAAAATGTACAGTTTTTACATTTATATTCATGATTGTGTTGAAGTAACAATGTCTGTGGGATTTTCAGCTCCATGAACAGAATTTTGAAATTACTACTCTTAGAATAGATGTTGTCACCGATGGACGACATGCAGAGGTGGAATTCACCACTGACTGGGAAAAGGATGCTGAAAGGAGGGATCTGACTGTCAATTCCATGTTTTTAGGTAAATTCTTTCAAAAGCAAATACTTAGATGAAACACTGCTTTTCAAATTAAGCCAGTAAATTCTCTCAGTCTGTTTCAATTTTGTTTGTTTGTACTGCTGTCAGCTGAAAGGTCTGTACAAATATGTGAGATGATCTGACAAACCAGGTCAAATCACACAACTTGTCTTCTGTATTTTCAAATGAGAGTGTTTAATTGTGCCAACCGTGTTTGTAAATTCATATTATTCTTTGTTTTTTTTCTTCTTTTTCTAGGTTTGGATGGTATGCTGTATGACTTTTTTAATGGATATGAAGACTTGAAAAACAATAAAATTAGATTTGTAGGAAAGGCAAGTGAGAGAATACAAGAAGATTATTTACGAATCCTAAGATACTTCAGGTACTAGGTTTTGCTTTTCCTAGATAAAGAAATGAACTAAGCATTGTAGAAGGTTTCAGAAACGCGCAAAAAGAGATCAATGATATAAAAAGAGTTGTAATTGTCATATTGCTAAGTTTCCTCTAGTATTTTAAATTAGAATATTTAATGCTGTCATGACATTCATTCTCTGAATAGCAGTAATAAATTCTTCTCCCAAGTAACAAGCAATAGAACAAGAGGAAACAATCTCAAGTTGCGCCAGGGGAGGTTTAGATTGGACATTAGGAAAAATTTCTTCACCGAAAGGGTTGTCAAGCATTGGAACAGGCTGCCCAGGGAAGTGGTTGAGTCACCATCCCTGGAGGTATTTAAAAGACCTGTAGATGTGGCACTTAGGGACAGGGTTTAGTGGTGGACTTGGCAGTGCTAGGTTAACGGTTGGACTTGATGATCTTAAAAGTCCTTTCCAACCTAAATGATTCTATGATTCTAAATGGAATAATTGTTCTCAATCTAACATACAGAGGTTTTATTTGGGCAGGTTTTATGGAAGAATCGCAGAGAAACCTGGTGATCATGAACCTAGTACGCTGCAAGCAATTAAAGAAAATGCCAAAGGTTTGGCTGGAATATCAGGAGAAAGGATTTGGGTGGAACTGAAAAAAATTCTTCTTGGAAACCATGTATATCATTTGGTTCGACTTATGTATGAGTTGGATATTGCCCAATACATAGGTAAAGTGAAATGAAGATTGATTTCCTGCTCCTATATCACATACAAACAGAACTGCAGCATGGCAAAGTGAGATAAAACCTGTTTTTACCCAGAAAGAAATTAGATTTTTTTTTTTTTTTTTTTCTCTCCCCTGTGTTAACATCCACATTTCTTACTAACACTCTTTCTTGCACTTTTTTGGTGTGTATCCCTTTAGGACTACCACTTGATGGAAATTTAGAGGAATTTGCCAGAGTCACTAAAAATATTCAAAATCTTTGTCCAAAACCGATGACTGTTCTGACATCATTGTTCAAGATGAAGGATGATGTCACAAACCTTGACCTGAGGCTGAAAATCTCAAAAGAAGAAAAAAACCTTGGCCTTTTTTTAGTGAAGCACCGGCAAGAGTTAACCAAAGCTATGGGTCCAGAACCACTTAGACCATATCAGGACTTCATAATGGATGTAAGTGTATTTCATATTGCTTTATTTTGTTCTTCACAGTAAATGAATTTCCAGTTTTACAGAGTAGCAGAGATGACAATGCCTAGTGGAAAGAAAGGGCCTTAAAGGGCCTGAATATGAGCCRGCAGTGTGCCCAGGTGGCCAAGGTGGCCAACGGCATCCTGGCCTGTATCAGAAATAGTGTGGCCAGCAGGAGTAGGGAGGCGATCGTGCCCCTGTACTCGGCACTGGTGAGGCCGCACCTCGAATACTGTGTTCAGTTTTGGGCCCCTCACTACAAGAAGGACRTTGAGGTGCTGGAGCRTGTCCAGAGGAGRRCAACGAAGCTGGTGAAGGGTCTGGAGAGCAAGTCYTMKGAGGAGCGGCTGAGGGAACTGGGACTGTTTAGTCTGGAGAAGAGGAGGCTAAGGGGAGACCTTATCGCCCTCTACAACTACCTGAAAGGAGGTTGCAGCGAGGTGGGTGTTGGTCTCTTCTGCCAAGCAACTAGCGATAGGACGAGAGGAAATGGCCTCAAGTTGCRCCAGGGGAGGTTTAGATTGGACCTTAGGAAAAATTTCTTTACTGAAAGAGTGGTTAAGCATTGGAACAGGCTGCCCAGGGAAGTGGTGGAGTCACCATCCCTGGAAGTATTTAAAAGACGTGTAGATGAGGCACTTAGGGACATGGTGGTGTTGGGTTGACGGTTGGACTCGATGATCTTAGAGGTCTTTTCCAACCTTAATGATTCTATGATTCTAAAGAGTCAAGTAAGAGCCACTTTATCGGCAGGCTTGTTTATTGGTCTTAGGCAAATTTTTGCCAGGGTTTTAAAGAGCAGGGTATTTTCATCAGAAAGATGGGATGTACTGACAAAAAGTACTAGCCAAATTTGGATTGCTCCCAGTGTAGTACCATCATAGTAACTGGGAGAATATCTTCTATATTATTGATACCAGTTCCAGTTAACTAAGGTGGGGTTGGTTTGTTTTTCCCTTTGTTTTTCCTCTGGAGAGGGGACCAGAAATTAACAAGAGCTATTGCAAATGTCCTGGCATGTCTCTGCAACATAAAGCAGAAACTTTGGTATAAAAAGATTCTTTTTCTTTAGTAGAGTTTAGTTTTGCAAGAGGATAAATAGCAGACGTTTCTACTTGGGTGCAAAAGCTTTTTTTCTTTCCCATTCAAAATACTGAGGCTTTAATTTTTCAAAAATTATTTCAAACAAACAAACAAACCAACCCACCATCTTTTTAGCAGTTCTGAGCACCTTGTGTTCCATAGCAACTTTTTGACTGGATTTAAAAGCCTGCCTTTCAGTCAGGCTGAAAAATGTCATATTCAATCATCTGAAACAGAAGTGTCCTGTGAACATACCTAGGGATGACAGTTTGCTGTACTGTCCCAGCTGATCTCCCCCTCTGCATTCAAACATGAGACAGGATCTGGACCTCAAGAGACTCCAGCTTTTTTATGTGAAATTCAGCTCCTTGACTCGTGTATTGGAAGTTGGTGCAATTCCTGGAGCATTGGTATGTGTTCTTCGTGAGGAGTACTCTTAAGTAGGCAACCTGTGACGTTCTTCCACAGCAAAGTTCAAGTAATTTTCAGGTGAAGTTCTGCACTTTTATTGCAGAACCTGAGACTGAAGGCGAGAGACAGCAGTCTCTGCAGTGAGGCCTGTCTCCCACAGGAAAGGTAAATAGTTCCTCTGTAGTTGGAGGTTGAAGATAATGGTTACTGCTATTACCTAGAATTCAAGAAGTCTCCAAGGATCTCCCAGAGCCTCCAAGTTAGGACTGAGTTTTAAAACTTGTGAGGCAGAAGAGAATCCTCGCGTTCATAGTTCCAACTCGTCCAGATGTTGCCTAACAAGATGTCATGGGAATAACGCAATGTTGAGCACAGTTTGAGCTGTTTTCTACTGTTTCATAGTGAATCCTCTCTTTTTTTTTTTTTTTTTTTTTTCTTCTTTTAGTCTAGGGAAGCTAATACAAATTCCAAGATCTGTGAGCTTCTAAAATACCAAGGCGAAGAACATCTTTTAAGAGAAATGCAGCAATGGACTGTTCCTTCTTTTCCTGTTAGTGGCCATGATTTAAGAAAAATGGGTGTGTCTTCTGGAAAGGAAATTGGAACAGCATTACAGCAGTTAAGGGATGAATGGAAGAAGAGTGGATACCACATGGATAAAGAAGAACTGTTAAGTTGCCTGAAGAAGTTGTAAAATTGAATAATGGTAGAGAACTGTTTGTGCCCTGTTCTAAGTGTAACTGAGATACCAGTAAATATTCTGTCAGTGTTGTCGCAGCCAATATAGCATTTGTCATATTTAAGATACTCGGACAGCACAGTTCTCCTGCTACTAATTCATAATTTCTGCAAGGAGAAGTTTAATTTTGTAGTAATGCAAAATGTTATTTGCCAAATTCCACAGTCTCTACCTCTTTTTGTTGTATTTTAATGATAAATATTTAACTACTTTATCTTGACTCTGGGGCATTAGAGGTGACACCAATGTTTTTCTCATTCTGACTTTGTTTGTTTGTTTGTTTTCAGATGTAGCAAACAAACCCACAAAAAAAAAAAAAAAAAAAGGTGTTTCTATCCTCTAGATAAAATCATGGGGGTTTTTTGTGCCTAGGAGAGTGACAAAGTGGCTAGAAATAATGAGCTCTCAATCTTTTTGTAGTTAAAGCTAGATACCAGATTGAAATACTCCAGTGGTTCCCAAACAGTCTTACCATGTAAAATAAGTCTGTTTTCTTAAAAGATTTTTATTTTCCATAATTCCAGAATCAATTTTAGATTAAAAGGATGACTTAGCTGAGGGTGTATCATGAACTTCTTGCCACTTCAGTAGTTTTTCAGTAACTTGTTTATCACTGAGTAACTACATCCATAGAAAACTGGCAAAGGGTTCTACAGTATGTTTTCAACTTCGTGTGTGAAACATACTCTTAATGGTAGTAGCAGACGGGAAGGGGGATCCAGGCTCCCTGCCTTTCCCCCCGCCGTGTCTGGTAGTTGACGCCTGCTTTCTTTCCTTTTTCTTTCCCAGCAAGGTACGAGTAGAATTCGGGTGATGTTGTGAGTGTGCCTGAACAGAGGGAACCTGAGCTCTGTCACCTTCGGAGTACTAACACTCTCGAGAAAGTGCCGGTTTGCCTTCGGTATCTCTCCCCACATCCTTTCCTGTAACTCACAGCAGTGCGACCCAGAGACATTCGCCTCCTCTCTGATTTGCAGGCATTCTAACTCAGTAGGATTATTTTGGGAAGAAGCCTTAACACCCCTACTACTATTGCACCAGGATCTTCCCTGTGCTGCTTCTGTGTTAATTATCCTTACATTTTTTCTATCTGAACAGATCCACATTAAAAATGCACTCTGAATTCAGTTCAAAAGGAAATTCTAAATAATTTACCCCTTCAAATTAATTAAAAAAAAAAATCAATAACATTTTGGGAAATATGAGAAGTGAAGGGGTTTGACTATTAGTTAAAACCGATCGGGGAAGGAAACTTAGACAAGGAGAGAGTTGTTTGTGTGTAGTACCTAATAACTCATAGGGGGTTCAATGAAGAGTTCATAGTCTGTTTGAACAGTAGCCATCAAGTAATGCTGTGGAAGGTGGGTTTTTGAAGCAGTGCTCTTCCTGGCTGGTCTTAATGAACGTGTATTACCATCCCTGGCTTTTTTGGTGTGCTTTTAAAAAAAAACAAGCTCTAACTGAGAGCATTTCTTTTGTATATAAATTTTATTGCAGGTTTAAGTTTTCCTACAAAACCATGGTAACTAATAAAATTGTTTGGATTTCATTTTCCTCAGATACCGTTTTGCAACACTGGGTGGCAGCAATACCAGAGCAGTGCCACAAAAAGTCAGCATTTATGCTTCCATGTACTTTCCAGCTGCTTTTTTTTTTCCTAGGAAGTCAGTTACTTGAAATAAATTATTCTGAAGGTACTTAGGAACTTTGGGAAGACAGCAAGGGAACAAAAAAAGTGCTGTTTTTCTCTGTTCATAAGGCAAATCTCATAAGAACATGAGGGTGTTTGATTTAATTATGTAATTAAATTGAAGCCTCCTTGTGCAATTTATTGAACTACTGCACTCTTGGGAGGGAGACAAGTATAAAATTTAGTATGATAGCAGACTCTTGCAACGAACACTTCACAAAACTGCATCTTTTAAGGCAACTTCTGTGGAGGTGGTGAAATACTAGCAACTCCACTTAATGTTACCCAAAATTGTTGTCAGGGTCAAACTCCACTTGGAGGGAGGATTTTTAAGGACACGAGCTTGAAACCTTTACAATCTCCAGTGCTTGTGAAAACCAGCACAAACAGATTGTTCTGAAAGCATCTTAATTAAACAGTCCTGCCTTGAATTCAGCRTAGTTAGCACATTTGCTCAAATAGCTCATTTAAGAATCGTATTACACTTGAGGTTTTCAGTTGGTCTATTGAGCATCTCTGTTTTACTATATTTCAAAGATATTAAACCCTATTAAAAATGAAACTGCATTAAATCAAAACAATAGCATATTTTAAGCAAGCAGTACCAGCTTGAGTTTGGGAAAAATGATGTGTTTGAATAAACACTTGAGTATGAACTATTTAAATATCAAATTGGGAGATAAGAGCTGAAGCAGTTTGACACATAAATGGTCAAGTAAAGTACTCTTCGCCAATGGATTACTTGACTAATTAAACGATATTTGCAATGTGTTTTAATTAAAAAGTTACACATCCGAAAAACCCGTGTGGCTTTGCTGGTTGGTAGCAGTTCCCGGCTCCCCAGTGTGACAGCCCTTTCCAAAAYGGGCTGCCAGCATGGATGTTCAGTCCATCACTCTCCGGGTTTCTTGGAAAAAGAGTAAAAGACTAACACTTCCCGAAAGTTTGCAAAGAATAATGAAACAAACTTTTTCCTGTGGGTGAAGCTAATTTTCATTCAAATTGGAGGCCGGAGCAGCAGGGTGGGAATGCAGCCGCTCTCTGCAGAGCAAAGCAGCCCCGGGAGCCCACAGCCCCTGTGTATTTGCGGGGGGAATGTCCCCAGTGCCACCTSCCCCCGCTCCCCTGGGCCTGCCCACACTCATCGCTGCCCCGGAGGGGACCGCGTGTGAAGGGCAAAATGGTAAATAATACAAACTGCTTTCCCTCGCAGATGGGTGCTGAGGATTAATGAGGGTTTTTAGCGTTCTCTCAAGATGTAATGATCTGTAAAAATGATTAAAAGGCCAGATTGGCTTGGCTGCAGTTTAAGGGGAAAGGGCATGGCTAATCCTCCCTGCAGAGCCAATAAACCTCAGGCCTGAAGCAAAGAGAAGAGGAAAATAACCACAAGCGCCCCAAGACTGCTGCACGGCGTGGAGGGAGGCRAAGGAGCTCAATGGCCCCTTGGGAGGACGCGGGCTGCGCCATGGGAGCAGTGCCCCGGCATCCCTCCTGCCACCGGCAGGCGCCCGCTGCGCTGCCTTACTGGCCTTCGCTGGGTGGTGGGATTTATGGGTTACACACACATACACATATAGATGTATAGATGAGTTAGCTATCTATCAATGGCTCCTAAACTTAATATAAATAAATAAATAAAACATAATATATATTATAATAAATAAAATATATAAAGGTGTACATATTATATATTATAAATACATAATAGAATAATAAATAATATGTAATAATAAAATATATAATAATTAAAATATATAATATAAAAATTTATATGATGTATTACGTATTTATTAGAATATATATTTTTTATACACACATAAAATAGGAGACATAGACTTATATATAAAAATATATATGTTCCATATTATAATAAATATTTTAATTATGTGTTTTATTATAGCTTATTTATTATCATATATTTATAATATATATTTTACTATATTATTTATTATAAGATTTTATTTATTTATTTATATATAAAAATAATATTTAGGTGCCACAGATATAGAATAGAGGGGCCCAGAGGCCAGGGCAGGCAGTGCTGCCACGGGGCTGGAGCTGTGGCCGGGCAGCAAAGGAGCCCAAAGGGGACCTGTGAGAGCAGGCAAGAGGCATGGAGTATGCACAGGTATACGTAGATGTGTATATATTGAGGAGGGGTGTGGATGTGTATGTAGGATGGGGGGACAGTGTATGGCAGGTGTGTACGGGGGATACACACACACACCTCTATATAGGCGTGTATGTATGTGTGTATGTATATATATATACACACACACAGAGGGTACACTGTGGGGTGTGTGTCTATAGATGTATCTGTATGTATACATAGATGTGTATGTATACATATAGCTGTGTATGAACAGGGAGTGTGTGCGTAGAGTACCTAGATATGTGTCTGTGGCTGTGTGTCTATATACCAGTATATGTGTGTGTATGTGTGTATATATATGGGGATGGGTGGGTATGCACACATGTGTCTGTGTGTGTGTGTATATAGCATTGGGTGTCAATAGATAGATGCATATATATATACACATTTGTGTGTGTGTAGAAAGGGAGAGAGGAGGGTGTGTCCATCTATGTATACATGTATGTATAGATTGTGTGTGTATATACACACATAGGGGTGTGTATAGATGTATGTGTGTATATGTAGATATGTATGTACATATATACAGGGGTGTATATATATAGGCGCTGTGTATCTATAAGTAGATGTATGTATACATAGATGTGTATGTATATATGGCATGCATATACACACACACACACACAGAGACAGGTGTGTGAGCATAGAGATGCATGTATTTATATATGGATGTGTGTATGTGTATATAGGGGTGTGTGTAGGGGGGGTGGGTGTGTATAGGTAAGAGCAGCTGCCGTTTCGCGGGGCGCTCCCCRGCCCTGCTGCCCAAGGGCTGGGTTGGCCCCATCCCTGCCCGTCCCTGGGGCGCGGACAGCAGACCCAGCGCCTGCCGGGACAGCCCGTCCTGCTCCGCCAGGACAGCAGCCTTCCCAACCAGCAGCTGTGGCCCCTGTACTGGCCTGCTTGCTCTGCTTCGCCCTCCTTTGTGTTTACTCTTGGCTAGTCGTTTTGTCAATGAAAATAAAAGCAAATAAATCAATATCTCACGTGGTGCTTGAACAACCCCAGCACTTGGGACGCTTTCACCCCGCAGGTCCGGGTGAGCAGTAAAGCCGTGGTCTTCAGCCCACTCCAGCAGCACTGTCAGTCCTGCCTGCTCTGCTTGACTCCACGATCGTGCTTCACCCAGCCAGGCTGCTCTGCGACAGCTTCATAAACAGCACCTAGAAAAAGTCAGGTAAACATCCTGCCACCCTTGGGCTCCTCAATGGACGGCTGTGAGCCACTGAATTGTTCCATTTTTCTTTGCCTCAGTTTCCCTGCTCCCATAGGAAGGACTCTGCTGCCCTGGGGGTGCATAAGYGGATGGCAGCCCTGGCCCTGTCACCCAGCACAGACGGGGCTGGGGCTGGCCGGGCACTGCACCCTGGTCCCAAAGCGCACAGCAACACAGCAGAGCAGGTTCACATCTAGAAACATCATCAGCACACACAGGAACTAGTCTTTACTTCCCAAACATTTATGAATCGTCCCAGTCTGTGAGGTTTACGCCTCACCGCCCCCCCAGACCTTGTCTCGGTTCAGCTTGGGGAGAGTGATGCCTCCTGTATCTACAGCTTACACAATACATACGAGCTGTACAGGGGAATTCATCTGGCTGAACATAAAAGCAGGATTATTATCCTTATTTTACTTCCCCATATGGTACAGACATAAATGGCTCATTAACTTCAAGGGGACTCTTGAGGGTTTAGGGCTCAAGTAGTTTTTGATGGCAATACCACCCTTCTGTTCCTCTACACAAGGAACTGGGGGTGTTGGTGGGGAAAAATGTATACAGAGCATCAAACACAAACTGTGTCCGTATGGAGACAGGGGCCACGATACTCAGGCACAGATGACGTTTGTCCTGTAAGTACTCTAAAAGTTATATTTACCTTCTCTAAGAGAGCACTTGGACTAAGGAATTCATATAACATGCTTCCATTTCAGAGCCTTTATAATTTCTCTGTGGATTCAACACCGTCGGGGACAATGTCTTCAGGCACCCAGTGCTCTATCAGGGCTTTCGTTCAGGTGGGTGACCTTTCTTAGAAGCTTCAATAAATCAAYATATCTTCCAGAACACCATGGAGCATGACTGGCTGTAGTATAGTGATGCCTCTTCCTCCCTTAAAAAGCTGCTTCCAGTTCCAGTGGGACAGTAAAGATTACGTTACCTTGGCAGAGYGTTAGTGGTGGAGACACTAACAGTGTCCTTCATTATGGGGCTGAGCAAGAGGACAAGGATTTAAAGCTTTGACATTTTAGATAATTTCTTTATAATGTGGTAAGACAATAGCACTTTAAGAGTCTGAAATTCAATTCAGCATGCTCCACTACCTGCGTATCGCCTAAACTACCCGTCCTATAGCCTCATTTAGGCATTGTACCTCTAGACAAAGCTATATGGAAAGAAACAGGAGGCTGGGAAGCTGTCCTTCTCCGCAGCTTTCCCACAGCCACATGCCTATGGCTTTGTGGAGCAGCGATGTGGCGATGCCCATCGTAAACTCTGTGCTGTGGTCACAAAGTCCTCATGATTTTGTATAATGCTTAGAAAAAACTGCAGGACTTTTCCAATGGAGTGGCAACCATCCTGAATTCATGCTATCCAAACATTTTTAAGGGGGAACATAATCACAGCGATCCAACCTCTCAGAATACACAAAGGTCTTAAAATACAGAGGAAAGGGAAAGCCCAGGGCACGCTGCAGAGCTTCAGTGAGAGCAAAAAAATTATTCTGCACTAGGGAAAAATCCTGCATCAGCATTGTGGTCTGTGCAGAAAACAGCATCTGCAAACGAGGCAGGTACCTGGGAAATCCCTATGAGGTTTCCTCTGGCACAAAGAAAAGCCAAAGYGCCAGCTAAGTCACCTCGCATGTGTCTGCTTTGAAAATACCGGGAAAAAAAGAAAAACAGCGAGCTCACTCAAAAATTAAATTGTTCAGCAAGTCAACTGCAGGTAGACTCCCATGCTGGTCTACGTAACTACCATGTTTGGGATAGACACACGTTACCACCATCCCTTCCTGTAACACCTCTGGGAGAGCAGTATTACGCCCTGCTTCTGACCATACTGCGACCATCCTCTGAAAGATAAAATAGACAACACGGTCTCAGCTATGAGGTAGCAAGAAGGACATTTTGAAAACTGTCATATAGGAAAAATGAAGTTGTGTGTTGTGTTTTGAACCCCAAAGCAGGATTAAGCCCATTTCATACAGAATTTAAGCCTTCTAACAGCAAATTAGACTTTGGCACCGTGAGTTAAGCTAAAACTGTATCCTGCTGATTCCTTGATAACCCAGTCCAGAGAACATTCTCCTAATAAAATTGATGAATAAAACAGATTACTGGGACGTGTTTCTGGTGCTGCTGGTTGAACCACAACAGGACAGTCCTGCAAAAGCTGTCAGCTCTGTGGATATAACCTGTAAATCTGAACTTCCCTTTTTTCCTTGTTAAACTCTCCTCAGCACAGAACTCAGGATAGTGTGCAATTCCAGTAACAGGCTTGGGGGAAGCCTAGGTTTCATCTGATGTTTATGCAGCTTAAAATTCTTTCCACCAGCGCTTCCTGGTTCTCCTCGCTGCCAGCCTCACCCCAGCACCCTCTGCTTCACTGCTCACACCCATCTCTTCCTCACTCGGGGTGCTTTTGCTGAGCCTGCAAAGCCTCCGACTAGCTTTCCTCAAAGCGTCTCCAGATGCATCTTCTCCATACTTTCACTACCCAACGCCCTCATATATGTACCTACTAATTTATCTTCATGGGAGAAACTGGAGATAAAGGGGATGCTGGAAAAACCATCAGGACTCTTAGACCTCCGGAAGTTAATATGGAGGGAAACAATTTGGGACTGAAGCCAAGAATTACTCAGGTGGATTAAAGCAAATAAGTGCACAGATGAGAGAGAAAATAGAGTTTGAGATGAAGGACTTAATGTTTCATGTTGATTATTCATTGGAATGACAACCTATGCTCTCTCCATGTTATTTCTTACCTTCTCTGTCCTTCGCCTGTCAAGCCCGCACGTTCTTTGAAGCTGAAACTCTTTACTGAACATGTTACTTTTTGAAGCTAACCAGTTTAACAAACAATATAAACCCAAATATTTTTTCTTCCCATCCCAACAATCRGCAAAAAAAGATCAGTTTTGAAACAAATTGAATTTTATTCTTTGCAAATGTTTGCAAGCAACAAGATTTTTCTGAAAAGTTGTCTCAAAAGGCAGACAGAGGAAGAGTTAAAGCAGAGAATGCACTACCCTTTCCGCAGCTTTTACAAAGCAATTAGTCAAAGGTGAAAAAACGAGAGGAACAAAATGAATTGCAGCACATACAAAAATAGCATTATTAAAAAACAAATGCTAGAGTATTTGAACATGTTTTAGACCAAGTGTGCAAGTGTCCTATGTGATTCTACCTATTCATCAAAACTAAACTAAAATATACGAAAACTTGCAATATTACAGGCTCGGATTGTATGACGTCTTTATGCCATTGCAACGACAGCTTGAAAAATGAGCGGTTCTATGCTACATGTACTCCAATCCAGCCAAGACCTGCTGCTGCGCAGGGCAGTCCCTCTTCTGCCCCTACAAGACGCCTGTTCATCCCTCCTCCCTCCATCAGACCCGACACGGATGTGGCTGCGCAGCCAGGACACCAACCCTGTGACTGCCTAATCCCTAGATCTCACTAAGAAGGACAGAGATTAGGGCGGGAGAGAAGAGAAAAATGATCCCTTTGGCAGCAGCCGGCAAGTCAATCGGATTAATTAACACGTGAAGCTACGTGCCAACCAGTGAATGTAGTAAATAAAGGAAATAATCGTAAAATGCGATTTCCTTTGTATTTAGCTCTCAAAAGCATATGATGTCCATATTTGTCAGTAATAATTTTCCACAATCCCAATCTAGTAGTTTTCTCTCCAAAAAGGAGAAAAGAAGCATAGAAGATAYTAACCAACGTACTGAACCATCCACAACTCCACATCCACCCTGTAAGTCACATGCTGTACATTTTGAGCATTCTTACACATGTAGCACTATAACGGCCAGCTTGACCACGGCAGGATTCATCTTCTTCGTGGCAACCTGAATCACACTTGGTTTTCAACCTGGAAAGTGTCATGGACTTTGAAATGGCAAACATTACACAGAAGGTTAGGCAGATGGAACAGCATCATCAACAATAAAATTAAATTAGTGCTAAATTTACTCCTGACATCTCACTTGATTATATTAGTTTATATTTGACTATATATACACAATACCAAAAATATGCCTATTTTGTATTCAAACATTGCCAACATAATGCCATTTTTAGTTGAGGCAATCCAAAAGACTCGGCCAAAAACCCAAAGACCTTATGAAGTTCAGTGATAGCTGAGAAAATAATTTTGAAAACTTCACTTGCCATACCCTCAGTGAATACTTAAATCGAATGGCAGCAGAAGGTATTTAAAGCACCCTCRAACTTCTTGCCACCAACAAGCCCTACTGAGGGTAATGGGAACAACAGATACTAGGTATCTTTGAGGGAAAAAATAAACCAAGCCTACAGCTAAGCCGTGTGTGTGTGTCTGTGTGCACACACGTGCATGTTGTGTGTATGTCTGTGTGTGTGTGCATGTGCATGGCGTCAGGGGAAAGCTAAGTATGATTTCAGTGGTTATCCAAGTACAGAGGTTTCACAGTCTCACACTAGTGCTTATCATTTCAGCCTTTTGAAAGCTTATTATAGAAACACAATCAAAATACAGAATGTTTTCTTGAAGAAAATGAGCCATCATTCACCCTCTATTTGTTCAGAATTATATTCAAAGAAGTATTGCTTTTCACAGTTCACTGGCAAGTCAGAGCACTGCACACAAAATTAAATACGGTATTAAAGATGTCTATGGAGAGAACAAAAGCTATCACAGAAGCACAGAGGTAGAAGGCTTCAAAGAACTAAACCTGAGTTACACAATCATTAGTTTCTACATACCTAGCATAATAAACTATCCTAACAGCCTTTCAGCATCTAGCATCTTTTCAGATCTGGGTATCTTTTCAGCTGCACTGTAAGAGGTACCACACTACCATTTAAATCAGCTACTTGTGTTGTAGAGAGGTCTGACTTAGCCTTTCACTGAAGTTATCTGTCCATGCTACTTACATTTGATGTAGGGGCGTGATTGAGAACGAGCAAGTAGTGGCTGATGTCTTAAATCTTAAGTAGTTTTGTGTCATTATATTTAACAATGCAAGTTCTCAAAGATTTACTGTGAAGAAATAAAGAGTGAATGATAAAGCTTCAAAAGAAAAAGTGTGTATGTACACATACTGAAGAAATCTTCAGTTTCCATCACCAAAGTGCATTCTGAGGGGAAAAAAAAAAAACACAGTAAGTCAGTGGCAAAAGCTGCCCCATTTTGGCACCTGATTTCTGTAACATAGACAGCACTTCAGACCCCCCCCCCAAAAAAAAAAAAAAGCAAGCACTGCCTTTTATTTCTGTTTTATTTAGAAACTTTTGCTCTTTGCAAGGTAAGGGTGATAATGTGAAATTTTACTTTATGATATGAAAGTGTAAAAGAAAAAAAAAAACTAAAGAGATGTTGCCTCCCCCTTGTCAAAATAAATACTACTGAAAAATCTCCATAGTTAGGTATTTTAGACAGTACTTCACAGAACCCTGGACACGTATGCTGGTAAACTAATCTTCACAGAAATAATTTTGAAAAGTAAATATAAGCACATTTGACAGTAAATGACAACGTATTTCATGTATATTTTGTATAAATAGTTAAAATTTGAGACTTCTAAAGTCAAAGATCCTAAATATATCAGACAACTTACAAGGACCGAATACTTCACATGGGTTCCTTTCAAAGGGCATCTTGTAATGCAGCTGTTCTAGCTGCAGGCAGCAGGAAGCTCTTGCTTCTGCCAGTTACAGCACTGCCACTGACTGTACCAGCACTGCATCAGTCCGAAGAGATACTTCGGTCTTGTACTCTCGTTGATGGTTATTCAGCAAATATCTGAGAAACAGCACGAGCATAAAATTTGAAGTATTCCACATCATTAGAAACAGGGATTCTCAGCAAAAACACTTTTAAGTATATTATGGAAAATACTCCACAGCAAGTAACTGATATCTACCATCATACATATATTGCATAAATTATACTCTGTTTATTTGTAATTTTAGTTTCCCCCCACCTTCTTTCACTGCAAGTTGATAGCAGTAAACATTTTCTGAAATTATACAAGGAAGGAGAAAGTTCAGTCTCAAGTCTGTCCAGATGGATCAGATTGATTTCTTGGTATCTCACGCCACCTCCTCTCCCCAGCTGTCATTTTAAAGATTCAACCTTCAGTTCTCAGTGTGTCTGAAACAACAGTAATGTGGATACACGCCAAACCCAAATGTAGTGAGCCTGCTTGTTTGGTTGTTTTTTTGCGTGTGGGTGTGGGTTCTTGGGTTTTTTAAGTTTGAGTAAGCATCAGAAGCAGAACTGAGCAGATGCATTTAAGAGACAGACTACTGCCTGTTCATCTCCAAAGCAGGTTACTAGATTACAGGCAGAGTAACGGTGATCTATCGTGGCCTGAGTCCTCCTCTGTTTCTGGAATCCGAGGCAGGAGAGCAGACCGTGTCAATCCCCAGAATTTCTGAGGTGACATATCCTTTTTGGTAGCTGTGAACTTCCATCCCATATGGTTCCCACAGATTCTGCACTGGGCTATAGTCCAGGCATACCTACCGAAAACAAAACAAAAGGTTGATGCTAACATATAAGGAAAAGACATCTTAAAAATACTGGAACACAGCTCACTTATCAGGTAAGAAGGGAATACTAGTCTCAAGCTAGATTTTCAAAGAATCTTCAGGAACTAAGGTGCTCAGCTCCCACCTAAAAACCCCACAGATCTTACAAAAATAAAAAAAGTCATCATTCAAGTAGAGAAAGCAACTAAAGCATTTCACTAGCACAACATTTCAACAGTATGATGAAATACTGCGTGCCTTAAAGAAGAGTCAGAAAATGGTTCTCAGAGAGTAAGTTACTTAATAGAAATAAAAGTGATTTTTGCACTGCTTTTAGATTAACAGGGAATTGTACTTTCCAGAGCAACAGAGCTTTACTTTAACAGCTTTAAAATGCAGAATATGAATATTTCAGAACCCTCATAGAAGAGAAGAGCTGAGAAAACACATAAGGATGAGAAAAATTAACTCTAGATATTATAAGCCACAGGTTTTCTTCAGGGCATCTTGAAGAGTGCATTTCTTATGACAGATATGCCACACACACCCCAAGTCCTTAGTCAGTGCTGTGTGATAATCCAGAAAAATACCCACGATCAACACGAGAAAATGGAAGACTAAATGTGTACATGCATTAGTCAAGAACCTTGGACTGGCTACAGATATAGCAACATATTATTTTATGCTGCTTCAGAAGAGGACATGATAGCCAAAGGGACAGAAGAATGATTTCTAACACTCTGGCACAGAAAGCACCACAAAGAAAAGTAATCTGGTAAAAATGTACTTAAAAGAATATTTTTGTGAAGCTATAAAGAATATTTTTGTGAAACTAAAATTCAAATACAGTTTGACATTTGAGCTATTTTCAAGAGTTAAATATTCAAAGTTTTGAATGAGCACCTGAAGCATGCTTGTCTAGCCAAAAAACATTAAATTTAAGCTACCAGAGAGGGGTGACATTTTGATGCAAGACCCTTCATTATTAGACAGACTTTTAGATCTTGACAGTTAATTATGCTACTGTTACAGAGATAATTATTATTAGATAATAATAAATATATAAATAAAACCTCCAAAGGTAATCAGATTAATACAAAGTTAGTGATTTTTAAATTAATGTAACATTTATTCAGTTTTTAGATCTAAAAAAAGTATCTTGGTAGAATAACTCCATTTATATATTATGTTTTCCATTTGTACTTTATTTGCTTAATGATCAAAGAAAGCTGTGCGGGAACAATAATTATGATTTTAGTTGTGGCTTATACAAAACTATATACAAAGAAACTCCCAGACAATCAGTATCCTGTTTATAGCTCTCAGATGCTAGACTACGTTTTAACATCTTAAGATTTCCATATACTTAAAAAATTCCAGAGAAATTCTGAAAACATTCTATCTGAAGTTTCCATTTTATTCTGTATTTTGAAAAAGTCTAAATTTACTTTCCTATTTTTCATATGAGCAAAATGATGGCATATGTTTCAAGAATTACATTTGCTATTCCACCGTCACATTGACAACCAAATTTCTCTCATTTACTAATAAAATTTCTTGTAACTGTTATTACCCAGGAAACCAGCTGTGCTCTGTCGATGGTCGTCCACTGAGATTCAAGTTGC
This sequence comes from Phoebastria nigripes, assembly GCA_035582835.1. Taxonomy (NCBI): domain Eukaryota; kingdom Metazoa; phylum Chordata; class Aves; order Procellariiformes; family Diomedeidae; genus Phoebastria; species Phoebastria nigripes. The sequence continues at coordinate 1,065,418 of JAYKAV010000012.1, forward strand.
AGGCTTTATATACAGTAAGGGTTTCATGGATGTACCCATGAGGATTCACATATGCTGCCATGGGTCCACATAAGGATAAACTACAACAGACAATTAACAATTTTGTCAGAGTTCAAGGAAGAAACAAAAACAAAAGGCAGTCAAATGTAAACAGAGGAAAAACAGCCAACCATGCTTAAAACTATTTTCCATAGCAAAAGAACCACTTCAGGCTGTAGAAAAAAAAAGTACCTTTAATTGTATTATTAAAAATTGAAAGAAAATAGATACTATTGTAAAATATCATTGGTCAAATTTTCTTAGAATTGCAGAAATTTAAGTGTCCAGTGTTATAAATCTGATGCATTCATCACTGGCATAAATTATTCCTGATACCTACTTATTAAGTCCCTACTTCAGAAAAGGTATTTAAAAAGATATTATCACGAGTAAGGATTAAAACATTCTTGTGTTCAGATGAAGCTCGCCCAGCTGTTTGTTAAAGGGGACAAGTTACTTGGAGAGCAGCTGACAGGATGCTATGGAAACTACCTCATTTAAGGCAGTTATTAATCTTTCCCTAAAACACCTACAGCTCAGTATAAAAAAAAAAAAAGTACACAATAGACTCATAATTTATTTTACTTGCTGCTTTTGAATAGCAACGTCCAATAAAACCAAGTAACACCTATATTGCTACTCTTAAATCTAACTTTAAAAGTAAGCAAAAATGTGCACTCATTACACTAACTTCTCATCATTCTTCTGTTAAAGTACATCACAGCAGGAATCGTGGTTTCTGGAAACCATCATTTGATTAGAAGAAAAGAAATGGCTTTTAATTACCATGTCAGCTTCTTATCACACTGATAAAGGAAAATTTGCTTTGTTAAACCAAGACGTCTTTTAACCTTCACATTATCATGTGATGGATAGATATTAGTTATTCAAGATTAAAATAGTGACAAGACTGCCAGAAGCAGCAATTATTTGGAAAATGTATAGTCTTATCATCATTGAACATGGAAGATACTGTATAGGTCAAATATATAATGGGAATATACTGTCTAGTGAAGTTATTAGGATTAAACCCTATATTCTTAAAATAAAAAAGGTATCACAACGCTTAATGACATAAACAGGCAATTTCCTTACATGACAACATCCGGGGAACCTATCTATACCACTCAATTAGTGCATTTTAATCTGCCGTCAAAGCTTTTTAACATACAGAAGTCTGGAAGAAGTGCTGAGAGAGAATTTTTTGTCCTTTTATTTCTGAATAAAGTTCATGAGATCCCAAATTTTATATGTAATAAATTTGTATTTCAAAACTTACCGCAGAGTGCGTAACTCTTCAGTGGCAAGGTGCCGGACTAGGTGACATAACACAGCCTTTCACACTAACTTCCATTACAATATACATGGTGATGTTCAGATTTACTAACTTTTTATTAAAAAAGCTCAAATAACCTGTTTTGCTTTATAAAGAAAATTCCCTATAAATATTTACTTAAATTTTATTAGAGTTGTGGAAAACACAATAGTTATAAGACATAACCTAGCTTAATCTGTTTTGCTGTGCCAATGTTTCTGATCAAGAACCTCCCAAAGATTAAGAGCAATAAACTCACCTGAATATTTCATTCTTGGTAGTTATTTCTGTATCTTGGCATTGCTTACAACAAAGAGATGTACACTTGAAAAGAAAAACAAAGAGAGTAATTTCATTCATTTCCAGACGCTTGTCAGCACAATGGCAAATAATAAAAATGTCTCTCCCTTTCCCTCAGAATAGACTTTGTACCAATTCTTTTGTTTATCTGGGCAGCAGTCACTTACGTTTTCTCTTTCTAGCAAAGGATAAAAAAAATCTCTATTATTTATGGTAAACATTATTGGTATCTAAAAGACAAAACATTTTTATATACTTTTTTCCTGCAAAAAAAAAATCCACAGACAGAAGAGAATCTGACTACACAAAGATAATAAATGAATCAACATTCTAAGGTCTTCAAAAGCTAATTTAGAAAAAAAAACTTTGCTCTTCTAAGATATAGCACAGAAAAGGTAGATGAGTACAAATGCAACCATTAAGTTCTTCTAAAATTTGAGAATACTGTAGATCAGTGGTTTTAATTTCCTCAAGAAAAATATGTAAGATGTATTGATCTTTCTCTTAAAGATTATAAGATTAATCTATCTTCTACAATTTCTAGAAAGTAGAATGAAACAATTCATCACTGACATTTGAAAATAAGCATTTAAATCAGCTTAGTAGAACACTACTATTCATTTTCAGGAGGTGCATTACTTCTACCTCTTTGTAAGGGTAATGCATGTGAAATTACCCCAGAAGTGAGCCACTGTATTTTGGAACAAAATGCTGTGCCTAGGATCTTCACTTGGACAAGTCCCTGTGTGAGCATATTTCCTTTTAAAACTTTGAGTAAATCATAGCTTGTGCTTCTGAGTTTCTCTGAGCTCTGACTCCTGCACTCCACTCATGTGATACCACACAGGCTTACGTAAGTCTTTATTCTCTTTTTTCCTCTATTCCGATGCTCTGGGCTTGTTGCTGCATTTCAACTTCCTCCAGCTCCTTTCTCGCAGGTAACACTGGTTCTGCCCCACACTTTCAACACACTGTCTACTGATCTTGGAGACTGAGGGAGGAAAATTGCTCTACTATACAGATACTATTTAACATACACCAGTTCACTTCCCTTCTTAAAGCTCATTTGGCCTTTCTCTCCTACCAGAGACCTTTAACGCCTACTATCGCTCACTCTTTTAAGTCACCCTTATACACAGATTATAATCTAATGCTCATATATCCCTCTCAGAATCCAATTTAGACAGCTACTTAATTCCATCCCTCCATTTCCAAACCTATCTGATTACTACAATTCACACTCTCAAGCGGAATTCACAGCACAGAAACAGTTAACTGTCTTTAATAACAGGAAAAGCTATTAGAAGTACAATACAATTCACTGATATCAAAGACAGAAGAAAATGGATCAGGTCTTACAATCAGTTGTATTACTGTAAATTTCATTCTGAACAATGAAACGTGTTAAGTCCATCCTTCTCAACTAAACCAAAATATATGCTATGTTGCCAGAGCACCCCTTCTCATTAAAGAACCCTGTCTTAGAAAGAGTGGATTTGACCAAAATAAATGTTGCTAAAAAATTGTAAAAAACCATAATGCACTTACCATTCTCACACTAATACAGAACAGTTAAACACATTTACATGTTGATGAAGAAAACACCTTTTTGGTGTAGGCTAAAAATCAACTTCACTTTATATTTTATGAGGGTAACTTAAGCCCTCTTGTCTCTTTGGGATTTATAGAAAATATACAGTGTACTGAACATGAACAGTTCTTGGTAGTACCTGAATATCAGAATATTTTCAGAGTTTCTGACTCAGGAAAGACAAATGAAGTTCAATCTGATTACACAGCCTCACACAAAAACCCGTCCATTTTTGTCTCAGAATTTGGAAGAGATATTTTCCGTCTCCTTTTCACTGTGTATTCCCTTTTAGATTTTTGGTGCATGAACTTTGGGAAGAGGAACAGTATTAAAATGATACTCTGGTTCTCTTTTGCCCAGAAGCAGGCAGTACTTTTTAGGTAAACAGGCAAAATTTCCACTGTTCTATATCCAGCAGACAAACACCACAGTGACTGGGGTTATATTATACTATGTTTGAGACAGTACTTTGGTATCCCCAGCAAGCTTACAATCAGCAAGGTGAGGGTCAATCAGGATGCATATAGCTATTCTTTGTGATATGAATGTATTAACAAAATATTAATTTGTCTCTCCACTCAAGAATTGAATAGTAAGTATTCCAGCTACCACTATCAAACACATAAACAAGTTTACAGCTAAAACTTGTATTTACACCAATGGATTTTTTCCAGCATTTTCTCTTTGGAAAGAGAATAGCAATCTGAACTCCTGTTGGAGATGATGTTGCAAATGCTGTTCCTAAAACAGTTGGATTCAACATGAAGTTGACTGATACTTAGCTGCATTACCAGGTACAACATATAATATTACTTATAGTAGATATTATTATTAAGAAAGTATATATTATTATAAAGAAATGTACTATGTAAAAATAAAACTTTAATGTCCTACATTTACAGCATTACATGGCCATGGCAACGGAAAGAAGGGAAGGGAAGACAAGTTTTTGAACATCTTAAAAAGGTATTGCCTAACAAGTCAATACATGTCTTTAGCAAAAATCCTTTCAGTCCAATACTTTGATTCATACTCAATAGCTCAATACTAGAAAGATTTATCTTTTGTTACAAAATCCACAAGTTTTTATGGCACAAAGCTACTTGATTGCRGTGTATGATACTGTTAATATGAGGTTATGATGTTCCTAAGATGGTTATGAGCAACATTGGACTGCTAGCACCATCTCTTGGCTAAAGAAGTGCTGTGAGGTGTTGAAATACGATTTCTAACAAAAGCAAGTCTTGTTATATGTTTCTCGCTTGCTGCCAAACATAAAGTCTAGTATGGAGAGAGAGCATTTTCCTTCTTAAGCAAACTTTTAAAGGGGAAGGAAGAAATAAACACCCAGATTCACTCTCTAGAAGTATTATTTGGAAATGTCATATGTTTTTGTTATAGATTGTTAACAGTCACTCCTAATTTTTTTTGTGAGAACAATTTAATGACAAGTAAAGAAAAAATACTCACTTTGTTCATAATATCTAATTCACACCGGAGTCGCTGAACAGCACTACCTATTTTAAGCAACTGTATACGTAATGCATCATCAATTGGCAGGCAAGCAGCAACTCTGTAAGAAAAATCTAGAAATGAGAAAGTACCAGGCCTGTTAGAATTTTAGAGAGAAATAAAACCCACTACTTCTACTCAGTTACATATAGAGTGCTAAAACTTAGGTTTATAATAGACTTTTAGAGCTCATCTCGGTACATCGTTCTGCCCTAAGGCTGGATCATGTWCACGTAAAACCTCTTCTAAGATATTTGTCTAATCCGCACTTAAAGATCACTAGTGATGGAGACTGAACAATGCCAGTAAAGTAATGTATTCTAAAACCAGAACAGACCCCAGGAGAACATTGGGGTCTGGTACAGACTTCCACTTCGACAGTGAATTGCAGAGTTTTCCAACCACCAGTGGTTATCTTTATGCTTGCACTTCCTCTTTTTTTTGCAAAAAGAMAGACATGCTTTCATGAGAGAAGGAAAAACTAAAGAAAAAAACCCCCAAATATACACCTCCTTCATAAATTACAACCAAGTTATATTATTCACGTTAGTACTAAGAAAGTATTCTTCACTGTTATATTGTGAGAAGGAAAGACATACTCTGCATACATTCCCTTCTGGAGGTTTTGGAGGTTTTTTTTTTTTTCCACAGTTTAATGCAGACCAAAATTAGATCCAAAAATATTCAGTCAAGAATACAAAAGTGGGGGGGGGGGGGGGGGAAGGAGGGGGGGGGTTTTTTGGTTTTGTTTTTTAAAAAGTCTAATATGATAGTAAATTCTCAGGCAGCAACTTCAATCAGGTATTAAAAGGCACAAACACAAAAGGTAGTGGACTTTACTACAGTCAGTCTTTAATTTAGCTAACAAAAGCCTTGCTAAGCTGGAAATCACCCCATTCCTCACAGCCTGTAAAAGAATTCAAAAGCTGAAAATTTACATCAGCAAAATATCAGTGTGCTGTGAATCATGAGAAAAGAAGTGCCAAAAAAATACTGGATTTTTTTGTTTGTTTTCTATTATTTCATATGCTTTCCATATATGGTCCTCTAAGCAGCACTCTGGGCAAAGCAGATGGGAAGTACTTTCAACCACTACTTTAGGCAAATCATAAATGAGAGTTCTATGTACACCAGAACTATTAAGCCCAGACCTGTATTTGGTGCTTAACTGACTTAAATTGAAGGCTGCAGTTTRAATTTCCCCCTTATTAGGCATTTGAAAGTCTACACAGGAAAGAATGTTTTTCCCCTTAGAAGGGCTTCAGCTGAAGTTTCCATCTTATTAGATCCTAGAGACCTGCAGAGAGAAGAGACTTGTTCACTGGGGCATAACCCCAATGCCGGCTAAGGCATGAAATCTGACACCAACTTTTTTGTGATTAGGTTACTGGTGCTATTTTCCCTCATGTCTGATAAGAAGTAATAAGTAAGAACAAAGAGATGATATATATTAACGCTTAGACTTACATAAAGATAATTTTTAAAATCTAGTATGCTTTTGGCTCTTGTTTTCTTATGAAACACTTAGACCACATTCCTCCTGCCATGGAGCAGAATGGAGTTCTATTTCTTCTACTGAAGATGTTTCTGCATGGCTGGAGGATGTTTATGTCTTTAAAAGCTCTATCATCCTTTTGTCAAAGTCAATCATCAAAATTTATTGGAAACTGGAAGTGAGGGAGGTACTGCCAATAAAAGGTAATTATCTAAGTTTTGTTTTCTTAGAAAACTTAAAAAAGAAAAAAAAAACTGAGTTCATACACTAAACATCATACCTATTGGGTTTGTTGGAAGAGATTCATCTTTAAGATTTTCATCCCATTCATGTAGCTGCCTCTTGACTCTTTCCATCAAGGTTTCCTTTTGTTAGAAGAAAAGCCTAATTTAAATACATAGGTATTTCTGTTTTCTTAGGAAAAAAAAAAAAAAAGGAAGCAAAATGTAGAGTAAGCTATTTTCCCTAAGTGGACATTAGCTTTTAAGACTTACAATAATTACAGACTCATTTTGTATCTACATATTTTAAGAGCAAAATAGGATGGGAAGTGGGCCAAAATGATCCAATGGCCCATGRTGGTTATAACTCTCATTTGAGATAAGGAGACAACTGTTAAAATTCTAGAACTGTACAAATGAGATGAGGGCTAGCCTCCTCCCTACTTCTGCCTCTCTTACACTAATTACTTTATGTACTAATATACATATGTATATAAAGAAATAGGTACATTTTAAAGAGTGAACAAACTCCAACAGGAAAGACAGACCTAAGACTATCCAGCACCCTGGTGGTTAGGACATTCACCTGGAGCACGTGGGACAGAGGATCGAGTTTTTGCTCTGAGACAACACAGCAGGAACCTGAACCTCTGCTATCCACCCCAGACACATGCTCTAGCATGAGGGAACAACCATACAGAGGAGGAAGCCCTTCCTGCTCTTTTCACAGTAAACTGAAAACTATACACTTCTTTAAAACTTAACTTATGAGCCAAAAAATTTAAAGCTTTTACTATCCAATAGTTAGATATTAGAACATACAAAACTAATTGTAAAATTATTTGGTAATACACAGGGTGAACTTACAGCATCATATAGAGAGTAGAGCCAGGGAGGCCAAGATGTCAAACTTGCACAGTGGAACTTCCTCTAAAACCAAAACCACAAACATTTATTCTTTAACATTAGCAGATTTTAGGGACAGTTCTTGTTCAAACAAATAAAACAGAGAAGAGATACCTGATTATTTAAAGATACAACAAATTATCACCATCAGGACCAGTACTTCAATGTGAAGCTTCCAAACCACTTCCCAAACACATTGAGAGATAAGACTTCTGTACAAGACAGACAATATATGGATTTTCTCAGAAAACCTGTCTCAGCATTAAAAGTATTTCTAATGTTTAGTAATAAGGAATTATGCCTTTCAAAAGAGCATCTATCTGAAATCTAGACAGTTCAAAAAATTTAAGTACTATTAGATAGTGCATCTGTTCCTTAGTCTCCATCAATTGTTGCTACTTCAGCAACCACAGCAAACCACTATGTAAGGTGATTAAACTATTCATATCAATTTAGTCAAATGCATAAATAAAATGAAAGGAGATTAATGGGCCATATCAGGTATTTTAAGCTAACATATATAAATTCAAAGGATATATGATGATAATTTTAAAATAGAAAAGTAATCCGTTAAAAACATAACCAAAAATACCAACACGCAAGTTAGGAGTTCCAGAGAATGCTTTCTCACAGCAGAACAATTACTGATTAAGAAAACTTGGGTAGTCTTGATGTTTAATCATATATTGCTAGCCACTCTCCTTCTGGTATCTATTTTTAATGGAAATCGTATTTTCAGAAATGCTTACTGAACATCAATGCCTGTGCCAGCCTACTGAAAATTTATTAAACAGCTTTATTATAACTTCCYAAAGACAGTGAACAAAATATTGTACTATATCCATCTAACAACATCCTATGAAGAAAAATTCAGACCCAAATAGAGTACGGAGTAAGAAACAAATGTGGAGGAGGAAAACAAAAACAATAGGAAAAAAAAACCCTGAAGGTCTCATAACTATTTTTTATTGAAGGGTATTCTTTTAAAATAAAAATTTTACTAATAGGAGTGGCCCATGCTACTGTATCATACTTCACTGTGAACATGACTAACGCGTTCACTTGAATTGTGTAGRAAATATCTATATAACAATACAGAGCAGATATGGAGGAACAAAATACAAATGGCCACCAATATCACCTCTAAAAAAATCTTCAGCCTGTGTATAGCCTGTGCATATCCTGCAGACAAGAAAACCTAGATTGTAACTGAATTCCTTAACCACCAAATTTCCAGCAGTGTAAGGTTATTTCCTTAGTTAACCAATTCTCTACAGTAACTTCAGAACACTTAGATTTATAGATTTAGGTTAATAAAAATCTAAAAAGCAGTACACTACATAACCACATTGCTTTCCAAAAGAGTATCTCAAATTGTTCTATAAATACTTACAAATTAAATTTTCATTTTCCCTTTGAGGGCAACTATCCTTATTTTACAAATGAGAAAGAAAAAAAAAAAAWAAAAAAAAAATAAATCGGGCAATAGAGACTAAGATCCACAGCAAATAAATGGTACTTTGAAGAAAGAATTCAGGAACACCAAAACTCAAGTTATTGTTTTAATTAGCAAGTGTATTTTCTGTAACAGCTGACATGGGGTCAGCTCTTGCATGGAGCAGAAACTGTTCTTAAAATGCAATTTCCATTTTCTGATGTTTCTCATTATATTAGTAAACATATAGAGGTACAGCCTGTCATATTGGAAACAGTCACAGTTCTACTGACATCAGTAGAGCGATGGAGGTCAACAGGACAATGCCCCTACTCTGGATCTGTATCTCAATCCACAAAACATGTGCACTGCATTTCAGCTATCATCAGATAGACTCAGTCTTGGAAAGGGATTTCCGCCCCCGTCCCTGCTAAGCTTAGGGTTTCTGGGCTTGTTAACTCATAGACGAACTCATTCAAGAACTCTGATAATCAATAGCTTTGTTATTAATGATTTTTTTTTTTTCCCCCTACAGAGTTCAAAACCATTGAAGAAAAAAACCAAATCCAAACCTTAACTGCACCTGACAATGAGGAGAGTTACTAGGGTACTAGGATTCTATATTAATTTCTGGAGATAGTTCTAAAGATCTCTACAGATACAGAAGACTTCAAGGTATCTTTCTTCTTATATGCCACTGACTGAAATGGTGGGTTAAATAAATAATAAGCAAGCCACAATTTCAGTTTTTTCAAAAGTGTCAGGTTGCCCTGTTTCACCACATCCTCTCCTACTGACTTCAGTGCTAACTCCTGTCCCATTAACCCTACTGTGCATATTTGTCCACTGTTAATGATAGTTAGTCTTTGAAAAGCTTGCACTGTGCCTGAGAATGAGCCAGGTTTATACTTGAAAGGCTTTTGCTGGTATAACTGTGCTAGTACGATATGCTAGCATGGTGCTTATTATGGGAAACATAATTTATTCCAGCAAAATTATCCTTTTGACAGTACGTTTTATTTCAGACTCCTAAAGGAAAATGCTGTATACTGGTAAAAGTGCACATCCACTTGTACAAATGCATCTTTTAGCACCTTTTAAACAGCACAGCTGTCTCTAGCACAAATCACACCTTATTATTCTCCTGAGCAATGCAAAAGTTTGTAGCTTAGGCCTGGCATCAGCCACTTAGGACTCTTGAAAATTCTGCCCTACAATCTCAGTGTGAATTCCCTCCTGATTCCAAGTACTGTCACAGCTGCAGTGCTGCAAAAATACCGTAAAAAAGCAAAGACAGAGTTTGTGCCAGTGAAGCAAAATTAGGTTCTAGGAAAGTAGAACCTAATTCCCTAATGACAATACCAACATCTTGATAATGATTATTTCTCCTCTACTTGTAAAGAAGTGTAAAGTCTGCATACTTATTAAAAAAGCTCGAGGAAATAAAATTGATAAGAACATGGAACTGCTAATTCACCCACTTTGTGTGTAAAAGCACCGTTTTCTGCTAATAACTACTATGTCAACATATGCAGAGTGCATGAAAAAAAGAGATTTCTATGACCCTTTCCTATCTTGCCGCTTTTAGGACCATAAGAGAATTTATGAAAGTTTCTAAATTCACAAAAAAAAAAAAAAAAAAAAAGAAGAAAAAAGAAGGGGGATTACATATTAACGACCCCAGAAGGTAAATCTGTTGAACAAATACTAATAAATCAAAAAACAGACTTAGACATACATGCGCAATTGGCCAGCATAAATGGATTGTATAGAAATATTGTGATCTGACAAAGATAATGACTAAGCACAAAAGTCAGCAAGAACTTTAGATACGTGTTATATAAAAATTTACAAGATGAAAGTGCAACATAAAGCATGCTCAAAACTATAAAGTACAGCCTAGTTGTTAGCCAACAATCATCTGTGTGGGAGTATTTGACTGAGTTAAAAAACCTGAGTCTGTCATTCTAACGCAGATCCACATTTTCTGTAAACAAGTAACTGCAGGTACAGAAGTTAATCCTTTAACTGATGCAGGTTTTAAAGCAAAATTAGCAAATGGAATTGTGATTCCAAAATAAGACATTACACGTCTCCGGTTTCATCACTGAAATTTGGGAGTCACCTCTAAACCACCTCTGCTCTTTAAAGACCTCTTCTACCTAAATCAGTCACAGAGAAACAGTTACAAAAGCATCCTTATTTCCAAAACCAAACCATTATGACAAGTACAAAGCAAGAGCACTGGCACTGTCAACACTGATTGCCAATATTTTTATTGTCAAAGCAACGTCAGTAAAAATCAAGATGCTTCTTTAAGCTTCCTACAAATAAAATCCTATAAACTTACTGGTTTTTCCACCAACACTTCATCTACAAGCTTCACCAACCAGCACTCTCTCTGAGGTGTTTTGATTATGTAAAAAAATAATAATTGTAATATTACATGAATTATGATGTAATAATATTAATCTAATAATGCTGTAATTAAAACCAAAGAGAACTCATAATACAAAATGTGTATTTCCCCATTGTTGATGGCTGATAAACAATCACACAATATGCGACAAAAGCAGGAGGTTGGCATCTAGCATCCCAGTTGTGCATCCTCCTCTAAAGATGAACAGATGGAATTTTATACTGATTTTCAAAATACCATCAAAAATTTTAAAAAAAMCACCACCACAACTAGCTTCTAACCTTTTGATATTTCTGCCACCATTGATGTATAGTTTGGTCCTGCCACGCTGTAGGTTTCGAAGAAGGAAATATATGGCACCGGCTGAGAGACTGCAGCTGTACTGCTGACATTGTTGAAGGCAGCACTCGCTCAGGAAGGATTTGTACTTTAGCCTGCTGGATTCTGATAAAAGAAAAAAAAAGATGAGATATACACACATATACAAGAGTTTAAAAAAATGGATTTTACTGCTTATAAAAACATATGCTTGTGAAATAGATCTAATCACTACATAGTACTATAGAATTTAAGCAGCAATCCATTTCTTTAGATTGTTAAAGTTGTATTAATGTAAATTGAATTACAAATAGGCATACAGCATGTCTGTAGCAAACCAAACACATACTATTCTAGAACACAGATTATCTCATGCCCTTGGCTAAATTATTAAAGCCACTGTGCTGACTGGACTTTGATCTACCTAAAATGAAGACAGAAGCAATCTCTATTTTTCCTTTTCCTTTAAAAAACAGAATTAGCTGTTTTCCAAATATTTTTTGCACTGGTATACACAACTCTACAAAGATCACTGCTTTAACTTTTTCAGCAAAAGTTTCTTTGCTGGTTTCCCCCCACCCCCGCCCCCTCACAGTTAGCTTCCTTTTCCATGGGATACAACAGGCTGTCTTTGTGTTTTGGAGCACTAGATAACTGTTGGGATTGTGGTGGACAGAATTAAAGCCAGATTGGCAGTGGCAACACAGCAGAATATTCTACCATCTCAGCATTGTATTTTTAGATTTTTGTCTCCTCAAATTACTTTCAGTATAAACCAATAGTCAGCTATTACATATCAAACCCTCAGAAAGGAAGTTTAGCTGAAATGCAGTTTGCTATCTTCAAACCACGAAAGCTTATGTCCTTAGCTGGAGTTCAAAATCAGCAGAAATAGGATGTAGACTCTGATCATCTTTTAATATCCTAGCATCAACCGGGTCACCTACTCCGCAAAGAGTTCAGCAAATTATGTGGCTACTAAGAATACTGTCTAGCAGGAAGGACTTTACATTTTAACAGTATTATGCATCAGAAATCCTGAAATATTAAGATGCATATCATTACAAATTTCCAATTGTACTTACAGGGACAACACTGTAGAAGAAAACATTCATTTTTCCAGTAATTAGGGACCTCTGAAGTGTGCCATCTCTCTAAATATTCACTACAGATACCCATGTGTCAAGACACTTAAAATTCTTGCCAGCAACAGATACTAAGCTAGTACATACTAACCTAGCAATTCTTGTCCCTCAGACAGCACCCTGCCTATTAACCTCATGCCAGCAGCCCTCACAGATGGCTCATTAGGGTTCCGATCACCAGAACTAGATTCCCTAACAGCACCAGTATCAAGTTAGAAAGCCTTAGGAATTTCGCTGTACAAAACTGCAAATGTAAATGTACATGTAAGGTTTAAAAGACCTAACAGATTACTCTTGCAAACGACAGAATTAATGAGAATTAATTAGCCCAACCACTGAATCAAAAAGGCCTGGTTTTTGTTTTCCCCAAAGCAAAATTTTCAGCATTTCTTACTGCTGGTGGTTTGGAAGAGGTTCACAAATGGGTAAGTACACTCAAATACTAACTACATTACTGAGACTTGAAGCATTCATCCWTGAGTGTGGAAAAGTTTCTGTAGAGACAACTGACATATTCAGGTAATATCATCAGAATGACTGATGATTTAAGGTAAACACTGATTCCGGTCTTGCTTCGTGCGCATAATATACAGACCCCTGTTGGTTTATGTAGGGCTGTGGTCATTTTGCCTGGTGTTACTTGTGAAGGTTTACTCAGAAGAAATGCTGGGAAGTGTTTCTATGTTCTGAAAAGTGCCAGAATACTGAGACTGAGCAATGATTCTAGCTTAATTCAAGCATTTTGAATCCCATATGCATCCCTACAGAATTCCCAAGCATGTGACTATTTGAAAGCAGAGTAACTGTATATAGTTTAAGTCATTCCAACAAATCTAGAGCTTGCCATGATGAGAAGATTAATCTCGGCTCCCTTATTTCAAACATTTAAAATTCCTACTTAAGAAACTTGTGAATGTGCTGTGTAAAAGTGATCTCTGCTAGTCAGTAGATATAAAACCACCATATAAAATGTTTTAGCAGTACAACAAAATCACTATACATCTTAACTGTTACTGAATTCTCAGTAACAATGCCATTGCTACTGTAGCTGTTCAAGTACTGCCATCTTGTGTTCAAGCAATGGTTTTTCCAAGCTGTAAAATTTGGAATATATTATCTGTAACCAAATATTAGATAGTGATAAATAGCAAGTAGCACACGTATTCTTTACTTCAGCTGCAGGTCATAAAAGCGTAAGAAAATGCTGAGGTCAGACTGTTCCTAGGCCTCTTTCTAAAGCAATGCCACTATACTGAACAATAGCAGAATACAGATGATTAGCTTTAGATTTACAGATTTGGAATAAGATGTTATACGCCTTGCAGAAAATATTACAAAAACCTCTAGCAATTGTGCTAAGAATTGTCACATGCTCACAGAATCAATGTCTGGAGCCCGTATCTGTGGACAGTGATGCTGACAGAGGCTCATGATGCAATGCATGATGTCAAGAAGAACTTGAAATTGACAGAAGACTCAGCATACTCTTAACTAAATGTTAAAGATCTCAGCCACTTTTATAAACGGACAAAGGTAGTAATTACATAATATGATAAAACTGCCAGGAGCCTCTAAATATCACAGCTATCACAGGTATCACATTGGAATATAGAAAAGAACAGGACTAGAATATAGAAAAGAAGAGAATACTCCTATCAAAGCTGATTGAGTGTGTTTGACAAGCACATGAAAAGAATTGTCAACCTGTAACAGGAGAAGTAGCACTTTTCTATCAGTGAATTATCAGTGAACAGTCAGAAAGGAAGAGGTAGGACTTGCTGAAGGTAAGGATGTACTAAACTGTGACAACGGTTAAAATAAACAAGATTTAGTATTTCAGAAACTGAAAATGATGGGCTGCTTGTAGTTAGCAAAAATCAGGAACCTATTTTCATATTCAAGTATTTATCCAGAAATCTCAGTGTGCTTTTATGTTTTACAAAGGGAAAAATGACTGAGAGAAGCAACTTGTTTCTCCATTATTACCAGACTCCAGTCCTCCCCTTTCATGGGTAGCTTCTCATGAAAACCACCACCCCTCTGGGCACAGTTACTGTCCTCTCCATATCTGAATCATGCAGCTGAATCCTTCTGCATGCTGTTGAGGCTCAGTAGTTAACAATCGCTCAAAGTACAAAAAAGGACAAGCATATTGTTATTAGCTGTAGTGTCAGACCCTCGCCTGCAGCAGTTCAGAGCTGCAATTGCACATAAAGTTATGAAGTGGAACATGTCCAGTGCAGACCATCTCTAGAAAGGTCTCTTTCCAGAAAATGAAAGTTACAGTTTTTCAAAGGAATGGAATCTGGTCGCTATCAGGAAGGCTTTCCACAAGACAACAGAAGGCACACACTTGATACTGTATCCTCTCATTTCACACCTGGTTTGAAACAGGGATGTGAGCGATTTTGAAATAAAGCTTTAGAACTTATAATGCAGGCAAATCAACACCTTTTTCCTGACTGAATTTTCAGAAACAAAGTCATTCTGACAGATGTTTTCTCACACACATCAAATCAAACTACAGGTAGATATTCTTTAGAGAATTTTATGGCAAAGTTACTAACAACTAAAACATGAGTCTTAGAACAGGAAGTGTCAGAAGTCCTTAACCAGAGAAGCTACTGATTAAGCATTCAATTAATATCTATACTAATCAGTCAATTGTGTGACTGAAAGGGCAGGCACCTGCAGTAAAATGTAAATGTTTTGGTGAAACAAGATTTGCAGTATGTAGAATTAAATACATAATTTTCTTACCCATCTGACTGGGTTCTTATTTCAAGCACCTTGAACCTCTGTCTTCCTATTGCTTTCACTTTGACCGTTTCAATTCCATATTCCTGCTCTTCTCTGTAGGCATATATTTCTGCTGTTGTTCCAAAACGTGCTTCCCTTTCACGTACGTTACTAAAAGTAACAGAATTAAAAAGGTTACCTACCCTCCAAACAGCACTGTTCATTCAGATTTCACAAGTTAGTCTACCTGCACTGACTGTACACGATTAGCCTTACCAAAAAAGTAAATTTGGTAAAATACCTTCAACTAAAACTGCATTCATTATTATTCCATTTTAAAAGCAACTTCTAATGTTTTGTTTGGTTGGGGGGTTTTGCCAGTTGACTTGGTTTTATTTTAGGGTCTAGAGGTGAAATTCTGGGAACACAGGGATCACCAGTGTATCTGCATTTSAAATGCAGATACTGAAAAAACAAAAATTCTTTAGATTGACCTTCTAAAAATAACTGTTCCCTCCTCCTATATTATTAAACCATAGTAAATTTGGGAAAGAGGGACGAGTATTCCCAACTTCTTTCGGCACAGATTAACCTTTTATCTTTTCCGCTTTTCTATCACCTCCTGTCTCTCCACTCGACTGTGAAACATTTGTCTGTGCCTGTTAATTTATACATAAAACAAGCAAATACACCTTTACAACAATACAGTTCTCAAAACAAGAATCTGATTTTTACATTTCAGATCAAAGCTTATTCTTTAAGCAAGATGGAGCAATGTATTCAAACAGTTACTGAAATCAAGAGGATGCTCAAACAAGGAAAGCAGATCAACRCTTACTGTTTCTCTATACAAACACGTGATATTGTCATGCAATATGACATAAAAACCTTTTCATTACGTATTGGAAGACAATTTTTGTCAAACAATTTCAAACCACAGCTTATGTTATTCACCACAGAACTGATGCAACTATCTGCTTTTGATTTAGTATCCAAAGAAATTGTGCTAAAAATACATGCTGCATACCATCAGTAAACCCACTCGTGTATTTTACCTGTATGCAAGAACAGCAAACGTTCTGTCTTTCTGAATTAAATTCCGCACCATGCTAACCTCTTGAGGGCGAAAAAGCTGAAGAGGTAACGTCTGTCCAGGAATCAACATCACCATCACATGGGGCAACACTGGAATCACCTGACAGCTGTCATCATCATGCACCGTTCTTCCATGAAACTCTTCCATATCAGAACCTAAATACTGAAAACAATAAGAAAGGAAATGACAGTAGTATAACAGGTTTTGGTGGCTTACAAGGATAAAATAAAATTAGGTCTTAGGCCTAAGGATATTACAACAGAATTACACAAAAACAATCAAAACCTCTTCAAGATATATTTCATGGATGATATATAAAGAACATACCACATGTGATGTTGGCAAACTGGTATCAAAATTAATGACATTTGGCTTTTCAGCTTCTTTACTATCTTGATCTTCAACTTCCATTTCATTGTCATCYTCTTCCTCGCTCTCTGCTAATAAGCACATACAGAATATTGTGTAGAAATCAATCAGCAAAGACTAAAATACTGAGAAAAGTCAGAGAATCACAGAAATGCATTCAATACTCCCAGGCTGCAGCCTTTCACAGGGAAGCAACTTTTGTATTTGTAAACTTGTGAAAAATAATTTTCTTGCTGTTACAGCAAAATCACCGTTATATAGAAAGGGTCAAAAGCTGGTAATTTATTTTTGAAAGGCCAAAGAACAACTTTTCTTGGAAGAAAATAATAAACAAATTCTGTCAGCTCAGATTTTCACCACAGCAGTATTTCCTTATCTCAATTCTAAATGTCTTCTGCCTGTACACCGGGATGCCAGATAATTTAATTTCTTGTAGGATGCTGAATACAGCATTTGAAGCAGTACAAACGTGAACAATATAACTGCACACATAAAGCAAGCGAGTTAAATGTGATCTGAAGCTCTATATTCATGCAAAGACTCTTGCTGGTATTTTAGACAATTTCACTGCTGTCAGCCTCTCCTATGTGTATACCAAACACACACACAAATCCCAGCACACGCACAAACACAGCAAAGGCATTTATTAAGGAAGCAAATAACATGACCCTGCAAGGGATTTCAGGTTCAAAATAGTATTTAAAAATTACTACTTTCTTSCCATTTCTCAGTTCCAGGTGTCAATTCCAAAATTACTTTCAGGCAAGAGGACAGTTAAATTATCAGTATATTTTATTTTGGAAACACATACAGTGCATTTATCTGTATAAAATCTGTATAAATATTTAGAAGTAAATTAAAAAACATACTGAAGATAATAAAAAAAAAAACCTATCTCTAAAACACTGATTTCACTGACTGTTCTGTGTATTACCATACAATGTATGCCTGCAAATACTCACCCAAAACAAATGCAATGTAATTATCACACATTTGTAACTGTATTACTTGATCCTATTTCTTTTAACACAAACAGTATTTATACATCATGCTATATCTAAAATAGATGTTATCATAAACTCTGCAAACCAATCTGCAGGATTCTTACACCAATAGCTGCTGGGTAATGGATAATCCCAACGGTGCTGAAAAACATCATTTAGATCTTGAAAGCTATTACATTACAAGATAGGCAGAAAAATATCTTTACAATAGTCTATCTAGTTGCCTGCCTTTGCAATTAGTATCTTCTTAAGAAATAACCCAGAGTTGAAAATTTAAAAGGTGGAGTGATTATCTTATCTGAAAAGCATTGTAGGCAAATCTTACAAAAGAAAGATGCTCCAGAAGGAAGGAGTCTTCCTTCAGAAATGGGAGCACCACCGCCCCCTTTCACTGAGATCTTACTATTTCTGAGAGTGGGAGGACAAGAGAACAATGAAGACGACGTTACAAGCTGGTTGTGGAGAACCTTTTCTTTCCCTCTTCGGCCTTCAGACACATTTGTTAAATGTATTCTTTACAAAATGTTTAGTCAATGGTCTTCTTTCTGCTTCACCTCACTTTTTAAGTATTGCATAGTTTACAGAACCTCCTCTGTAGGAGGCACGGCACAACACGCTGATGTAATGGCTCCATCCTATATTGTATTTATCTCAAAAAGAAATGATCCAGCACAACAAGAAAAGAGGTTACAGACTCTCTTCGGTGTTTTACCTAATTACAGAACTTAAGGCAGTAAGACATCATCTTCCTAATTACTGTAAAAAATATTCCATTTCTTTATGAAATTTCTCTTCCATTATATTCAGTTAGGAACCCTAACCATGAATGATTGCAAAATGCTTAAGACATACAAAACGGCCAGCATTTTGCTTAGCTTGATGGAGGGAAAGAGTGGGAAGTTTATGCTTGGTTCTGGGGCAGCACTGCAGGATGCGAGAGGGAAGCTGACTTCATCAAAAATTATATTCTGGTTTGCATGCACTCCCATCAAGTTGCATCAATCATTAGCAGTTTTAATAGCCTTTTAGAGAGAGGCTGTTTCACTTGTTTTTCTGAACACAAAAGGAATTAACAGCAGTTGATTAGAAAGAACTGCGCGCTGCAAACTTTTGCTCGTTCTTGCCAAAAATGCACACTAGCTGCTGTGTGGTGGCAGAGAGGAACGATGACTCATTTTACTGCAGCAGCACCATGTGAATGTCGAAAAAACACACTGTCTTCACTCCTCCTCAATCACACTACAGGAACAGGAGTCGGAAGGCAAAAGGAACTGCATCTTTTACATCCTTAACTATACATATTTCTGTTGATTTTTTTTTACTTCAAGATTAGTGAGATCTCCAATACGCAGAAACAAGGGAAAGGCAAGTGCCAAAGGCACCCTGCATGACAAGGCTCACATTTCGTTCGTAACAGGTAGGCATTCCCGGATGCTCATCCTGGCCCACTAACACTACCAAATCTACTCTCAACACCTTTGTGCAGAAACGAGGAAATATGAACCTCACTTAAAAAAACAGGATAGGAAATATTAAGGCTATATTTCCCAAAATATTCAGGAAATATTTTCATATTATTTTAAATATACAGGCATAAAATGCTCATAGAATTTTCTGCTATAGGAAATTACACTGGTTACTGGCAGGACTTACTGCTACATTCTCCTTTGCCTGCTTAGTCTGAAATAGTGTTTTTTCCAGTTTAGCACTAGCTACTTCCAAAACCGTATAATCTCCTGCCGGTTTGGAGGCACCGTATGTTAAGTCAGAAAAACGCATGTTATTATGCAATAGGTATCCACATGAGGAATTACGCTGGTGTACGCGGACAGACAAGCTAGGCTGTTCTACAAGCTCCAGCATAAATACTGCAGAAGTCTGGACAGCGCGTGGAATCCAAGACTGCCCTCAAGTCCTGTGCACAGCACYTCTTGCTTCCCTGCTTATTAATGGCATTAGAGAGCATTTAAATTGAGTGGAGGCCTTCTAAAACAACAAATGTTTTCCTCAGACTTTGTTTGGTTTTACAGAGGTCCAAATTTACAGAGAAGAGTGTCTGCATTTGCCCACTTTGGTGGAAACTTCACAGCACGTTTCACCCAATGCCTAAACACCCACTGACTGAGTATCTCTCGTTCCACCGCAGAATTACGGGTTCAGTCAATCCGGGCTGTAAGCGACCAACGTGCCAACACCATTTAGTTGCCGTAGGAAGGCTGCAGCTCCATTAGCCAACGCTTGCACTGCACCGCCTACCGCCCACCTAAAGGCCACTCCAGTAACGCCGCCCGGGCTCCCCAGAGCTCCCCTTCTCCCCACACAGCCCCGCAGCCTCCTCCTTGGCCCCACTCCGCCTTCCCTCGCCCTCTCCCCAGGCCCGCCGAAGGCAGTCCCTGCTCCCGACATCGCCGGGGGCTTCCAGGCAACCCCGCTCCAGCCCCACACCTCTCCCTGCCACCCTTTACCCCCGATCCTGCCCACGCACCGCGGTCCGGCCCCCTCCGCGCCCGCGGAGCCCCGGCCCGGCTCCTCACGCCCACCCCAGCCTAGCGCCACCTCCCCGGCTCGGCCCGGAGCCCCGCCGGCTCCCCCCGCGCCCTCAGCCGGCCGCGGCCATTACCGGGCACCAGCTGTAGGTGGTTCCCCATGTTGTTATGGGGCTCRCCACCTCCTTCCTCGGCGGCCATCGCTGTTTACCCGGAGAGGAGCCTGGGAAGCCGCCGGCGCGGGGGGAGGAGGCGGGAGGAGGAGCCCGAGTCGTCGCCGCCGCTGGAGCGAGCCCAGGCGGCGGCCTCTAGCGGCGCCTCTGGCGGAGTGCAGGGGCTGTTGGCTCTCAGGGTTTCGTGCCGTCCCGCCCCGGCTGCCAGCGGGTTTATTTTATACTGCAAGCCCTGAGAAAGGCTTCGCGGAGCGCCGGCGGGAGGGACGGGCGGGGATGCACGGGGCTGTCCTTCGCCGCGCTGAGGCGAGAGT
The DNA here is from genome assembly GCA_035582835.1 of Phoebastria nigripes. Taxonomy (NCBI): domain Eukaryota; kingdom Metazoa; phylum Chordata; class Aves; order Procellariiformes; family Diomedeidae; genus Phoebastria; species Phoebastria nigripes. Next base: position 1,086,295 of record JAYKAV010000012.1, read on the forward strand.
GGTCGCTGCGGGCGGCGGCACCGTGTCCCCCAGGGAGGGACAGGCCTCTCGGCGCCGCCTGGAGGTCTTCGGGGCTCGGGGGGTGGCGGGGGACAGCGGGGACGAGGCCGTGCGTGTCCGTCGGGCCCCCCGGTGCCGCCTCTCCTCAGAGGAGCCGGCCATGGCTGACCTCGGCAGGCCCTCCCAGGGTGGCACCCGCTGCTTCTCTCTAAAGCGCTTCAGGGCTGAGCCCCGTCTTTGAGTTCTGGGAGAGGGGGTGGATAAAATCCATGGTGGATCACCTTTTGGGTAAACAGCTTGAAGCAGAAACCGTAAACACAATTACGTGCAATCCCAGCAGAGATTCCTGAGGGAGACCGGATCTTGCTGATGTGGAAATGTGAGCTGGAGAGGTGCCGGGGGAGCTACGCTTGGCGCAGGAAGGTTGAAATGACTTGCATTATTATTCATGGGACAGACCTTGTACCTGTGCACAACTGACACTGCTGGGCCTCGCTGATCTGCTTCCTGCAGCTGAAGATCCAGCCCGTCCCACCAGCCCTCTGCCGTGAAACCACAGCTCCACTCCTCTGGCACACCTGTATGAACACTTAGCGCAGGCTTCAAATATAACCTTCTCAAAAGCAGTACTACTGCTTGACTTGTGCCTCAGAAAAATTTCTGGGTGGTTGGCAGAGTATTTGAGGTGCATCCATGGCTTCATGTCTTCTGTAGTGCCAAACCTCAGGTGTGCTGTATGTGGCACTTACTGTGCCTCGCTGGTGCACAAGTAGTGGTTTCCTCTCTTTGAGAACTGACATTTTAGTAAAAATCATTTTTTACTCAAAAAAAATTAAGATTGTGTTTCATAGTGCTGCTAAAAGAAAGTGGTTGAGACTTGTCAGCTAAAATGGCAAAGTGTTGTCCTGACATGCGGTTGGTGTGATCACCAGAAATGGTTCACGGGATGCAAACCCRGTTGATAAGCCCCAAAAAAGTCAGTTCGGTGGGGCTGCCTCTGCACTGCCCAACTCTTACGCAAATGCTCAATCTCATCATTTATTATCATTACCTTCCCCTTTAAAAAAAAACCCAAACAAACCAACCTGTCAGGTCATGGCTCTGGGATTTCTCCCTTTGTATTAAAATGCTTACTTTTTATTGCTGTTGGCATTCATTGGAGACTTACAAATCACTAAATCCCATACAGTGCTCCCAAGCATTTCACAGTTCCTCAGTATCTCAGCTGTTTGTTGTCTCCCAAATAAGGCCTTCTTCACAGGGCAGAATTCTGTACTTTCTGCTGTTCTCTTTAGTATGTCCAATTTCAGTTCRGCAATAATATTCTCCCTGGACCAGTGACAGAGTAAACCAATGATTAGCCAACAAGCAAAATACTGGGTTTTTTTTCAGAATTAAAGTGTTTTAGAGAAACACATTTTAAAGATAAATAGCAGTCTAATTTCCTTACCATCATGGGTGGGAAATTTCAAAATACTCACTATCTATACTGAACTGAGTATGTCTTTAGAGCAACAATCAATATCACATTTGCCAAATGAGGAATGTGTCACAAACATGCTTGTGATGATACATTAAGCATTTATAAGAATACAATAATCACTTAAATGATTAAGTTATGATTCCATAACTTTTTCTGCATTATCTCAGTATAATATGTATAATTCCTGGGTATTGTATCTTTTACATATACCATAATAAAAAAATCAAATGTTTTTGTTGTCAGGCTGGATTGCAGTCTGGCAAACTGAAGTATTAAAAAAATATGAGTCATTTCTTCTCCAAACCCTGAGATTTGATTAAAAAACGTTATGCTAAATATTTTTGGCTTCTTTTGATATGTTAATCTATTTTGATTTCTGTTGGTTTTTTACTTAATTGCTGAGGGTAGACTTGAGTCACACTTTTAAGCTTGTTTCTGCAGTCTTGAGGGATAGAACTCATTTTTTAATGGCTACTGAGATTCTCAAATAATTCRCATGACTGAAGGAGCTGGGGTTTTTTTTAGGAAACACTAAATACAATAATAATCATAATAAAATGGTGAGTACTGGAAACTCTGGGACCAAAACCCAAGAGTTCCCTAGYTCTTATTTTGGATGATACTGCAACTCTTTATGACCTTAACACTGCTAAAGGCTATATTCGTGTGCAGGATGTATAATTCTAGCTAGTGCCTTAAATCTAAATCCAAAACTCCAAATTGGGCATTAAGTCTAATTTAGTCTCTGAATATAAATTACAGGCGTTACTATCCACCAGCCTTTCCTACAGGGGCATAGTGAAGGCACTGTGAAGATATTTCCTGAGATATGTGACTTCTGTTAGGTTACATGTTACTGTCAGGATGTTTATTAAATATGCTAAAGATTAATTTTTAGGTTTTTAACCTAAACCTGCTAGAAAATACATTTAACAGATAAATATTTACATTTATTATCACAAAAGGCAGTCTTTAACTTTAGGAGTGTGAGAGTCATTAATCTCACACATTAATCCATCCCAGCGTGTGCCATGTTCCCAAACTCAGACTGGAATTACTGGAAGCCAGTTCCTATTCTTCCGGCAGTATTAACCCCGGGGCGGGTTAAAGACAGAAAGCAGCAGGTTGTAGACTGAAGAGCAGCTGTGTAAATCCCAAGTGATTTTATTAAATTTGGTGAGGACAAGTATATGTATATCCCAGAGTATGTTAGTTAATCTGGTCAGTGCCAATCTGTCTGTGAGTAGCCCAAATTACTGTAATTTAGATGAAGTCGGAGCACTTCAATACAATGAAGGGCTTTTTTCTTTTTAGCAGCTGTTTATCAAAGATACGCACAGCCAGCTGTGATGAATTTTCATTTTGTTTTAGGAGTGCTGTTTGTAAGAACGTTGATTTAGAAACAAAATTTAAATACCATGCTACCAGACCTTGTGAGGTTTAATGCCCAAGTTCATATTGTCTCTTTCGTATCTTGCAATTGCTGRTTGGGAATAGTGGCTAATTGCAAAGTTGCTGTTGGTTAATCTCTTAGTATTTTGGAGCCAGAGGACGTTAATCACCTTTCCAGAAGAAAAAAACACAGAAAAGGACAGCAACGTAAAGGATATTAAAACATAGCAATGGTTAGAATTTCATTTGGTGTTGCTGAGGGTCATACTCGGGATGAAGAAATCCGAGGTTTGGGTGCTGGTTACCTGAGACGAGTACATCAATTACGGGTGCAGTTCTCAACAAAAGGTGTTTGCAAACAAACACCAACCTCCCACTTATCAGTCATTCATACACATGACACAGAATATATGCTCTACCAAAAATTTGTCTCTATCCCCCCAAAATACACCATTTGGTCAGTTTGCTATTTAATTGCAGTACTTCCCCCATTTCCTCAGCCTATGCACTCCTGTGTCCACTTCACTGCTATCCTCAGGAGGAAAAACTATGTGACTGGTAAGAGGATAAAAGAAGAGGAACTAACAGCAGCTATTCTGACAAAATCTTTGCCATGTAAAATGCCAAAGCTCATTTACATCCCTCAGCTCCCTTCTATCTCGCCACTAGTTGAGAGAAAATAAGTTGTCAGAATGTAGAAGCAGCCAATGCACTCCGTCTTCCCCACCTACATACTTGAATGAAGTGGAAAATTAAATTAATGTACTATGTTGCTGGGATAAGAGGCACTAGATGGTGCTGTAACATACACTTTTGCAGATTTTGTTTCTTTGTGAGAATTAATCAGTCAGCTGTGCTGCACTGTTAGCTTTGGGATTTCTATTTTTAGGGGGTTCACAGCAAACAATGGAAAAGTTTGATCTCTGACCTAATCCCTTTAAATTAGGTTTTTGTGTGTTTCTGCAACATACTGTTTTGACTACTTCTGTTTAAAAAGTAGTCTGTATAGTCTAATTAAAATAGGAAAAGTCCTGTGTATGTATGCCATTGATTTCTACTCTGCCAATAAATTGGCTTGTTATACACCTAAACCCGCTAGTTCTAGGCAGAACAAAGTAATAATGTCTAAGTATTTCAAAATAAAAAGTGACTCTCAACCTTTAGACGATTTATTAAATACTGACAGTAAGAAAGCAGTTACAAGACAAGAAGAAAATCTATACTTTAGACATGAAAAAAGCCAGTTACAAAAAATTCATGAAGCCATCTTCATACCAACAACTGGGCAGTCCCAGCACTAAAGACACTTGCCATCTCCACATGCCCAAGGAAATTCCTGGCTTTTCAAGTCAATCAACACAAGTTACCAGTTGAACTTACTACTCCCTTTGTCACAACTTTGTTGCACAAATTGGGAAGAAGTGCCAGGTAATGCAGGTATGACCTGCCAGCTGATGCACGGAGCATGGCATTCAAGTGAGTGTGGAAGTTCGGTGCAGTACTTCCAGTCGAAGGCCCTGGTACACACACCCAGCAAATAGGGAAAAATTCCTTCCTTTAATTGTAAAACCAGAACAGATCCTAAGCTGTCAGCTTCGCATATACCAGGTTATCAAATTTGCCATCCCAAAACTACTACATCATCAGAATTGTCCATTTCAATATTAAATATACCCAAAGAGAACACAGACAATGGAGCAAGGCAATTCCAAAAGCAAAAAAATCAGTGATGGACAGGAGAACTATTCTAGAAATAAGTGTGGCTGGACAATGCTTGTGAAGTTAAAGAGCAGCAGATGACTAGTTTATCGTGAAGCAGCTAATGCTTGCTTCAGTTGGCATTCTAGTAAGAACAGGGCATATTTACGACTCTTTTTTAATATTTGCTGCCTAGGTCAGGCTAGCGTGACAAATGAGCCATTCTGAATATGCAAAAGGCTTTCAGACAAAGAGCCTATTAGCCAAACATGCCTATTACTATGCGTAGAAGCAAATTCTCTTGCCAGTGAACTCTCGCCAAATAACAAACTATTTGGCATGTGTGCAAAACCCATATTCAACACAAGTGACAGACAGCATGGGATAGAAAGCAAATGTGACTATAAACAGAAATTTGGTTCAATAAAGAGAATAGAAAGTAAGGGAAAACTCCATTTTAGGTAATGCTAGCTGAAGGGTATACCAAGTCAAAGAGACCCCATGTCCTTTAGGTAGCCTTTAGGAGTATTGCCTCTACATAAATCCAGGGCTTCCAGGCAGCTTAGAGATGAGCGTACCCTTCTGAGAAAAGGGGCCAAGACCTGTTCCTATGTGACTGCTGCTCTTACAAATAGAGCTGTAAATCAGTGTCGTCGATGGGCAGCTTTACACTTGCTGATGTAAATTAAAGATGGGCCCTAAAGCCGGATCCTGAGCTGCTCCAAATGCTTCTGTGGCTGTGGAGGACTGCACTTTAAAGAGACTTTCAGAAGCGTCAGTGGGAAAAACAGCAGTAGTGTTGAGCAGAGCTCCAGTTACACCATGCTGATGTGAGAGCTTGTAAGAAAGAGATTCCGTTATGGCATTCTTTACCTGCTCTGGAAACCCCTGTGGTTTGCACCGCTCCTGGACCACTGTGAGATGTGTCCATAGCTTTCAGATGGAGGTTAGCACAGACCTGATGTATCCACAGCTGATGTAAGCTGCAAGGAAGATTTATCAGAGATAAGGGTCTGATCTTTCCTTTAATTTTTTCCGTACAAAAATTTTTGGTTGTCTTTGTGTTAATTAGGTGGCAAGATCTTTAGCCAGCGTAAACAAGAGTAACTCCATTGAGTCTTACTAGCTATAACATTTCTTTTTCTTTCTCCATTGTTGTTATTGGATCTGTCAGCATCCATCTTAGCAAAAAGATCAATGTATATATAGTTCTAGACAATATTGCCAAAGAAGATCTAACTATCCCTGTCTGAACAGCAGTTTATGTAGAGCTCACTTCAGCAATCCCTACTCACAGTGCGAGCAGTGTTGGTTTTAAACATGTATATATTAACCAGTGGAGACAAATAAATTGTTTCCCTATATTATGTAAAATAATGTAATTGGTTTTATATACGTTTAGATAGAGGTAACTCACTAATAAATCTGACTTAAGTTTAAAATACAGAGTATTAAGTATAAGTTAAAAGTACTCTCTTCCTTGCACTGGTAGAAAGAGCATGCTACTTCCATTATCCATGCAGGAAAATCACTCAGCACTCAGGAAGGTTCAGAGAAATTAATATGGCAACATTTACAACAGTATTGTCCTTAATCTTGGGGAAAACATTCTTGATTCTGTTTGAGGCTTTTGCTGGCTACACATGGCTGCAGTTTGTCTTGGGGAAGAAGGCACATAACCTCAGCAGATGATGGCAGTGAAAACGGATTACCAAGTCAGAGCGAACATTGACAAAGAGTGAAAGAGACACAGCAAAGACTTTGAAACCAAGGCCTTTCTGAGTTTTTTTCATCACAAAGTACTGAAATTTAGTAGAGACTGAGAACACTTTCTTTGTAGTCTACTTACTTAGGTTTTCTCCATTTCTTGGGCTGAAAGCTATATTGTTAACATCATTCCCTAACTTTTTTTTAGTAGTGGTACTGAGTATTGCATCACTCCAATCCCAAGGTGGTTGGACTGCAAAGATGGTGGAAAAAAATATACACTACAATGTAATGGACATAAACTACATGTAATGGACATAAATGCCAAACTCTGCTGGATTTCTGCCTGGGGTAGCAGAGGAATGGGCACTCTAGACATGCTCTTATGCTTTTGCAGTTCTCATGTTGCTCTTGCTTTTGCAGGACTTGACCCTCACATAGGTTAGAGCAGCCTAGGTCCCATAGGTAATGGTACATTAGGCATAGCGAGACTAGCTGTACTTTCTGTCTATCTGCCTTGACCTGTTCTTTACCATCTCCTGGTGTGATGTTTCACAACATTCACCCTCTGAAAGAAATCTCAGGAAACCCTTTAACTGCTTTTCAGCCACTTTGGAGAACATGGGAGACATGAAGGAGCTGGAAAATCACAGACAATCTGGCCTTACAACTCGTATTGGATGCGCCAGCTATATCAAGCTCATACCAGTCTATAGTCTAATATTAGAGCTGCAACCTTCATGTCACATACCAGTTTCAGCCGTGCAAATTGATGACAATCCCAGTTGTGCTCTCACAGCATTACCCAGCATGGCTATGTCCTCCTGGTACAGCTGAGTCCCTTCGGGAGGGTAATTACAGCCTCAGAGAGGTGTTCAGATTCCTCTGCTGCTCCATGTTTAAAATCCATCCAGCTGCCAGTTTCGTCTCTGTTGGAAGGAAAAGAAGGATCCTGCTGCCAACTGTATGGATAAGGAAACCTCTGTCAGATAACCTCTCTCATGTACAAAACTACTTACAGAGTAGTATTTTCCCTTTACTAGCACAACTGTCACATTAAGAGGATTCCTCTACCTGAGAGAATCTCCTAGTGAAACGCCGAACTGACTAAGAGCTTTAAAGGACTTCAGATAAAGTGACGGTGAAAACCTCTGCTGGGAATGGGAGAAAAAGATACCTTCTGAAAAATGGAAATTCTCACTCTGCACAAGACGTTTCAGGTATTTGATTACCAGTAGTTTCAGAGTACTAGCTGACTATTCAGCCAGCATCAAATTAGCTCTCAGTTGAGAGTTTTATTGTGTTTGTGCATTCAGAGTGCAGGCTGTGTGTGTCTTAGTCAAAGTTCAAGAGGTCTGGATGAACGTGTGGGTGGATATACACAACGCAGGTCAGAGACTCCAGGGAGGAAGTAGTTATGACAAAGCTCGTTAAAAGGATGTCTCCATTGAAGGATTTCATAAGCAAAAGAATAAACCAATTCTTTTAAAAATCTTATACATATCAACCCTGTGATTGTTTTAATGCCTAAAATATCAGATGAAGCAGAGAGATTAAGGAAACAGGCATTCTAACAATATACACAGTGATACATAAAAATGCAGTAATCATATTTGAAGCTGTTATCTGATTGCAGAGAATACAGCACTGCAGAAAAAAATAGCAATTCAGTCCTCAGAGTTATCACACCAAATTTTCACCTTGTTTAAGGGCAGATGTACACCGATTCCAAAAGGAAACAATCAAACCATCACAGCTCATTTATAGGGATAATTACCTGTAAATAGTAAGGTTATTAACGTTATTAGTTCAATATCACTATCTATCAAGCATGAAAAATTTATCAAAGTAGAAGTTCTACTACTGAAGTCCCATTTAGGATTAATTTCCTTCAATGGCTGAGTATTTAAGGAGATTTTCAGCAATATATCGTATTTTGTTGGCCATTCACAAAACAGTTGATTTTCTACAGTGTTCCAAATCACCGTAAGCTCTACATTTTAAAACGCTAATACCTCCTCAAAATTTGTCATTGATTTCACGCTTCACAAGTTTTGGGACCCTGAAGAAGTCAACAAACTCTTCCACAATGAACTGACCTTCATTTAATGACCTATCATTATCAATGGCAAATAAGAGTGGTAACAACCAATACTGAGATATAGGTTAATAAACTCCAGTCCAAATTTCCAGGTAAATACCCATTTTTTTCCCCTTTTTCATTCATTCTATTTCATGTAAATTGAATATTGTAGGTTCTTACAGGGCTTAAATATCTATTGTCTAAATATGTATCATACAGCTAGGCATGCTTTTTTCAGAGTGTTTTTTAAATAACATATTTTGTACATGTAATTTTTTTTTGGCATTTAGTTAAACAAACTAGAATGGAGGCCAACTCATTTTGTCTTTGCCTAAATTTCTGAAAATTCAATTAGTCAATTAATCTTTTCTTACACATACAGACATATAAACAATTTACTAATGGCTTTAGAAAGTCATAGTAGGATAGAAAATTGTATGTATTCTCTCATTTTAAATTTTCACTGTTTTGTTGAAGTATCTTACCACCCATTCCATATTATGGAAGGGAAATCCAAGGCACAAAGGGCGTGAGACTGCTAAACCACTGCTGAATTCATTTCCAAAGTCAGTCAGGTAAAATGTCATTCCATTGTTCTTTTGAAAATCATCCCCACCGCACCTGTAACATAAGGAAATGAAAAATGGAAGAGACTATTATGCTAAATGGCCTTTTGGAAAGATGGAGCAAAAGCTATACAAATGATGCATTGTGGAAGGTCAGCAAAATGCTGTGTTTTCTGTGTTTTCTTTATGTTGTGTTCTTCCCCCAGATAAGAAGGGATTGAAATAAAAAGAGGCCTGACTAGAAATGTTTTCACTGACTTGATCATTAGGGTCTGACACTCAAATGGAAGAACACTAGCCATTTTATAAAATGCAAAATTGAACAATTCCCTTTTAATGTCCTATTTATTAGGATTTGAAGAAGGCTTAGTTACAGAAAAGAAGCCTTGTTTCCCCTGAGTGCATGGATCACATCTAATTGTATTCAGCCCAGGCGGCCACGACAGCGAGRGGAACAAGAATCAATATTGCAAAGGAGACGCCTTCCCCATTACATTTCAGAGGTGTTTACTGTTCATAAGAAAAAGGTACTTTCTGCATAAGTAGTCTAGGGACACAATAGGATTTTAACACTGGCAGCCAGAAACACGGGTTTAGAAAGTTGATGACAATTCATAGGTTTCCATGTCGGAAATGCTCCAAGTGCACTGCAGCTGACTTACTTCATATCAACTGCTTCATGCCTCGTGCTAAGACCCCCTGGAGTAACTGGTTTTAGCATAAATAGTGGTTTCATAGTGCGTCCACTCCCTTGCTCTTTCCAACCATTTTATTTTTGGGAGTAGTTTTGCAACATTTCCCAATAAAGCTTCTAAAAGCAGTGGGTTCAGGGATATTTTTAAGGAGGATCTTCTTTCATTTTCAAACCTGGCTGTATTTAGTAAGAGACCTTCTTCCAGCTGCCTTAGAATGGGTCAGAAAGGGACAAATTGTATGTGAAACAGCTTTGCTGATGTTAAGGCATCTGGGGACTAATTTCCAAGGGAAATTCCAGCTGGCAACTGCTGCAAGAGTCTGGGTTCCCAAGTCCATCAGAACGTACAAGTGGGTTGGAAACAAGATTAAAATTGCAGTCCAATATTATTTAAATCTAGCCAAAATAATGCAGTTCTGCATTCCGTAATCAGTTAAATGTATCCACTCTTCATTCATTGGCACTCGCTTCAAAGCTGAGCAATCACTGCATGCAAACAAACCCTGCACTTCACTAGAAACAATAGTCTGCAAACGTCACATTCAAACAAGAAAACGGCTACATTAAACAGACCTGCTGTTAGCCATCCCTGACACATATTGTCTGTAACATATATGTAGCAAACGCTGCAGATCTCACAGCCACTCTTGACTAAATTAGATGACAATGTTTATGATTTTGTTAATTACAAAAGAACTAAAGGATGCCATTCAACAGAGACATTAATTTAAATTATTACAGTGGTTTGACAAAGTCGTGCTCTCTGAAGCTGTTAGGCAAGCCTTCCTTTCCAACTGCAGCTTTGTGCTGTGTAACACCTTTAGCAATAACCTGGCGGAGGCATTCTTGTCAAGTTTGCAGATGGCATCAAATCGGGGAGACTAGTCAACGCGCTTTTAATTCAGAGAGACCTAAACAGGCTGGAGGAACAGGCTGACCATAAACTTACAAACTCAACAAGAACACATGCAAAATCTGGCGCCTGGGAAGCAGTAGTCCCTTGCAGTAACTCAGGCTGGGGGCTGGCCAGGTGGGGAACAGCCCTGCTGAGGATGACCTGGGGTCCTGGGAGACTGCAAGCTGAGCCTGAGCCAGCAGCGAGCCCTGGCAGCAACAGCCAGCAGCATCCTAAGCTGTATTAACAAGAGAATAGCTCAATGGAAACGCCTACCCTCCTTTATCAAGCACTCCCTAGACCTCATCTAGAATACTGCATCCAACCTGGGGCTCCCCCGTACAGGAAAGGCATGGATAAACGGGTGCAGGTTCAGCAGAAGCCCACCGAGCTGGCCAGGGTCTGGAGCACRTGGGGACCGGCCATGCGTGGCTGCTGATGCTGCAGTGGTCCTGGTGATGCAGCGTACTTCAAACCCTTGCATCAGGGCAACAGAAGAGGTAGAGGAAGTGTTAGTTTCCTTTAATGCATTAGGGTATCGTTTACCAGAGACAGAAGCAGCAGGTACAGTCTGATATTCCTGGGACACATAGGGTTTTTCTCTTTATGGGAAGCTTCTGTCTTGAGTATTTACTTGGACTAGCTTCTGGACTGAAGGCAATCACAGGCGATGAGATACAGACATGTTTGTAATATTTCTGTTGTTGTCGTTGGACTCATTGAGACTGTAAGCTGCAATAAAGCAAATAAATAAGTAGTTTGGGGAACTGCACAAGTACGGAAATGAGCAGCTCACAAACAAGGTCCTGGATGTGCAGAGATAAATACTGAGATATCACCAGAATTTTTAAGCAAATTCCTGCCTGAGAAATACAGAAGAAAGCCAGCAGATGATTAGTGGGAGACAAAAGAAATACATTCAAGAACACTGCTGTTGCAAAGGATCGGAAATTTTGTCATTTGACTAGCCATATTCCTGAGTTACCTGAATAAAAAGGATTGAGCTTAAAGACTGTACATAGGGTGACCGTCTCAATTTTCTGAAACAGAATCAAAGGCAAAGAATCTATTCCATTGACAAAATAATTAAATTATTACACGCATATAAGTTCAGGACTGAATGATATCAATTAAATTTAATTAACATCTGTGCAATGCTCTGAGGGCATAAAATGTCATGTAACTCTAAGGAATTCTTAGAATTAATCCTATTAATCCTATTTTTAGGATTTATTAATCCTAAACCAGTTTTTTGCTGCATTAGCACACTGCTAACCATGAAATCTCCATAGGCAAAGTCAGGTAGTACTCCAAAGTTTTAGACTGATTGGTAATTCTTTTGTGTGGAAAAGTAAATTTTTTCCTGGAATCAAGTTCCGCTTGAAACTGGCAGTAATAAGCAAATCAATATTGATGACATTTTTTAAATAACCATATTCTTTGTATCGCTATTGATTCTAGCAGGGCTGACTAAAGAAAGGATATACATAAATATACCAAGAAAAGAAGAGTTGGATATTAATGTCGTCTTTCATCATCGTAGGCACTAATATGGCTGGAAAGTATTGATTACCTTAAAAGCCGCTCATAACTAAAGAACTATTGGCTTAATATTTTCTCTAATCCTCCATGAAATTTTACAGTAAGTCCTGATGTATTTTCTGTTAAGGGTTTTAGGGCTGAACTATATCATGTACTTATCTGAAGTGTCAGCTCTAAGGCTTATACTGCAGTTGATGAGAACTAGGTTAAAGGTGAGTAATAACTCCGAAGATTGAAGTATGGTTTCAGGGACTTTGGAAATAGAAACATCTTCTAGTGTATATTATTCTATAACTTTTGTCTTTTAAATAATCTTTATAATTAGGGAATAATATAAATTTATTCAGTGGAAACATTGGTCCTATTCATAATTACTCAACTATAGCTGTTCTGAAAATTCCCTCCTCATAGTACAAGTATCTCGACAGCCATTTTTATTGTTTCTTATTTTCCTATCACTAACACACTCACAGTCTAGTTTTCTAAAACTCCAGTGAGTTATATTTATCAAAGTTAAATAAGGGAATACTGAAAGAAAACTTACCCAAACATCTGAACTCTTCTGATCCCATTAAAGTGAGTGGATGATTATTATCATTATTTTGGTTGGGTTGGGTTGGGTTGGGTTTTTGCTTGTTTGTTTGTTCTGCATTCCTAGTTTACTGAAGTGAAGGTTACCTGAAAGGTGCATTTACATCTTTACTTTCGCTATGTTTAGTATCAGAGTATTACAGGCTCCAGCCGAAGGCATGGACACCATCACACTAGATCCTGCATTGTCATGTAGCAAACAGAGAGATTTTCACCTTAGTTCACATTTGGTTTTGATTCCGCGGGACCGATTGAACATGATAAGCAGCCACGCTGGTACAGACGAGCTAACGGCCAGGCTGTGCTTCCCCCTGCACCTCAGCCCTGCGGCGGAGAGAAAAATGCAAAGTGGCAAAGAGTCCTTTTGGTGCGTGCTTAATTTTTGGTGATACTTTCAGCAGCAGATCCTGATGCAAGTTCATCTGCTGCACCTAGTTCATCAGAGAGCAATGACTTTGACTGAAGCACTATGCACCCCTTTAACGACGATGGGTTTACAGCCCCCTCAYGGATGCTGCAGCGGAAGCAGCTGTGCCTGAGGCACCTTTGTACTGTGGTTGTACTGACCTGACTCTAATATCACATTCCTAACCYGTACAAAACTGTCCAGCCCTTCTACCGCTATAAATCTCACCTAGGTCCAAACTGCCGACGCAGAGAAAAGCTTTGCACACCCTCAGCAGTTCCCCTGGGCCGACTTCTATACATTTCAAGCGTATTTACAGAAATACCTTCAAGATACTGCTACCTAACACCAGAATTACGAGAATGTCTCTTTGCTTTTTCAAAAAAGATAAAAGACTTTTCGATTAAAAACTAGTTGAAAAAATAGTATAGGAGGAGAACTGCAATTATAGAGCTCCTTCTAACTCACATCCTCACATCACTTGAACAGCATAACGGGGCCTCACTGGGTTAACTCACGTTTTCCAAGACCTCTTTATATAGTGAAGGTGATACATAATGGGATCCAGCAAAGAAGAATAGACTTTTTTCCCTTGCCTCCAATAAAACTAAGGACTTCCCTTGATCCCATGAGTTGCATCTAATCCTTAGCGATTGTTCTTGGCTCAATCCTATAATCACTTATTTATGGAACTATCTTTATTATAGGAGCAGCCTCAGTAGAACAAATGGGCCAGCACGAGCGGGTTATTCATGTGGTTTTTTGCAGGGCCAGGGCCCAGCTCCTCAAAGCCATTTAAGCACCTAAGTCCTGCTTAAGCCCTGCATTCCCCCGGGTTTCATCAGTCCTCTGGTGGGGTTCGGCACGGCTGGGGCTGCCGCGGGCGGTGCGGCGGAGGCACAGCTCGCTCTCGCTGCAGCGGCATCGCCGCCATCCCGGGGCGGGAGCACACGCGTACGCCGTCCCGGCGAGGGGGGGACGCGCTGCGAGCTGACACCCTCGCTCACGCTGAGGACAGCTGGCCCTGTAGCTGTGCCCTTAGTAGAGTAGTCAGAGCACACCACCTAATTATTTTAATGACTGGAAATGAACTGTGAATTTCTTAAGAGCCATTGAAGCAAAATGTTTTCAGTCAATCTACCCACATTAATAACAGACCGTTAGAGGTTGCTTGTATCTTTAATATGATGAAGTACATCTGCTATATTTCCCTAGTTAATATTAGGCCAAGTGTTAAAATACCCAACCTTGGCTTGCATCCTTCTGAGGAAATAAATGAAAAGGACAAAAATGAAAACTCCCACAGCACCTTGCACCTGAGCCGTGCTGAGCTGGACTGCTTGCTCCTGCCAGCGCGTCCCCAGGAGAGACCCGGCGGGGAACGGGTCGAGGACTGGCCCGAGCCACCCTGCTCCTCCCGCAGCGCCCGCAGCGCCCACGCGGCACCGGGAAGCCCGGGCGGCTGCGGGATGCTTTGCTGCGCAGGGCCCGGGTGTGTGTCACCTCCAGACCAGCCGTTATTTCTCTATCCCAGTTTGGTTATCCCTGCTGTAGCTGTGCTGTTYACTGCTGATTTGCTTTTTCTTTGTATAGCCAAGGAAATGCAAATATAGAATGTAATCAGGAGGATGAGACACTATAGCCAGTGTTTGCCAAACAGTTTAGCGAGTGTGAGCACCTCCATTAGAGACAGAATTTGAAGCAGCTTTAACAGACAGTTTTCAGGCAGTTCTGAGCATCCATGCAAAAAGAAATCACCTAAAAATCATGACTCGTTTTTTAAAATGCTGCCTGAGCTTAAGTTCCTTAAAAATAAAAATGTCATTACTAATTCAGGGAAGTTTTCATTCAGCCACAAGTGCTGGCATGCAAGTTTGGTACACACAAACATGTAACAGCATTTAGCCCTGTGTTTAGGTTTCAGAGATGTCTCCAGAGTCCCCTGGCAGAGCAGCCCCGGGCGAGGAGACCTTGCGCAGCCTCCCTGGGCGCGGAGGCAGAGCCACCCAAAGCCATTAACTGCACTTGCTCCTTGCGGAAGAAGCATAATGCATATCAGCTTGCAAATGGAGCAGAGATTAAACATAGCTTTTAATGGCTCTGCAAACACTTACGTTTGAGAAAAACACCAGAGCGTGAACTCATTATTTAACACTAAATAAACTACTTTTTTTCCCCAATATGGCCTGCTTGCGTTCAGCTACAGCACTGCCTCTGAAGATGTCTTCCCACAACTCAGGCAGTACTGTAGTTGCTTAGTTTATGAACAGATACACGTTTTTGCTGTTGGACGTAAAATGGACCAGAAGGTTTTTCACAGTGTGTTCAGACTGATGCTCCTGACCGTAGGTGATGCCAACCACAGAAATCCTCCATCTCAAAGATCGGGGTCCACACGCCACAGCCCGGCTCTAGGGCAGTAATTAGCAAAGTGTTCAAGGGACCGAGTCTTTTTTCTTCTCTGCACCAGGAATCCTTTGAGGAGATCATGTTCCTTAAAGACAGTAGTTACTAGAATGGATTTAGCACATTTCATCTCAAAGGCTCTGCTGGCTGGGAAGGCCACAGATGCTCAAATATCAGACTCAAGTGTGATCAGTTTGGTAAGTTACACAGCAGTCTTTCTCCTCCCTGATTAGATGCCTGCTCAAACTCTTCTGGAAAGAATATTCAAAATGAAAAATCAGGAAGAATTACATTTCTTCAATGCTAATAATTTTTTTACAGGTCATCTACCAGCACTCAGCACTCTGCCAGAGAGGCACGGCAGCTGTGCGGGACCGCGTCCCCCTGTGAGCACACAGAGCCCTCTGCAATTACATCAGCAGAAAATTTCACACATGTGCTGACCACCTTGTAAAAACTGCAGTTTTAATGAGAAAACCTCTGTTCAGATACACTGCCCTTCTCCGTGCCTGCCTACGGCTGTGCTGYAGCAGCATCTGCTAGGACACTGGGATCAGAACTGTGCCCCTACGGTCGTGTTCTCTGAATTTTTAAATACTGAATAATTTAACATCTTAGTTCTGTTATTGAAATAGTATTGTTTAGCTCGCATCACTTTAATAGGTCTTATTACTTAAATTTAGCTTGTCCGCCAGCCTGACTCCGACTGCTGTTCCAGTGCCCCAGCTCCCCTAACTTGTCTCTTTGATGGAAATAATCATAGCTCTTATAGTCACCGCTACATCCACTGCACCCTCYGGGCTGCTAAGCATCCAGCTGACCCCTGCGGTGCCTTTGCTTAGACAGCCAAAAATCCCGAGGCTTGGTACGAGAGTGCAATACTTTCCTCTTGCAAATAATGCCGCGCGTGTGATAGGGAGGGCCGGCTAATTCCCTGGCTGTGCCCATCACTCACAGAGCATCGCTTCTCCAAAGCTGATAAACCAAAGAACCAAGATGAATTTCTCTTCAGTAATTTTCCTTTTGCCCATTACTGCATGCACAATATAATATAACTGCACATTTCTTTGTGACTCAGAAATAAAGAATTGTTTAGATATTTATTAAACAACAGAGTTGAATGAAATCAGTCACATTATGTTGTCTGGAGTATGAAAGTTAATTGGAAGACACAATGATTTACTAAAGTTTGAAATACCAAATGGTGTTTTGAGTAAGTTAATGACAACTAGAATCAGAATGTAACTGTGGAAAATGGAAATTTTATTTTAATTCCTACTGAAGTACTTTTGTAAATGAGCTTGCTCTCGACTCATTGTGAGAGGTTTATCACAGCTTGGTTTGCCAATACATATTTAAATGTTATCCAAGGGTACGTTAAATACGGCGACCGGATCACATTCATCATAGCACACTGGAATAGCAATTTAATTTTTCTAAAGAAAACACAAGAAGGGAGTGAGAGTGGCAACTGGGAGGAATCTCCTGGACAAAAAAGATCAAGAACAGCAACTGCCTGGTAGCTGAGGAGCAGGGGCGGCTGGGGCACCCCCAGCAACCCCCCCCATCCCACGGCTTTGCTCCCCGAAGCACACACGCAATGGTTTTGGTAATGTAAACGCAAAATGTCAACATGGTCATTTCAGAAAAGCCAGCGTGGAATTTTCAGAATATGTTTTCACCTCCGTCTTTTGTGCCTGCACTGATTTCTGGTGCTGTGGGGGATTTTTTTGGTAGAGGAGGCACATCTGCAGAAAATGCTGGCGTGTTTATTCCCTAGAATAAAGACAAATAATAGGAAGGGATCCAAATTATCTCAGCAACAGTGGAATAACTCCACAATAGCCCACAGGGCCCAATGAACATCGCACAAAACTAAAACTGGATTTATACTGCACACAGTGGAAAGGAAAAGGCATGCCATTAACAGGAAAGCTTAAATCAGTGGAAGAAGGTGGAAATGTTGCTTTTCCTACTGAAATGCTTTTTAACATGATTGCAAAGAGCCCGAAGCGCACAGGCGAGGCAGCCAGCAGATGGTGCAGGTGGCATCGCCGGGTCTCCTCGCTCCCAAGGTGGGCAGAGGCTTCCGTAAATTAGAAGCAGTGTTTGGTAAATGGTAGGGAAAGAGATGTTGTTTATTTTCAGTATCCTAGGAGTATTTCCAGCAGTGGAGTGTAATGAAAAAGAAAAAAAAAAGGGAAGGAAAGAAAATAACAGAGAAGCGTCCCTGTATAGTAACTGCTCTGTCACTGCTTGCGATGTATCGCACAGTGGGCTGGATGCAAAGCGGAGATGCTACACTAACCGTGCTTTGCCTCAAAGGACCTTCAAAGGCCTCACTCATTTTAGGAGAGCACAGAACTAAACTCTCTTGACTTTTTTTTTAACAGGATAGCACAGAAGTTTTTGAAAAGACATTTTTGTTCTTATCAAGAGATGATCAAATTCCCCCATCACATCATGCCAGGAAATATAATCTTGTTTCCCGAGCAACTTTCCATCCTCCTCCTTGCCCATGGAAGAGCCACCATCCTCCTCCTCTTCCACCTCCTCCTCCTCTTCCATGAAAGACAGGAGCCAGCTGGCATTAAGAAAAAAATGCCTTCTCTCTTCCTCCCCACCATAACATTGAAGAGTTTCAATTTTACTTGTGTTTTCTACCCCCAGTTTGGAGAAACTCCTTGCTGGCCGCGAGTGCGTTACCTCCCCTGGGAGCTGGGGACAGTCCTGGGAGCTAGTGATCCCTGACTGCAAGGAAGTTAATCCAGTTTGCACGAGTTGAGGACCAGATCCTCTCAGCATTTTATTACAATCTTTTTTTTCTCCTTCATTTCTTTTTACGTCTCTCTCCCACTGATCTCCTAATCCTTGTGCTCAGCAGGTTGTTTATTGTTTAGCTAAACATCTCCTACTGTTGTCTAATATTCCCTTCCAGCCCTCCTTAAACATTTGGCTTCTCCCGCCCTTTCCTAGCATAAACCAGCCCAGGACTGAATTGCATTGCAGTCCTTTCAGTTTAACATCTGCTTATTTTTCTCCAGTTGCTCTTCCACAAAGTACTGTATTTCAGAACAATCTTGTAGCTCCAATATTTTGCTCCTCTAACAAACACGGAGCTCCCACAGAGCTCTGCTGAGAGACATCCGAGTTTACGACAGGTTTAAAGATCACACCTTTCCAGAAGCATCAGCTCTTACACAACTGGAAATTAAAACTGTTTTAACATCCTTTGGATTATTTTGTCTTCAGTCAGAAATAGGCTGCTGTTGCATGGGAGTTATTCCTGAGATATTGCTATCTGCTCGTTCCTCCACAAGGACAGAGAAAAAAAAAGATTATGCAATGCTATAAGCTTAAAATATGTGGAAAAGGGAAAAATAACAAATCTGAAACATTTGCAAGTGAAAACATATCATGCAATTCAAATTCCTCTAGAATTTACAAAACAGAAAAGTTGTCAAGTGTCACTCCAAATTTCTCCTTACATTTCATGGTTTTCACCCCCACCTCCAAACCTCCCCCAAATTCCCAGTACACATGGCAGCGGGCCGGTGAGTGCCAGTAAGCGCAGTGAGCATGAATCCCCCTCCAGCAGAGCCGGCTCCCTCCCGGGACTGACCGAAAGGTGGAATTACGGCTTCAGAGTACTCACGGGTCCCCTCCATGTAAAGGACAAATGGGCCTTGGATTGAAACGTGACACGGTCACGCTGGTTGGAAAGATAACCTGTAGTTTAAGGAAGCGTAATCTGGGATAACAAGGTTTTACAGGGATCTAAATAATTCTTGAAATTACATCTACTGCATTTGAAAGTCCCCTCCATTAAACTGTGTAACTTCCTTTGCTCTCACTCCCATTAGTATTGTAAATTTAATGATCCTGCGACGCTGCTTCACCAATGCTTGGCTTGCTGTCAAGCAGGAATTTTGTAAAAGCTGGCTGCCATGCTGAATGTCTGAACTAACAAACAGTATCCAAAGCCACCTTGCTTTATCTTTGCCGTATACCCTCCTCCTTTCCCAGAACTGCTTTTAACAACCATCAGCCCAACCRATATCGGTGCCATTCCAAATACTTCATAGGTTCCTTTTGCACACCAAATATCTCTGTGAGTGTTTGCTCATTTTTCCTGATTTTTCTGATTGACCAAGACTAGAGAGCAAAGATATAAGACATTAAAATGCTTTGGCCGTTGCCTTTTGAAACCTTAGTATCTCTCCAACCGCCATCTTCATTTAAGCATAAAGGAGCAGGTGGTGGTTGGAAGCTGAGCTGGGTGGCAACTGCAGCAAACACGGTACGGAGAGTCGGAGGGGACGATAATCCAGCCCAAGACGCCTGAGGAACTGCGTAAGACCTTCAGGCAGAGTTTGGTGGTCGGCACTGAAATGCAGGAAGAGATCTGGGGCTCCTGAAAGGCCCCGGGAGGCTGTGGCGGGGTGGAGATGCTGCGCAATGACTGACCGTGGCACGGGGTTTTTGACCGGCACAGCGAGGTGAACTTGCTGTGTGGGGGTTTACTTCTTTCCTATATGAATGTATCGACCTAGTTTTCTGGCAATTCCTGGGTTTATACTTATGAAAAAATATTGTACTGACTTTTCAGAATACATACTGGAGAAGGGAAATGGTGTTATACATATCARGTTGGTCCTTTTTCAGTTGCAGCCATTTTAATATGGTTCAGCAGTATATATATGAAATAAATGCAATAAGGCTGCTACAAAGCTCATCTATACACTCCTCATTAATTCCACAATACCTCCCATCCGTGCATAACTTAAGGTGAAATCGTGTGCCTTCCCATACCTCCTAAATTATGTCTATTTTAAGAAATATTGAGCGAGACACCAGGGTTCAGCAGGATACTTTGTCAGCACATTGATTGGGATTTGCGTGGAAGGGGCAGTTTGTGTACAGTCCTGTTTCTCACAGCACGCCCGAGCGTTAACCACGAAGTGAATTCCCTTGCAATTTATAGCCCTGTTCTTTTCAATTTGCTCCGCTAAGTCATTCGGCCCCTGACAGGTCTCAATTCCAAACGCTGGATTGTTCAGCACAAAACAAAATGACATCGTCGCCCTAATCAATACGCACTTGTGGTAAACTGCAAGTATTCGTACATCTCCCAGACTGGGTTTTACAATGGGAGGTTTTCCCTCGGGGCTGCCCTGTGCCAGGGCGGTTGCTGAGTGCCAGGAGGCGTCTGCAGAGCAAGGAACACCTGAGTGCGGCTGGCCACCCCACCGGCTGCACCTCCATACCCTCATCCCACCTGCAAGGGGTTGAAACCATTAAACCTTCATCAGAATTCAAATGCCAATACCTATTATATCAAATGGAGACAAAATCATGATATACATCCACTCGAGCTACCCTAAAGACTGAAGAATATGCAAATATCTTTCTCTTCTTCACGTGCTACATTTTACAGTCTTTTCTTCTCTCATTTTTTCTTCTCATTTTCTGTTCCTTTTATTTCCCTTCCTACTCCCCATTCCACCTCCCTCACTAGCCCACCATCAGCAGGCTCTCGCCGTCTTCCCGTGTCCCACCTCCCTCCTCCGCCCTTCCCCAGCCCGAGGCTCGCAGAGGAGGGCTGGGAATCCCAAGAAGGACCAAACCCAGCCCCTTGTCACACAGCCCCTGTCCTTGCAAGCATATGAGAAGCCCCGGTCTTTCTGCCAGTGGTGATTGTTGGGGAAACCTGCCTCCATGATTCCCCTGCAACAGAAACAGAAGTAGTGCCGCAGTTTTCATTCCTCTTACGCAGCTCCRTGGCAGTACATGTAAAGCAAGGTTGGCCAGGAGATCCCATTCCACCGGCCAGCCACTCAGTTTGTTTCCTATCATTTAAAGCCCTACTGGTGACTGGTTTGGGTGAAGAATCCTCAGGAACCAATAAAATCCATAATAAGAATCAGATTGGGTAAAATAAAATACATACAAACTTGGAAACACAACTTCACAGCTGTGGAAATCCCACTCCTGCAAGGGGAGCAAAGGGCTTCCTTCTCCCACGGTCTGGGTCCATGGCTGGCATGGGGAGAGACAGCGGAAAAGGAGGAATGGAAGCTGCAGACCAGCTCAAAGGCATATTTGTGTCCCTGCTCCACCCCTGCACAGGAAATACAGAGCGACATACTGGGATTGCACCAAAAAGCACTGATTTCCCACTGATGGGAGCAAAAGAAAAGGCAAGCTCATTGTCAGCACTGCACATCGGTAGYGCAGCACGGGCCCAGGAAGATGAGAAAGAAATGCCTGTAGCATTTTCTCCCAGCGTCTTGAGCCTTGGTGCCCACCATGGTGGAAGTGATGCCATCCTCTGTGGAAACGTATAGGAAGCTGCCTTCCTATTTCTGCAAARCAACGCGTAAAAAACACCTTACAGATTATTCAGTTCAGAGGGACTATTCCAGCCTGAAAGTAATACTTAATTTCACTATCTACCACGGACAGAAAAGCCATTACGCCTTTGCCACTACACAGCAAGCTTCAAAAGAATGAAAAAACTAGAGAAGACAAACAAATATATGTTAGAGAAGACAAACAAGTATATGTTAGCGATACACTGGCCTCTGCTGACAGCACCTTGTCATCCCTGGGAAAACCCTGCCATGTTTTTGTCTAAAGAGTTTCCAATAATGAAGTTAACCAGCATCCCAGAAATAACACACAGATGTTATATGGCATTAAACTGTCACATATTGATTAAAAAACCCCAGTGCCTCTGTGACAGGAGTAGCCGTTTTAGCTACATTTTCAGAATCAACATATTTAAATATTGGAAGATTGCCGCCCGTCTTCAGCTTTACGCAGCATAGCACTGCACGCGGTGGGTCAGACTCCGTCTTTAAATATCTACAAGAAATCCGCTGTCGTCTTGCTTGGAGACTGCAAGGCAACCCAAAAGCTCAGAGAAGTATGATATMCCTCTCCCTCCCTTTCCTGACTGCAAGATCCAAATGTGCTTCCTCTACATTCAACCTTGATCAGCTTTGCCCTGATTTTTCTGTGCTGCATCTGAGTATTTAGGTTGCCTGTCATTAGCACAGGGCCAGAAATTGAGACAAAGTCAGGTTTTTGGTTTCCCAGTCCCTGATTCTCAGACCGTCTGAGTGAGAATGAGACTCCCAAGAGCTGCTCCAAGCAGAGCGACTGCCAAGAGCCCCGTGACCGGCTCCCATCGTGGCTGCTCAACCATATATATGCTGACGAAAATGGAGCTCGTGTTTTCAGCGTGGCACAGGCTGGGTCCTTCGATTGCTCTGAGAGGCTCCGCTGGTTTCGGTACAAGCAGTACTTACAGCCTCCGTACCCTCCAGCCGCCGCGTGCGAAGCTGCAGAGGTGCACGGGAAGAAGCAGGTCCAAAAATCCATCCTGTAAGTGCAATGGTGCAAAATGTGCCAGCACCACGTAATTAATATCCATCACCACTAAATACAGAGGACTCGACTTTCAAAAGAGACCTGGAAGTAATTGCTTGTCAATCTACCTTTTAGGCCACGCATTTGCTGATAAGTTTGTGTGAATCCTCATCTATGGTGGCATAAAAAGCATACGTGCTTTGTACAAACACAGCCAGCGGGTGCTATATGTAAGATTAAGTAAAAACCATCTAAAGAACAGATGGAGCAGGGCATCTACAAACCAAAAATAGACATTTCTTTAAAAATAGATGAAAGCAACATTTAATTTAGCTCAAAGGTTGAAATGAACCATTAACAAATCTAGGCTCATCTAAATGCCTGCTTGTCATGTATATTTAATTGTTTTCATTTCCATTTCCATTCGGGTTGTGCTCTACACAATGACCACAGCTTGTCCTGAAGTGTCTGACGATGGAGAAGGATTTTATAGTATTTCTAAACGCAGAAGAGGAGGAGATTTCGGGGCAAAAATAGATGCAAAAAACAYGCAAAAGGCTGTTATGAAGAATTATTAGTCAGTCCCTGAGTGGGAACCAGTGTGCTTGGCACGAAGAGAATGTAAAAGCAGGGGTATGTAACAGGGCAGCAACAGGGCAAAGCATTACAAACACATGAGTCTTAAAAAAAACCCTGCCACTTGAAGACAGTTTGGTAGATCTCGTCACATAAGAAATCACCATTTTCCTTCTTTTTCTTCAAACCAGGACAAAACTCTGGAAAGCATCGCTCCTTCCGGAGAGCAGCAGCCCACCAGCTCTGCGCAGGCGGGCTCGCCCTCGCCCATCACCCCTCTCCCCTGCCTGTGGAGGGTTGTTTATGTGACCTAGRGGTGGGAGATACGAACCACTTCATTAATATCAGATCAGCTGCAAAAGGTATTTTAGAAGTAGCTAATTAACAAACTTCTGATAAATCTAATGTGAGCAGATACATGATGTTTGCAGTTACTYTGCGTGCAGGTTCCAGACTGCAGCTCTAAATATGTTTTTCAGAGTCCTTGAAAAATTATTTTCTTCACAAGACTACTCATTATTTATTAGTTACTCTTATTCTGAATTCTGGATCACCATAATTTCCTCACTCACGAGTATAATTTTTCCCTCTCTCTCTTATTAAAATGTAGTCAGGAACCTGAGCACATGCCTCCTCTGTCGGCTTGTTTTCACTTTTGGGCAGTAAGCATGGGTTTTGCTTTATGTTCCAGACAAGGGAAGGGCAGTAGAAAAAGAAAACTCCCGTGTCATAGTTCCAGTTTTGTTTCTGGCCGGCAGAAGTTTCTTCCAAGCCAGCAGCCCTCTCTGCGACCAGGTTTCCCCCATATCAGGTACTTACGTGGCCCCAGCAGCAGCATAGGCAAGATCCTCAAAGCCTTGAATATTTTCTCGTTGGAAAGTCCTGCCAAGGAAGGTTGTTTTTCCGTTGAGATACTGAAATGCAAAGACATCAAGACCTGGCAGTGCCTGACCATGCAGAGAAACTGTTTGCTCAGTACAAGTGGCACCTTAAACACCAGGACATTTTTTCTGCACATATACGAGTCCAGAGAGGTTTCTGTGCCCCTGGGTCCCGGCACTGGTTGAGCATCTGGCTGTAACTCCCTGATCTTTCTATCAGCTGTGGCCAGAGCTACTTTGGCAGGTTTGCCAGCATAGCTGTGTCAATTAGGGGCATGAAAATTCATCCTACTGACTGGCTTCATTATGAAAACAAGTTATTACATTGAGATTCAACTAATGTGAGCATAAAAAAAAAAAATCTCTTTCGTAAGCATCGTTTGGACAGATGGTTTTTCCCTCTTTGTGAAAGGTTTGGGTTTTCAACACAAGCTGCCTCTCCGGTGGAGAGGAGGTGGGGTAATCGTCTCCTAATTAACGCTCGACTGGCTGAAAAGCACATTCTTCGAGTGGAAGATATTAGATGTAGTAGTCTTACACACAATTCAGATATAAAAAAGAAATCATAAAACCACTACTGTTTTGGTTAACGTCAGGAAAATTTGTATTCAAGAAAATACTAAAACTGGGGTCCTGATTCTTTCCCATTTTACACCATCTTGCAAGAAAAACCTGAATAAAGGCTACTCAGGAGTCCAGAGTGTATTTTCTTAGGAGGTGAACCGCATAAACCCAAAGAATAAAGTGACAATTCGTTCATGTTTCTGAGTTATGGATTAGAAAAATAGTCTCAGCAACACTGATCAATGGGAACTTCAAAGAGAAATGTGGACCATCTATTACATTTTCTCCCAATTACCATCCTTCTGCCGAGAACTGCATTTTATGTGCCTCCTAGGCTTCAAAATAAAAGGGAGCAGGATTAAAAAAAAAGCTCATAAGAGAGTTTTACCTTTTTACTGAATCTAAACACCATAGAGCTAGTTAAGTTGGTAATTCAGTAAATTCTGAACTGCTGGTGCAGGTGGGACCAGTTTGATGGTCTCTACAAAATCATGAGAATTTTTTTTTTCACTTTGTAGCCAAAGCAAGTAAAGAAAAAAGGCATGAAAATATACTTTTGGGTTGACCCACCCCTCAAAAAAAGTTTCATTGACTAAACATTTGAAAAACTTATTTCAAGGTGACTTAGTAGCTTTTGTCCAGCCTCGTTAGGTTTTACAGTCCTTTAAAGCCTCCAAGACTGCATTTTTTAGCTAACCGTGAAATGAATGCACCATTGTGAAAACAAAAGTCAGAAACATCTCTCAAAGTTGTGGTTTTTTCTGGTCATTTGCTTTCCTTTTTGTTCACAACTATTTGACAAATTTTATGTAAATCCATTAATCATTTCCAGTAAATAATTTACCTTACTTTGTTAGGTGAACTTTAGCTCTTCATCAAGTTATTTCAATCTAGCGATCTCACCGGACCTGTTTTTGGAGAGGAGAGGAGAAATGATTGCTCCCCTCTTCTTTTCTACTGGAAACCACAGATAAACGTGATTCTATCATTCGCTCCTTAAGGTGAATTTTCTCCCCCTCCATAACCTGACCCAAAGGTTTCATTAAAGTGGAGAATCACACCTGAAGCCAGGAAAACACTGGAAAGCAGGAAAAATAGCAGCATCACCTCCTGAGTTGTTGGTACTTTTCCACGGTGGTTTTTTTTACCTCCAGCCCATCAAGTGCCCAGCAGCTCCCATCGTTCCTAATTGCCCAGTTGGAGAGTGAGCATTTTCTGGCCGGTAATTTCCTCCTGCTTCAGAACATGTCACACATTCGCTGTTTGGGGAGGCAGAGGCTCTTAGCACTTCAGAAGCACTCTCAGCAGCAGCAGGACCTGGCCTTTAAACCCTTTGCTCCAGGTTGCGGAGTAGTTACGCAAGCGAAATAGCAAATTATCCCATGCTTTGTCTCAAATGCTTGCCTGATACTGGCACACCGAGGTGGGATGTGTGACCAGAGGCATCTTCCTTTCTCCCTGCCATCGGAATTAACAGGGGCTGCTGCCTGCGCTGGAAGGAGCACATACCCCTTTGTGCCTAGTTTGGTTTAACTACCAACAGCCCAGAATTAAATGATGTGATCTTTAAAGATCATTAACAAGTCCTTATTTTCATTTCAGTGTAACTATGAAATCACCCCTGTGGTTATCCAGAATTAGACACGGCTTTATTTTGCAGGGCACAGATAACAATAGGTTATATTCAGGAAATCATGTAACAATTATCTCTAAAATTAGTCCACACACAGGGGACTGGTGAGCTGGATTGGAAAAATTGAAATTTTTTTCTCCCACTCCAAATCCTGCCTCCTTAACCCATACCACCTTGACATCTCTCGTGTCATTATTTATTCGTGTTACAATTTATTCTCACACAGTTCCACGCCTTGCAATACCCAAAGAGATCCAAAGCCCCCAAATACTGTGCAAAGGCAATTCTAGAGAGATCTGCTTTGCAAATGCCAGGCACCTGTACTGATGTCTGAAAAAGCAGGGTTTGTCCATCGGTACCACACACTGGGTACCGAATCGATCGGTGCTGCTCACACACGGGTGGTTTAGTTGAAAGGCGCACCCAGCTACAGCTATCCCTGGCAGCAGCTGCAAGGTCTACACCAGCTGGAAGGATTCAACTGGGTTAAAGACCAAGCGGACCTAGTTTCTCCTGTGTCCCTAACTGGATGGATGCAGTGTCCTACACTTAATGCCCTATTTCTCAGCATTTCTCAAGCTCTTATATATTGCTAAGCACAGAACTTCAAGCAAAACTGAATGTTCAGTGAATGCGCCGATCGTGCATCTTCATAGAGGTAGAAAGAGCAGATTCCTTTTGGCACCAACAGAAAGAATAGATAAATGACAGTAGCTGATCAACGTATTTGATTCAAAAATCATTTGATTTGAAGAACAAAACTGCTCTTGGAGCTCCTGCAAGGCAGACTGTTTTGCTCAGGTGAAAAGCTGTATCGCATCAACAGTGGCTGGGTTTGAATTGTGCTTTGGCCAGTATTAAAGTGACATCCTTTCCTTTTAGTGACACATTCCCATGGAAAAAGTCAAAGCAGTAAGTGTGAGCATTTCACATAATAAAATGACTATTAGCATTATCAATTTTTAAAATAAATATTTTTTTAACAGAACAAGTTAGGTGCCAAAAATACAGCTGCTTTGTTAAGATCTAGATTTGATTTTAGTGAAAATAGTAGTATAGGTTTGCATTTGCAGCACCTGACATGGACTACAGCATGTCTGCTCTGGACCAAACATACCCAGAATACAGATTTAATGCTCTGGGCCCATCTAAGTGAAAGCAGTCTTGTTAACCGCAGCTACACAAACCTGTCATTCACATGCACTATCACATTAATGACAATTTCACTTGAAAATTGCGTCTGGGTTGGATGGCTGCCGATGTGGAAAGCAGCTGCATCCAGAGGTTAACAGGTTTACTTCTGGAAATCAGAAAAGATACAGGTTCGTATTTCATTCTGTAGCAAGGGAGGTTATTTGTGGGGTTTTTAACGGGCAAGACTACAGCCCGAAATCTCACCAGCGGGGTTTGCAGTGTCAGCATTTCTAACGGGCTGAGCTGGATGAGGTCCTGACCGGTACTTGAGACAGTAACCTCCCAGGAAAACTTCCAAGCACTGCTTTCACTGATTCAGCCATTTCTCAACCTTGAGTAAAGGGGCATTATTCTTCGAAAGACCATTATTTGGACAAATTGAGTGTGGCAATGCAGGGAGCCTAGCAGTGTCACGGCAGAGCAGGAGGTACAGGCAGCAGAGGAAGGAATAGGACACAGCCATTCAAAAGACAATATACCCAACAGCATCTGTGTTATGGATCCCTTCCAAGAAGAGAAAGCTGATTTGGTCATTTAGTTATTTACGTTCTACCATCCCAAGTCCTTTTTGATATTTTTAATTGCACAAAGCATTTTTCTGCTCCTTCCAAAATACTCTTTATATGGAAACGGCTGATGAAGCACCACGGAGGTAATTGCATCCCAGCAGGTCTGGAGCAGCCCCCRCACACAGACAGTCCACGTCTTCTACTCCTGAGCCACTGCCAGCAAACAAGAAAGAGGGGAGAGCCTGCTGGACCCATCCTCCCTGTTTTCTGATGGCACAGGAGCCTCTGAGGATGTTTTTGAATTATAACCTGCCTGTGCTACCAGGGTGCCTGAAGCTCCAGCTGCAGGCTGTGGCTTACGGGAAGGTTCTTTGGCTCTGTGGGCACAACCGGAGACCGCAGACCCTCAGCACCCAGTGTCTGATCCTAACGAAATGAAGCAAAGCTCAGCTCTAAAAACAGAAACCTGAAGCAACCTTCCCTGTGATGGTCAGGATGCCAGCAGACATCCTTGCTAAGCGCGCCGAGGCTTGGTGCTGATCGTGGTACCGTGCCTGGCTGTTTCACATGCTTACTTCTGAACTTGTCTCTAAAACAAAGATGTTTTTTCATAATCCGCAGCTGGGAAAATCCTCTCCTGCCAGGCTCGTGGCTGCTTTTCACATGCAATAAGCTTCTTGCAAACAGGTTTAACTTTCTGACACCTCTCTTCAGCCTGACAGGTAAAACTGTATCAAACAGTGGGTTAAAACATTGTTTTGGGGGCAATTAGTCTGCAAGAATCATTACTTAGACAGTCCTTACCGCTGAAAAACATTTCAGATATTTTAATCTCAGCCCTGTTAACACTCTGAATATGACAAAGGGCTGAAAAGGACCTGGCTTCCCTGTCACCGTGTGCATCCCCTGTGGCTCTCGCAGTATAATAAGGTGGTTGTGGGTTTGTGACACATGCCATTTCCTCACTGTTTGGGTATGTATGCTAAACAGCGTGAGTCCGCACAAGCTGAATTTTTACCTGTCAATTGCCATAACAGGTCCCAGGTTTGGGCATTTTTCAAATGGAAAACTAGGTTGTCAAGGAAATAAATGTTTACACAGAACATTGGATTTATCACTGGCGTAAATCAGATGATGTTTGGGAAAAAATAGTAGTGGAAGTTATCTACAGCCATAGCAATTTAATAGATTCTTCTTACCACAGTACCTGAGAAAGGCCTTCTTGCAGGGGGTCTCCCTGGGAGCTCAGCTCACCCGAGGAGCCCTGGAAGGAGAAGCAACGCAGCGAGGACCTGGGAGCCYGGAGGAGAGGATGAGGTTGTTGCTGCTGGTGGACAGTCTGGCGCATCATGCCAGGTACATCAAGGAGAAAAGGCTTGGAGGCGAGGACAGGCTGGAGACTTCCCTCCTACCTAGATCTTCATCACAGCTTTCAAGGTCCAACTGGGCAGCTGCCAGGAGACGAATTTAGAAGTTCACGGTGCAGATGATCAGCAGGATTGGGTTTTCGGTTACCTTAAGTTGCCCCTTATTAAGAAGATACAGTTGCAGAGCGAAGAGCACTAATTTCCCAGATCCCAGGCTAATACCATGCAGTCATATCACTGGCTTTGGTCTTTAATCATTCCAGACACACAACTCCCACTGATGTCAGCACAGGTTTTGCTTTCTTGCAAAATCAGCATCTTTTTTACAGCAAAATCAGCTTTAGTGGGAACTGGGTGGCAAAAACACAGTGAAAAATCCCAGGCAGGTCTCCTTTTTGACCTGACTTAAAACTAAAAATGCAATAAATAGCACTCAGCAGAGATCTAAGAAAACACTGTATGACTGCATAGCAGCAAACATTCTGTTTGCTTTTCTGATGATGTCTTTGTATATGCACATACGTGTATATAAATATACTTTAAATATTGAAGATTCATGCGTGGACTGAAAACAAAGACTTCCTACACGTCCATGTTGCAATCCTACATACAAACACAAGGCTTTTGAATTTGGGTTATAAATATTGAAGAGGAAAAGTTTACATTCATGAATCTTCTACTGAACTCATTTTAAATCGTCTGTTTAAACGCTCTGACCGTGGAGTACTGGCTCCGTGGAAGTGAAAACAGTTTGCTGTATAGTGAGCTATAATCTGCCTGTGTGTGCTCCTGGATAAAATAAGGTTATCTATCTGAGGTAGTACCGCTTTGCTAGCCTCGACCAACTCCAAAGAAAATTAGAATCTCTTTAATTAAGGTATCAAGTTACCTTGCATTGCCTGGCTTTCACTGCAGAAAAGACGTGGTTCTCTCAGGCCAGCTGATATGTGGGATCCTTAGGGCAATTTGCTCATGCGTCCGTAGCCCAACTTCTCCTTTTTTTGAGCAATACCAAAAGTTTGACCTGCGATGACTTCAGCGTTTTCTGCCAGGTGTGCAGGGTCCCATCAAACAGAGCAAGGAGGAGGATGCTCTGTTGCATTTCTCTTCCCTTGGAAGCTGTAAAGGCATTGCCAGCCCCTTGCAATGCCAGCCTCGGGCAGGAGCATCAGGGAGCAATGCATGGGCAGGACTGCAAACTGGCAACTCCCCAGGAAAGCAGAGGAGTTTTTCCCTTCTACATTTTTGTACTTGCTAAGATATAACCTTATTCTTGGAAAACGTCTCTTATTCCATGAATCATTCCTGTGGGTAGAAAAAAATACTTTTTTCTAAAAATAAATCAGAAAGCCTCACAAAAATTCATGAGTTTATCAAATTTTTGAGGGACTGAAAAACTCTTAAACTTAATTTAGGATTCAGTTTTCCCTCGGCAGTTTCTCAGCCCTGGTAGGAGCTGTAGGTATTTGAGTCTGGAACACAGATATTTTCAAATTTATTGTCGGTATGACAATGATTATGTAGCCCATTGAGATCGAGTGGTGTGATTTAGTGTTTTGGAGGCATTTGTCATGTTTGATGAATGCATCTGGTGATTCAGTGCAATGAAAATGCGAGATTGCCAGCCGGTGAGAGATAAAGGATGCTGGCTGATACATAGGGTTATGGCAGTGGCTATATAAGGTTACAAAAATTTTATTTGTTTCTCATTTAGAGTTTTAGAGGAAGATGGGAAGGAAGATACGCTTTAGCTAGCTCTCCAAGGTGGAGGTAGATAGGCTGTGTAGACATTTCTAACACTTTGACAAAACTTACTTGGGAACTAACTAATATTTTCGCTTTCTTGTGTCCCTGGTTTCTTGCCATCACTTGTCTGCACGTAGCATCCATGCAGGCACATTCGGGGAGACCTCGCAAGTATCTCCAAATTACCCCAGCATTCACAGTTCTGGAGAAATAGAAATACTTTGTTTTCTCATTTGCCTGCTGTAGAGCACGCTAAGGTTTGATACAATGCCAACTGGGGTCAACGGGAAACTGCCATTAGACTGATTCCAAAATGCAGGCATTTTCTCAGACAAATCGAGTCAAATGAGCCTCAGAAATTTCAGCCGTATCCAGATAGTGTCCAATGATTTCTGTCTCACTTTGGTTTAAAAATCACAGATACAAACAGCTTCTTATGAAAACAAGGTATTTTCAAGTGTGTTTTAGATATTGCATCTTTGTAAAGAAATCATCTCACTCTGTATGGCACGGGGACATCCCGTTTTAAACACAGGATGCCAGAGAAAGCGTCTGGAATCAATCTGATTTTTGTATTATCACTGAATCACCGATGGCTTTCAGAGAATGGAGATGTCTTTATCAAACATGGTGAAATGGCACAACGTAGAGGTAATCAACAGCTCAGAAGTGCCATTACCACCTCTGACAGAGCCATCTCCAGTTCCCTGAAAGCCATCATTGCTACGATAACAACTGGTAAAGACCATAAAAAAAGACGTCTTTCCTGATGCTTTTTTATCAGACATTTGTTCTGCAGTAAGTTACAGTAATTCAGGAGGAAATATCCCGAGTGTGAGCCCGAGAACGGCAATCTCTATGGATTTGAGAATTACCTCTATATCCGTCTTTGCGCACCTGTATGTGGGCAAAGGAGGCGGCAGTGGCAATGAGAGGATAAGGATAATATGGAAGACACATGGCCACAGGCAGCAGCCCACCAGGAGACCCCACATTCTCACTACCATCACCATTTTCTGATGAAACCGTACTCGGCAGCGGTATGATCAAGACTAAAGGCAGTAACCTGTTCTAATATTGGAAATATAGCATTTATTCACTTCTCATACATCTTGTTTTGGGGTCAAAAGAGAATTTTTCCCCCCTGCCTTACAGCCAGCGGATCTGAACGCTGCCTAAAGCTAGAGGCTCTGCTTTCAGAAGAAACCCACACCTGAAATTCTGAATACACGAGAGATGCCACATCATTGTATTTTTCAGAAATTGGCTTGTAAAAACTCCCGCCTTCCTACCAAATGTCAAGTTAGATCATTGCACTGCACCTGCCCCAATTCCCTTTCAGAGTTTCCATAGCGCATTGTTCATCACTCCCTGCTCTACACGGCTGTCTCGCAGAGTTATGTGCTTTCCACACCGGAGGAAGCTGACTTCAGTAGAGAACGGGCTATATTTCAGTTCGACAAATTCGCAAATCCTTTAGGGATCCCATCAAATGCAAAGCGCTATGTGAATACAAGCTGTCACTCCATCAAATTCAACACGGCCGTTTGTGGAACAAGGTGCTATCAGCATGCAAGAGCTGGTCACCGAACACGAGACATTTAACACGATGATTAGCTTGATTGTGCTCCAGCCTCTTCCTCATTTGGACTGCCACCAGCCAGAACATTTCCATTCAGAGTTTGCTGAAGTTTCTGTTATGAGGGGATATATTTGTCGTGCTAAAATAGGAGATTTATATGCAGCCATGCATTTATTGAAAGCTTGTCTAGAAGTATTATGTGTCCAAGCAAGTCCATTTGTTTTTCAGCTTATTATAAGCTTCAACTTCCATGTATAAGATCCACTGGGAAATAATGCCCACTGAAATCTGTCCCAATCAAGTAACTGCTTCTGATCTAGGGTCTCCATCATATCAATCAGTGTTTTAAAAACTTAATAAGGCTGGGCTATCACAATGAATTCCTCCTTGAAAAAAGGTGCTAAAACATGTTTGGTTTTCTTCTTCTCTATTGTTATTATTTCCTTTGACTTCTGGTTTGGTAAGTATTATGCATACATTGACTCATAAACTGTTGAGCCTTAAAATGTTGTGATTAATGTCAGTCTCCAAGCCTATCCCATTTAAAATTCCTCTTGATTTCAGTATCTTGCCCTGAAAAGTACTGAATGCTTTTAKCACACAGGGTTGTGCTTCTAAGAGGATGAAGTAGAAACCCACCTACCTCTCCATAATTAAAACCACTGGATGGCGGAGGCCAAATCATGCCCATCTGAGCTCCACTTTGTGGAACGGTATTTCCTCCGCAAGTAGCCCCGTGAGGTCCATGGGACAAATAGCTCGCTGGAAGTAAAGGTGAAGAATCTGGCCTGGAAGAAACATTAGGTTATTGGTACTGTACATATTAGCCAGTTTCTCAGTATAAATTTCATTCACGTGCAGTAACTGCAAAGACACACAGTTTTGCTGTTCTCACACTGGTGCTGAAGTGGTGCCTCTTTAACACCAAAGTGTGTCTTCTGCTGCAGAATCCTCACCAACACTTTCAAACCAGCTTTTCAAAGCTGTTTTGTTTGTGTATATGGCTGTGAGAGCCTTGAAATCAGGGTCTCCATAAGTGAAGGAGAAATATTTGCCATAGTTGAATAAGG
The DNA here is from genome assembly GCA_035582835.1 of Phoebastria nigripes. NCBI lineage: Eukaryota > Metazoa > Chordata > Aves > Procellariiformes > Diomedeidae > Phoebastria > Phoebastria nigripes. Next base: position 1,120,254 of record JAYKAV010000012.1, read on the forward strand.
TGTGAAAACACCATGCAAACAACACTCAGGTTAGAGGCTGTTTAAGGCAAAAAGAAAGGAAACTGAGGATACCATTGCTTCAAGAGCAGATGAAGAACGATGCTTACTTCATTAATGGATATTCATAAGTAAATTCAGATGCGCCAGTGCTAGTCCATCTTTCTGAAATATTTTAGCCTCTAGCTTTCAGATAGAAACACTCCATATTAACTAAGACCTCATTTTACCTTATGTTATTTAGGGTTTCCAAAGAAAATATATTCCATTCATATTCAGTAAAAGCAAACCCATGTTCTGCTGCTATTAGCTGAGTTTTAACTGAATCTGAAGCTCAGCTTTCACCTAACAAAAGCAGCTTTAGAGGTACTAGAGCATCAATCCATATAGTAGTACTTATGAGGAATAAATTGATTTTCTCATTGCTCTATGTTGGCTAAAAATTATTTGATTATGCATTTAGCTACTAATGGAAACTCATTAGTAGATTTTCATTTCATGCTTGTTTGCACCTGCAATCCATTTCTTCTTGTCCAAAGGACTGTTTCATTTAGGTTGCGTGCTATAAATTTTCTTGCATATAAACTGATAAGCATCAGCCAAAATTCAGTATACGTGGTCTGAAATAGCTCAGGGCCATCATTTTTACAACAGCATCATTAAAGCAACAGATCTCTGATGATTCATTGTCACTTATTACTGTGCATATTGATGTTATAACTCGCCTCTTCGTTTACTCATTAATTTTGTTATCTTTGCTAGTGACAGTCCCTTGACGTCTTCCTGCTCGCTCGTCCCTTGCATTCTCCCAGAACCCCACAAGGCTCCGGTCCATCTTTTTTTAACCCGAAGATGGGACATACCTAACTTTGGGCACCGAGTCCAGATGCCTGACTGTGGAGGGCAGGAGCGCGGGAACCATCCCGCTGCGTTGGTCAGGGCACCCCATTAGTCCAGGCAGATCACCCCACCATTTCACCCCTGAGCCACCATCATGGGTTCACGCTACCTAATTTTACGTGGGATGTAAATTCTCCCACCGGGGCTTACCTGGCACCTCGCAGGGGCAAACCCTCCAGCTCTGCTCGGCGACTCCATCGCTTAAATCCCAGTAACATTTTCAAAATATGAATGGCTGTGAGGATTAAGCACTGCGCATACACCCAATTATGTGAATGTATTACTTCATATTTTGGCCACGATTAAACCAGAATGCTAAGCTTAGATGGTATCTTTTCAAAGAAGAGTAGGCTGCATTCGAGGGTTGAGACAGACGCTTATTGAAGACTGACTTACAAAAATCAGTCCCTTTATCAGGCTAATAGAGCATGAACATCAGTGCAGTCATATTTTTAGCTGTTCCTGATTTTTAAACCATCATCTACGCCACTATTAACCTAGTTTAGCTGCACTTAACTTGCTTTGATTCGTGCTGCATATTTTGTGGCTGTTATTCTGCACCCAGAATTTGAAAAACTAGTGGAAGTAACTCTTGCAATAGCAGGAGTTTATTTTGATTTTGTTTACCCCCATTACAACTTCAGTAATCCTGAGCTTAGCATAACTTCGGCAGCGCAGCAGGGCTGGGCCAGAGGTTTGAGCCTCAGCCACATTTTCGTGCGAGTCCGTGGGCCTGCAAGGGACAAGAAAGCATCACCAGTCCCACCGATAGACTCACTGAAGCTTTCTGTGGATAAAGGACTCCAGCATTATATCACTGTAATATCATCATAATTATCACAGTAAAAATCTCTGATGTTCAATAAAACTCTAACAAAACATATGCTCAGTGGTCACTTGTTTTATTTGGAGGGATACGTTGTTATCTGTGTTGGAATAATACCCTATTCTAACCCAGCCAAATCCAGCTACTGTGCCATCTGGTCATTCTTTATATTTTCTTTAACAATATAGCTCAACTATACTTTTAACTGCACAGATCAAAGGAGCGTATTTTTGCCCTTGAAGCATGAGATAAGAAAATGAGCCTAATGAGCCCAACTAAGTCAACAGGAAAGTCGCTGCAGTCCTGCTGTTTGGAGGGGGACGAGAGGAAACCCTCCGTGCAGACCGGCAACATGGGTTCCCAGTGGAGGGACGACCGTCGAGCCAAGCCAGCTCTGCCCCGCGGTGGCACCTTACCTCTTGTCCCCAAGACCTCCTTGGTCCACAGCAGCACAGGAATGGCGACACGGCTTCATGGATTCGGTGCAGGTGCCACCTCCCAATTTCTCATGTGGGCAGTGTTCTGAGACAGATGCAAAAGGCTTTTCAGTGGGTATGAATGGGATGAGATGCTTTTTTAGGAGACGTCTTCAAAGCAACTTCAACTAGTGACCACTGTCTTCCTTTTTGCTCTTTCATCTCCCTTTCCTCTTGCTCATGGGAGATGGAAAACACAGCTAAATCTCAGCTAGACCCCACACAAGTAAAAAAGCGGAGCAGTCATCCCTATTTACCCATCCAATATTCCTTCAAGCATTTCCAGCTTAGTCACAGACCACCCTGAGCTGTACCACTGAATGTCGATGGAAAGTCTCCTGCTGGTAGAAACTGGAAGGAAGAAGTCCAGAGATTAGAGGTGTAGGTGCAGAAGTAGCAGATGACCATAACTTTCACATTGGAAGTTGCTGGGCATTTTATTTTGGAGTTCTGAATTAAAAAAAAAACACGTCCTGGTTAGTGAAGCAGAACCTGATCATAATAATTATGTCACATTTTGTTTTCATATTAAAAATTAAAAACTTGTTCAACTTCAGCACAATTATTCTGAATTGATCCAAATATGAGAACTGAATCTATTAGTGCTGTGTACTAATACAGCCCCCGCACAGAAAAAAAACACTTGCTGTAAAAATACCTATTTTATCAACCAGCTTAACCCACGGAGGGTCTGCCTGTATTCCCCACCAAAGTGACTGAGAACAGGCACGGGTTCTGAATGTGCTTGTTAAGTGGTCATGATCAATACAAATCTATTTTTCAATTAAGCAGAGGATACTGGGTGTATGCATATTGCCTGCAGGCCAAAATAGTTTTGAGTAAAACTGGATTCCAGAATATAAAGTTGTGTTGTTTTTGCTCTGTCTTTTAAATGAGCTTTACCAGCATGCAACTCCAATCCTTGTGAACTCTGCAGATTAAATTTCCTTGCGGTAATGACCACTAGGAATTAGTGAAATGTTAATCTTCCCACCTGCTGTGTATGATTATACATGAGTCTAATCAACCTGATTACGAAAGAAAGCAATTTCTGCTTTTACAGAAATTTTTTGTTGTTGTCTGCTTTAGTTCTTCTTGAGGAACTGTAAAATTCCTTACCCTATATTTTAAAGCAAAAATAATAATTAAATTAAAATGTGTAAAGGGGAGCAATGGAGGCTGATAGTAATTGCTTTACAACAGATACAGTAATTGATGCTGTGAGGATTTATTTCAAAGCATAAAAGTCGAATTAGAAACCTAGCTTTATCTGGATTTGCGTTGCTTTGATGAAGTCACTGCATCTTTGTGTCCTGATTTTTAGCTAAACTGTTCTTAATGAGAATGCTAATAATTACAGTAGGACTAAATTGTTTTAGGGACACAAGAGGATAAAAGACAAATTTTGATTTCATTTAAAGCTACAGCCACAAACATGACACCTCTCTGCTGTCAACCCTGAAACATGCTGGATGGGGAAAGGAGGAAATGCACCAGCTGAATTCATCGAAGACAGCTACTTAATGCATTGAAGGCAGATTATAAAGACAATCTAAAAAGCTAAGTCTAATCGTATTTCTCGTGTAAAAAATTTGTTTGAGCCCACATGTATTGACCTAAAGGAAAAAAAAAAAAAAAGTAGTTAAGGCTGGGTCCACACAGTGCAAAGATTTCTTCCAAGTCAGAAATCCAGGAAAATCAGAGTCGGAGGACAGAAATCTGAAAATACAAGGAACGTAGAGCAAGCCCCAGCAGAATGTTATGCTACTTTATTCATCAATCAAAACCACAGTTTTCTTCTTGGTAGCCACAAACCCCAGAATGCCTTAACTTCACCCCCAGCACAGTTGCAGTCATCTCCATGCTTGCACACTGTGCATGGAAACACATTAAGTGATCCCTGGATTGGAAATCATAATATCGAATCATCTGATTCAATATATTACCACTAGTTATCTGATATCATTCAGGACCTGATGAGCATTATTCCACAGGCGAGCTTAATATACCCAGAGAAATATGATGCCAATTATGAAACCAGTGTTTCTCAGCACTTTGCATGCAAAGAGCAGAAGATAATCGGGGATCTCCATGGTGACAGCGTTAAGGTAGCCGGGTTACCTGAATGATAATTTCCATCCTTTCATCTGAACTTCATGGGTCTTTCACTTTCCATCTTTACCTCTGAGTGTGTTAGGTTTCTAATGGAGAAGAATTGACAAATATCCTAGTATTCCTTAGAGGAAAAGCAAATCTTTTCTCATATATACTCCTGCAACTTAATTCGCCTTAACAATTTTTGCAGGGAGAGCTGCTCGTGGTAGTAGGGAATTTGCCTTCTACACACAGCCAGCCAGCTTTAAATTGGACTAGAGAAAGGGCAGAAAACACCTTGCTAAAGTAGATCTCCAAAAACTCCTAAAAGAAGGTCCCTTCGCCCCAGGCACAGGTCCGGGGGGAGTCCCAGCTCCCCCACACCACCAGTTCTTCCCAGCCCTGCTTCTCCCAGTGGAGAAGCTCCACTGGAGAGCCCACAGATAACCTCTGATCTTCTTAATTTCTGTTTATTGCTCCCACAATGGCCTAGAAGATACGCTAGAGAATTAATGTGCGTTGAGTCTAGGGCTTTCGTAATTTGTAAGACCCTTATCCAATTCGCAATTTGGAGAAAAATTCTACTGAGATCTCAGAGCAATCTATCACTCTGAGGCAGAATTGACTTTCATTGATTTCAGAGAGGTGTGCCATGGCCACAACGGCAATGAAAGCCGGTGTTCCCTGAACTGTGAAGTGGCTGCTGCCTTTCTCTCCTCCTTGTGCTCTTCAACCGTGCTTATTAGGAAAGCTGAACATTTTTCAGTTTGGCTCATTAAAATCTTCGATACTTTAAACAATCTGGTTTCTCTCCTGCTTTGGGTTGGATGGGAATACCCTTGGAAGATGAACCACAAGCCTGCAAAAGGAATCTCGGAGCTGGGGGTGAGACCGATACCCCGACCCGGGCATCCAGCAACCTCAGCAGCGTGAGACACATTGCGTTGTGCGGCAAAGCAGCGATAACGCATGAATTCTGATTGCCTTTATCAGCTATAAAACTGCTCTCGAAACACTCTCCAAGCCCCTCCTGAGGGCAGACGGGGGCTGGTGAAGAGATGAGAGGCCCGTTCTGCTGGGCTCGCATCCCCGGCGGGCGGTGGGAGGGAGCTGGCAGGATCGCTCCAGCCCGGCCACGGCAGGCTGCTCGCTCCCCGAGATTTTAACGGGACAAGGCTTCATTAAAATTGTTTTCATTCCCTGTGTTTGATGCAGCTGGTAAGAAAGACGCTGCTCCAGCTGCGTGCTGTTATTCACAACTGTCACTCCGGCAGCGCACGGCTTCATGGGGAGTGGARAACAAAAGCAAAGACCGATTGCTGTGCAATCACCCAATTAACTTCTGCATTTCTGTTTTTAATCTACTTCTTACTGGAGAAATAAATACAATAGATCATTAATGCTGATGTTCATAACACTATGCAGTCACCTTCTCTCCGTCTCTTTACAATGCTGTGTTATCTAACACCTGGTTGGAGATTTAAAAGGATTCTCTTCATCTCATTTCATATATTGGTGCTAAGTTTAGCTTCTGTAGGTAACAATTTCTGTTTAAACTTTAATAAAGAGGTATGTTTAGAATCTCAGGGGCACACTCTCTGCTCATTTGAAACAAATGAGGATTATATAAGGAGGAACATGAGCTACAAATAGGATTCATAAAATTAATTGGCTCTAAGCTGCAGCTGAGCGGAGCCGAGCCATCAGAAGTGACGAGTGGCCAAAGCGTGTCTGTTCCACTTGGACAGTCCTGAGGACGGGCAGGGCCAGGCCACTGCCCGGGTTGAAGCACTCCTATGGGCTCCTGCAGCAGCTCTGTTGAATTCGGCTCTCCCAGGACTCAGGGTTCCTGCAGAGCCAACCGCCCTCTCTAACCACCCTGGTACCACTGCCGCAGCCCCCAAGACTCTCCAAGAGCTCCAAGCCATCTCGATATTTCCGTTTATGGGGTGCACATAAGTTCTGCCTCACAAGAGGGCCACGGATGCTGCAGACAAAGCCTGGAGCAGCACGCGGAGGTTTTGCATGCTGCAGAGTACCTCCGTATCACTTCTAATGAATCAAAAAATTACAGCACATGCTTGAACATTCAAATGAAGTGAAAAATCCGCACTTTGTTCTTTGGCTCCAATTGTCAGTCCAGTTGCCAGAATTCCTCTGCACAAATCTATGGCTGCACATGCTGTGCTCCCTCTGCTTGAGTCGTTTGTTGGACTAGAAACGACAACAATATTCTATATATTGATTATAATCAAATATTGTGCTGCTAAATCCATCTGAGGAAATTTCTGGGATTCCTTGCAGGAGCCTGTCTGCCATCCCATCCTGGAATACTCCAGCCCCGACACATGGCCAGGAGCAGGGCAGCTATGCAGCCTCTCCTCATTTAGCAAACTGCAGTCCATTGCCGGGAGGATCAGTTACAGCTGCCATGCTTTAATGAGCTAATGTAAAACCTTTAGCTGAATCTCCCTAATTGCATTTAAAGCACCATATATATATATGTGTATGTATATATAAATCTTCTAAAATAGCTTCCACATGTTCTTCCATTCCAGAGCTCTCTTCAGTTACAAAACGCTGAGATAAGCATGCTAAATTCTGCCGAGAYGCGCATCCCACCAATTCCCAGCACAAAGCCCAACTTGAGTTAGGCTCCTAGTATCTTTGTAATAGCAAACAGTTATAAAAACTCATCCTAAGCAGTGACATGTAAACAAGTAAAGGGCCTCAAGAAAATGCTGAAGGAGATGGAGCCCTCCTTCTGGGTTTTGCAGAGCAGTACGACCCATGGCTGTGCGCTGCCGCAGGCTGCCTCTGTGCAGCTCTTCCCATAGCTCTGAACAGCCCTGGCTGGGCTCCCATCAGCTTCCCTGGATGCGAGCCCTGAGCATCTCAGCTGAGATGCATGGAGTTTGCACACAGAGACTCTGTAATCAGCCAAGCAGCCAGAAATTAAAATAAGTGGAAATAAAACTTCTCTTGCACCTAATCGATAACAGCAATATTACTGGGAGTATAAAGACTGAAAAAGACAAAATCTCTTTATCTTTCCTTTCTCTGAAGACTCTATCAGCTAAGCAAGGCTGTAGTTCATTAATAGCTACTGAAATTATCCCTAATTTCTCAGCTGTGTTTTACGCACCATCATTGACGTTTTAGTCAACGGCATAATCACCCAGGACAAAATACAATCTGTGATAATGTCCTTGGGTAATGAACATACCAAAACGGTTACTAATGAAATAGGGAAGCAGCAGCATGACCATTTTTCTGTACCCCCTGACATAGTCCTTTGACAATTTTTGCCACTCTTGATAGCTCATGAGGGGACGCTGACGTTCCTCCTCTTTTAGTTAAAATAACTTGCATCCACACCAAACAAAAGAAAACCCTCATGTAACAATGGCATTTCTCAATACATAGTAACTACCAAGTTTAATACATCTATTATTTCTTTCCAGATAAATCACACCTACTTGGATGCCATGAGGACCAAGGACCAACATGAATAGCGGGTGCTCTGAAGGGCCTCTGGGCAAAAAAGAAGTGATGAGGTCTGCCCGGCAAGAAATGCGGATCCAAGGACTGACAGCACAAACATTGCTGTGGTTGTGTCCTCAAGCACTGGCAGGATCCAGCCGAATCATGATGCTGAATTACTGCTTGTCACGTTAACCTGTGTTTTTAACTCCCCAACAGCAACAAACAACTACTAAGAGCTGCCTGGGACAAGTCCTCCATCGACTGAAACTCCTCTCACGGCTATTTTTGAGGGCTGCCCCCCTACTCCTATACACTATATGGTGCTTTACACTGCTTGGAAGAGTCACTAGAGGACAACCCAGACTTCTTGGGCTCTGTGKTGTTGTTCACACCCAGATATAGGAGCAGTAGTCATCAGTCTGTCAATACGTTTTTCAAAAGAAATGGGACGTACGTGTGTTTTTTAGATAATCCCACAGAAAGAGCTAAGACTAAAATTTCCCTCTAGATTTCACAGTGTCTGGGAGCCTTGCAGCTATTCAGACATGGTTTCTATTTAAAGAAAATGAAACCTTCCCCTGTTGATAATGTACTATTATCAGGTATCACCTGCGCCGCCGTGCCACCCCCACATACACACTAGAAGTAATTGAGAAAGTAGTTGTTGACGGATCACTGTGTACAGGGGATAACAGACACCACCGTCATTCGTGTAGGAAAAGGGAAGCTGGAGCTGTGACAAACCAGTGTGGCACTGACTTCTGCTGCTGGGAATCACACTGTCACTCCTACTTTGTGCAACTTAGTTCATAGTTGTCAAAACAGGTGTTCACTTATGTACCTGCTATAATAAAATTAGTCAAAATCATATCTTTCCCTGTAGCATTGGAAATATTTTCATATCTAAATTTTTCAGTCTTAGTGCAAACGTATTACTTTTGGCAGACATTACAAAAGACAAATGGAATAATGTTGTGATGCTTTATATAAAGCCATATCTGGAAAAAAAATGCTGCCTATATGTGTATGTCAGTGTAAATACACATCATTTAACACTTAAGTAATAAAAATCTGAACATTTTCAAATCTTGCAAAACATCCAACCTTTTCCCTGAAGCATTGAAATCTTGTCACACAGCTCACCACCAATGGCCATCACACGGAGTATTATATCACTTTCTGAACCTTAGACTTGAAGGAAAATAAATTTTAAAAAATTTTTTTTGAAAGAAAACAGTTGGAGRGTCTTCAAGATGTCATTGGAATATGACCATCCTTGAGGGACGCTAACAGAAATCACGGTCCAATTTAGAAAATGAGAAGGGGACTCTCAGCTCAAGTTAGATGGATGACTCGCCACCCTCTGACAACTTTTTAGGTGGCCTATAGATGGAGAGGGAAAAATAGGGATATTCTGCATGCACGGTGGAAAGGCAAGTAAATATTTAAAGGGGAACCCATAGCAGATGGGGAAGTCATGTTCTATTTAAACCAACCGAATATATCAACATGGCCAACCTTTCTTATCTTAGGAAATACATCCTGTATTCGCCAACTGGCCAAAAGCAAGAGGATCTACAGCACATACCTTAGTGATGGGAAGGAGCCCTGGAAGCAATTCACAGCAGGTGATGCCAATGGCTCCCTGCGTGTCCCACCTCTCCGTGTGGGCTTGGGTGGGTTGTGCAGCTGAGTCCCATGGACACCTCCTATATCATCCCTAACAGCCCAGCCCGCTGGCTGTCCCCCCCCAGCCAGGGGTGTTGATTAACCAGCACCCCACACGCCAGCACAGCCTGATATTCTCACATGATATCGTCCCAGCTGTGAAACCACGTCCAAACTGCTAGAAACCAGCATGTGGCATATTAAAATACAGCGAGAGCACCCTGTGCGCTTCCTCGCACAAAGTAGGTGACCCATTTTCCACATGTATTGTTGGAGCATTTCATTTTCTAACCTTTCCTCTTGTATGACACAGGGGACAGCCCTGCTACTGTTTTCCTACAGTAATGGGCTTATTCTGCAGCCGCGTGCAATAAAACTATGTAAATTCTGAGTCCTGCTCCCACTAAAGCTAACAGCAAAATCCCTGAGCGTTTGGAGGAGCCCGGCGTCTGGGTTCAGCAACCTTCTGCTCCAAAGCAAAGAAAGCACTTGCTTTTTACTGAGCCTCTTCACACAGAGAATACTATTCAAACACATCTATGATTTTTGAACGGGTGTCTTCAGCTGGAACCTCGGAGACAAGTGCAGAGGGTTTATCTAGTGGTAACAAAAGCCTCATGGCATTTCTTAGATAGAAAGAAAACTGAGTTTAGCAATTATTCATAGCCTTACATACATTCTTGCAGACAGTCAAGCTGACTTGGCAGACTGAAGCTAATTGGGTTTACAGTAGAATGAAGCTTTGATTGAAGTGCCTTGCCTAAAAAAAAAAAAAAAATACACACCGCCATACCCCTGATAACATTACTCTCGAGCATGTAAAACAACCACCCCACATATTACCAAAGAAGAAGTGCAGAGATTTTTATTGCTTTACCAAGCAAAGACCCACAAGTGAATAATTCTGAACTGTTTGATCTGCTGTATTCTGATCCATAATTTAGCGGCTGCAGAAAGGCTGCGTGTGGCTGACATTTCAGGCTGCTTTTGAAGTTCACGAAACCCCTGCAGTCACCAAGGGGAGGGACCCTGCTCAGGAAGCCAAGGTGGGCACTGAACAAAAGGTGGGTGGGAAACAGCTCCAAAGCTAATGCACAAAAAATTGGTCACAAAAAATTAGAGAATGGAAATTAATGTAGCCTCGAGTTTACCGAGTAAATAATTCAAATTCTACCATGGTGATTTATGAAAATAAAAAGACATATTTAACGAGCCCAGCAGGCAGCAGGTGCTTCTATTTTTACACGTTAAGAGCAAAAATAAAAAGGCAGGAGCTTTTGCTTCACTGGGCTTTTTTTCCCTATTTCATGGTTACAGTTTAAAATAAAAGAGCTCCCATGTGCTTCAGGGATATGCACATTGCTACGCTCCGCAATTTTCCTACTCAAGGGAGGGTCACACAAATGTTTCCGTCACTCTTTATGCCATGGGTTTCAATTTCCACGCAGCCACGTGGAGAACGCTTCCAGGTGTTCCTGGGAATTAACAGTTTTATGGGAACTTTTACAGAACCGACACAACAACCTACACATTTCAGAGGAGAAGATATTTTTCCAACAGCCTGGTGTGGGACAGCACTCAACACAAACCTGCTTTTGACTGTGTGCTCTTCAAGTGTTTCCTTAAATCAATGCGGGTAGAATTTCACATAGGAATTCAGACCATGGACCAAATCTCTATAACAATTCTGGGTTACTTTGCAGGGCAAAGTCCAAAATAGTGGCAGAGTATCTACGTTCTTGAAGCAAATGGAAGATGCGCAAAGACAAGACGAAATGGAAGATGGAGACTTTGTGAGAAGTAGAAGAAAGAGGAGATGGGGGAAATGAAAAACAAGCAAATGAAATAGAAAATGGTGAGCTGAGATGTGTACAGGCGGCCCAGCACATCAGCTAGGATGGGAAACAGGAAAGGAAAGCAAAGGCTAAGCTAGTTAAAAATTCCCATGCTTCATGAACTTGTGTCTCATCACCTTTCCATATGAAGTGGTTTATAGACAACTAGCGCAATGGAGATAAGCTGACTGACTGACTCCATGCTCAGGCACCAAGCTGGGCATCATTTCATCCCCTCAGGGGCAACCACTTAAATGCAGCCATATTTAGGGGGTAAGCAGCAGCTGGCATTAGTAAAAAAGGCTTTAAAAAAATCACAGAGAAGGAAATGCTAAGGTGGAAAGAAACCCCACTGACCTGAGCAACCTCTGGTAACGCAGGAAGGAGCCGTGCGGCACACCCTCCCTGCCACTTAGTTCTTCTGCCTCTCTTATTTATTCAATGGTTTCAGAGGAAATCTCACTAAAAATCCAGTCTTCAAAGCCAATGATCTATCCATCTGCCAGCTTTATCAATCAGCATCCAGGGGGCCAGGCTGCGCTGCACATCGACACCTTTTTCACTGACTCCCATATGGTTCATTGTGTGAAAATGCCTAATTAAGAGAAGAAAATGAGATTTTTGGAAAGTAAACCTTATGACTTTCTGTGGAGGAAATGCGAGCGGTAGTGCTAAATCACAAGAGGTAGCGAGTACAGGCAGAGAGGCGACTTTGAAGGTAAACCTCTGCCTCAGAGTGTCGTGAGCTCTCAGACGTTTAGACTTCAAAATTACAGATTTCATGCACCGCGCATTTGCAGCCTGACAGCTGGGGAAGGATCCTTGCAGTACTGCACACAATGCTTTCTCAGATCAAAAAATCCAGCAGACAGCGATTGCAGATCAGAGGAGCTTACAGCTATTAAATCCAACAATTTGCCACTCTCCAGATGTAAACCGGGATAATTCACTCCACATGCGTTAATAAACGACCCTGCTTCTTAAATGCAGCACCACATGCGACAGATGGATGGACTGCAAATTCAGATTTGTTTTTTGACAACGTGCAAAACAGAATATCAAAACTCCCCTGAAAACCCCCAACCAACCCCACATAAAGATGCGACAGCAGCCGTGCAGATGCRTAGCCCATACACCGTGCAACGATGGACTGCTGGAGCCGGGGACTGCACTGCCGGGGCAGCCCCAGCATCACCGCTGCTTCCAGTCCCGCTGCCGCGAAGGGGCCTCGCACGCACCCCGCTTTCGGCACGCCGCAGCCGGGACATCCGCCCGCGTCTCAGTGATTCCCGCTGCTGAAAGACCACAGCCAAGGGCAGGAAAAGGGGCTGCTTCATTTGTACTGAAATTGTCCTTTCCCTGAATGATTTGCTGTAGYTCCTACAGCCCGTGAATGCGCTGCCCAGACACATCCCAGTGAGGGCTTTTTTTCTGCTGTGTATAACTCTAAACCAACTTGTGACCTTGAAAAGAGAGTGAAATTATCTCATGAGATTATTAGCGAAAGGGCAAGAGAGGTACGAATGGACATGGTCTAACATGCTTTCTCCCTGGAATGGGAGGGACAGGGAGAGCCTTCCCGCAGGCATTTTTGTGACCCAGCTAGGGTAAATCCTACCGAATGCTTTACAAACTCCGCAGAAAGTCAGCAAGCTGAGTTTCCACCAGCTGTAAACTCCCACTCCTCCGTACCAATCTAAGGCAGCAGAAAATACAGCCCTGCAGTCCTTTTAAGAGTGGTTTTTATCACCCTATTTAAACAGTAGTGCAATTAGCTCACTCGCATGCCTTCACTTGGGCGCTGGGCTCAGCTGAGGGCCACGCGCTGCAGTCGCTGCTGCCGAGGGACGGGGCGAGAACACGCAGGACCGACCTCCCCGTGCCCGGGGAGAGGGACRCGCATCGCCCCGCCGGCACCTGACACCCGCTGGAAGCCGAGGCCAAGCCAGCGGGGCTGCRCGGACGGCGCCGTACCGGGGTTTTCATACCCACGATCAGCTGCGCAGTCACCGACAGTTGTTGCTGTGGCAATTGGAAATCATTTGGCCRGCATTAAAAATAAAGAAATAAACTCATTTTTATGACACAACGCATAAAACGCCTGGCTTCTGCAGGGAGTCTGACTTTGGCCTGTTTGGTTAATTTGATCGGGTGCCATGAGCGAGGACACGATTTGAAACCACAAGTCATTTTTCTCCTTGGAAGAGTGGATAGCTGAGTCTATTAATCTGACAATACATTTAAACTGAGTTATTGTGACAAGGGACTTCCATTATCCATTTCATCTAGTTGCAAACTGTCAGAATAAATCTCAGGGGGTTAGGGAAAAAAGCTGCCTTCCTTTGTTTGCTGTTTTTATATGCCACAACAGTTTAGATTTGGTTCACTTTAACTCATGATACTGTAAAACTGTACAGGGGGAAGCTCACAGAGAACCTAGTACAGAAAATGGCAACTTTATGGTCAAAGTTTTTTTTAAAAAGGAGTCAGGACAGTAAAATCTGACCACCTGGCAGTATCTTCACATTGACTTCAATGACAGTTTTTTCTTATACATTTCTGCTTTTTAACTATAACCGGTTCTCCCTTTGTAATCAATTAACAAATACCTTTGGAAATTAAAAAGTGCTTTCCTAAAGCTCTGTTTTTATCTTGCTTGTAAAGCAAGTTGACTTAAACAGTTTAAACTCTTATAACCAGAAATGAATCAACATAAGGCATAAAAGAGTAAGCAACAGTATCAAGCTTAAGATGTCAAACTGGAATTCAGAAGGCTGGGATTCAATTTTATGGCTCTACCACTGACTTCTTAAACGTAGGGTAACTTATTCCCCCATCAGTTATGCAGATGATGATAYTTCCTTATTATCCATTATTTGCTTATTTTTGTAACTAAACCTGTTCTAGTAGAAGAACAGTATTCATTGATGTAACTGGTAACTGGCCAAGAAGTCTAGTGGCCAGGAAGGGTGGTGCTGCGGAGCCCAGACCCCGCTCCACTGCCTGGCTGCAGCTCTGCTCCGGCACGAAGAAGGAGACAGTTTGGGGAAGCCAATGTTGCTCATGGCCTGCAAAACAGACATGCAAAATTCACAATAAACTCAAACCACCATGAACTCGTGGGCATGCATATATATGAATGAAAGGAGGTAGGTGACAGCATGCGAAGAGCTGCCTGGAGAGCTTGCTTTTCATCAGTCCCCGCGGGCTGCAGCCCCGGCCAGTCCCCCACTGAATGGGATCTTTGAAGGTTTCCTCCTGTGGTAATGACACTTTAACCCTGTCTAGCACTTTGTTGTCAATTATTCCCCTTAAGTTTCATTTCAAAGCCACTGTGAGCTGCAGGAAGTCCAGAGAGTGGCAGATATATGCACAGAAACACCCCMCACACACACACTTTAACTACATCCTTTACAGATAAATATTAGTTTTGAGAAGTTAATTTTAGAGGTTTTTAAGAAATGCTAAAAGCTGGCTGCGCTCCCATACAAAACACATGCATAAGCTCAAAAACCAAGAAAAATAAAATGAAATCAAACCCACATGTTTCTGGAGGGCAGATAAAAACCACGTTTCGGAGGCAGCATTCTTGCTTTGAGTCACAGCTCTGGATTTTGGGTCCAGGTTCACATTAATTGTAGCACCGGCGACGCTCTGGCAGGGCAGGGCTGTCAGAGGTGTCGTGGCTAGCAGCTGCCTCCCGCTGACTTTCAGGAGCCGCAGCTCCCTGAGCAAGTTACACCAACCTGGATATACAAACACACATACAGCTTGCAAGTTTTTTAAATAAAAAGGGGCTGCACTCTTAACAAGATTTGGTTGAAACAAATAGTCCGGCCAGTCCTAGTACGTAGGATATATCACATCTTGAAGGCATGGACAAGGACAAAGGAAAAAAAAGCTGTTCGTCTTAAAGCGTTTTACATGTTAGGTTAATTTCTTAAAAAGACTCCGCTAAGAAATAAACATCATGACTTCAACTAATTTCAATTCTACCCTCTCAGCACTATTCCTGTGAAACAATGAAAACTCTAATTCATGATCTTCCCCAAAGTCATCGCTTGGTCTCAGGAGGTGGTCGGAAGCTCAGTACAAAATGTCAGCGTCACAACTTCACAGCTCGACACTTGCTTTTGATCAGATCTGGGAAGTGAGAATAGATGCAATATGCTCATTCCCTTACTGTCACTGCAGAGTATCCATTAGTTTTAATTATTTTTTAGGTTCTAGGGGGAACCATTAAAAAAATTAATCACAAATGGAAGGAACAGCAGCCGTATGTGGCCATAAAAAGACAATAAAGCATTTTAGGATACACACTTGTTATGATTTATACTCAAAACAGGACTAGAGGTAGCATATGGTGATTGCCATAAAGTAACATTTATTATAAAAACATGGAGATTTATCTCCAAGCTTGGTTGTATGCAAGAAGTTGCATTTACTTTAACTTATATTCAGATTGTTGTRATAGCACAACAGGTTTTTTGGTTTTTTAACTGAGCCAGGTTACTACAATCCTCGGCCTGTTGTCCCTATAAATGTATCCTTTAAGCAGACTTTCTTTTCACTGATTTCAGCTAAACTATTCATATGCTTGGATGCAGGAAAGGTTTAGATGTAAGTCAGCTCCTGCTCTGGGGCAACAACTGCTTCACCAGCTCTGTGCTCGCCTTTTGCGACCAGAGGAGGTACCACCGCTGACTTCAGCAGCGGACTCCACAGCCCAAAGGGACTCTCTAATTAGTTCAAGGGTTGCTTTGCTTTAATTTCAGCATCTCAAACCTAGTAAACATCTTGGGTGATAATTACTATAAACAGGGTATTATTATTTACTGTAAATAAGAAAAAATAGTATGTAAAACTATCACCTTAGTTTCTTCTTGCTGACGGAATCCATATGGCTGGGATGAACATCAGAAAAAACAGAAATTTACAGTAGAGACATGCTTCCAAGAAGGTGGCACTAACGCTATGAAGTATTCCTATTAAAATCTGGAAATCGTAAAATTTTAATATACATTTTACAGCTTTTATGCTATGCACCTGGAGGAACAGGACAGGATACACCCCATTAGGGGAGAAGACGACACGGGGCTGGCTGTACCTGGGGCTAGAACAAGGATGGGGCTGGGGTCAGGAGCGAAACACGAGGTCTCCAGAGACCACATGAGCCCCGGGGATGGCGTGGCCTGACCCAGCCCGGCTCGAGGGGAAGGTGCCGGCAAAGCACCTGGTACACGATTCACTGCCCAGTTTCCCCAAGCAGCAAAGGGCTGTTCAAGAACGCTGAGAGAGGTCAGTTCCCCTGGTTGAATCCTGTAAACCAAATCAATCCCTGGTGCAACACATGCTCCCGCCAGATTTAAATACTCAAACACATCAGCAAAGAGGAGTTCAGGGTGCACAGTCAAGTTCCGCTTTCATGAGCTGTGAAAGTATATTTTTTAATTCAGCAGTAATGGACTAAAGTGGAACTGCCTCAGTAAATAACTAGTAGAAATAAATGAGTGCTGGATGGCCAAGATACGGAAACGTCACAAGACCTCTCCTCATTTATTTACTGTCCAATTCAATATCTTTGATTCCCCCAATCCAGCCCAGAGCAACCTACACTGATATCCTTAAATGTCAGTGCAGACACAAGCCAGCCTGGCACCGGGACGTGCCTGCCGCCGGGGAAGGGGCTGGCTTTGGGAATGCAGAGCCAAGACACGCTGAGAGCAGTGACATGGAGCTTCTCATCCCTCCTCTCCGGGCAGGGCCAGGAATAAAGGTCACTCGGTGCAYGGGAAGAAGTGAACAGCATCTCTGCTGCTTTGCACATAGCAGAGCTCGGGCATGAAAACCCAGCCCGCTGGCCCCGTTCCTGCTTGCCGAATGCGTGTAAAATTTAGCTCGGGAGCTGCTTGCAGAGTTTGAGCCATGCCTGCAGAGCCCGGCTGTTCTGGCAGGGTGAGATGCAGCACGGCAAGGCAGCCCCCTCACACCCTCGACCCTGGCAGCACTAAGGGGCCTTAACATCTGTACAGCTGTAATCAATGCACGTTGCTTATGTGTTTGCACTGACAAAGCAGCACATGAGTCTTCCCTACCAATGCAGACCGAGATTTCTAGGCTGTTTGTTCAGGATTAAACCATCATATCTTCTTAGTCTTAAAAAAAAGAAAGGTCCAATGCTAAGGGTACCACCTACAGCCCTGCCGCTTGCTGGTCCTGGGTTTATAGTCCACTTTTTTCCCTCTCCAGTCTGATCGTGTTTGAACTCTGGGAGACAAAAAGGTCAAAGTTCTAAAATAACTGCTGTCTCCTTCTCCTTTCCTTCCCTCCAGCTCAAGAAAAATGCAAGAAGTGGGTTTCCAATTTTTTTAAAGGAAAGGTAATCGTTCTACCTCATCTACCTCATCATTTCCGTAGAAGTAAGAAACATATTACCATCCCCACAGAGATCCTTCTCCTTGTCTTGCAGTGAACTTCYTCCTACTTAGGTCTGCTGACAGAAGACTGCAAACAGAACGCTAATGAAAGAGAGCTGGAAAACCACCACGTTTAGCCTCTCCTCCAAAAAAAAGCCACACAACCAGACTAACCAACGTATTCCTTCCTCAAAAATGGTTGAAATGAACATTGTGAAATGCTGAAGATTATCAACACTTATTATTTCAGACTATGCCTGCTGCTCCTGCGAGGTGCTGTGGAGCTCCTGGTCGGTGCCAACACAGATACACGCAGGCCAGATCCCAGGCTGATGTAAACCCCTGTCTCCAGTGGAATCCCAGTGACTGTGATGGAGAGTGGGGAGTGACAGGATTGGGGTATTTATTTCAATTAAGTAGTATAAAGCGTCAGATCTAAACAGAGCTGTAGGGAAGAGATGTGGTTATTTAGAATTATTCTGCATTAGAATTACACTGGCTCTATAGTTCTATATTGTACTCAGACATTATATGAAATTAGGCACAACAGGGAGAAAGAATCAATCAGTCCTGGCTAAGGAATTGAGATAATAATGACTCATTTGACGAGATTGCTCTGGAAAATTAATAATGACGGTGGTAATTACTAACCTGGGATAGCTGCAGTGCTCATTATTCTCCTTTTACTCCATTGAATGTTAAGTATTATGAAGACGTTTGTTAGAAACACAGTCGTGTCTGCAGGCTTTCAATCACAGACAAGGACTCTCCAAGAGGTCTGAAATCTGTCCTCCTTTTACACTCACTGGGACACAAATCCAAAACAATTGTAATATTTGATATATGGCATAGAAAGCAGCAAATAAGGTATTATTGCAGGAGTTAATGCCTTGCAAGCCTGATCCGCGGCCGCTTTGCTGCCTCTGCTCACCCGAGCTGAGGACCTGGCCCACCACCTCCTTTGGGGAGGGAAGAGTTGATGCATCTCTGAGGAGCCCGTCGTTTCATTAACCGTTTTATCACCTCTGTGTCAGCAATCCGTCTTCTCGCTGACAACAACTAAAAGCAGCGCCTTTTACAGCCCATCAACCTGACTCCTCAATCAGCAACACACATCGAAGTCAAAGGCAGCAGGGTTCTCCCCAGGACAGGCAGCGACGCCGAGGGCAGGGGGTCCCGGCCGGAGAATCGGGAGACACCCCGAGCCGAAGAGCTCATCCGAGGCAGGTTGGGGATAGAAAGTGTTCTTTAACATAAGCGTAGAGAGATGTTAGACTCTAAAAAGYTGTGAGTGACTAACAATAAGGATGTCTAGCAGCTGTGCTCTCAAACATCTGTTCCAGGCCCCACAGAGTGCATTGCACGACTTATTTATATTTTAAGTGGATCAGCAGAGGGTTTACCTTCTGTCGAGCAGCAAGCGATGAAACTGAATGCCCTGTAACAGGCAGGAGAAGAAAAAAAAGTTCTTCTTTGGTAATGTTGAAGGGAAACAAATTTCTAATGTTCTGAACAAGGCAGAGGTTTCTCAAAGCAGCAGCTACCCTCCCTGATTGAGGAATTTTGAACTCCTAGTCAACTTTCCTAATTACTCCCATTTTTCTCCCAAATTCTTTTTCCCAGCTGATTTAGCCCAAAATTGCTTTCAGCCTTATGAAATGGGCTCTTTTAAGGCACCCTATATACACATCATCAATTTTGTACTTTAATCCCTTAGTGACCAAGCTGTGTTGTATGCTAACTCCATCTTTTTCTGTCAAGATTGTCAAACATGCAATTTTTCCAGAAGGATTCATGACTTTAAGAATCTCATCTATAGATTTTAGAAAGTCGCAGCACCTTTTAGTACTAGAAATACAAGCCATCTATTCAAAGTCCCCCGTGATAAGGCAGCTTTTCCCCCTCCATAGCCAGCCCTGCTGCTCTCCAGGGAGCTGTAACGTTATTAGGGAGGCCCAGTTGCACCCCCAAGCCCCCCAGGCTCAAGCAAGAGGCAGCAGCTAAAGCTGGTTTAGCATCTCTGCCTCACCCCAGCCTCCTCTCGAAGGACTCGCAGCGCTCGGGCAATGCGGTACCCAGACACGCCTGAGGACACGCCAGAGGACTTTAGCCCACAGGGATGTTCCTCTGTGTGATCCACCTGATCTTCTCTGCTGCCAGGATTTCTACAGGCAGGGACGTCCCACTGGGACAGTGCAGATCACAGCGTTGTCCCTCATAATACTTAAACCCCAGTGAGCCATTACTGGGAAAAGTCAAGGCTTTTTTATTTACAATTGTAGCATCATTAGTGCCACTTACCTTTATGATTTCACCTCCTTATTGTTCCGTTAGATTGTTTTCAAACAAGGCGAGAACGGTGATGTTCACCGTGTGTGCGCGATTTTATGAAATGTCAAGAACGGGGGACATGAGCTSTGCTGGGGTAAAGGAAGATGATGACAGTTTTTAACTGCAGTCTCTGCTTTCAGGAGTCTTGTTTAGCTCCTTGACAAACCCACTGTCACCCAGGCTTGTTGCTGCACCGTGCATACATCCAATTATTCTGGTACAGCGTGGCATGCAAAACCAATCAAGCCATACAATCCAAACAATACAATTTTAGTTTAAAAATCCAGTTTTCCTTTTAAACCTCTTTTTCCCTGTTGCCAGGACAGATCCTGGCTCCTTAATGATACTGAAATCCATCCTCCAGAGGAAGTGGGATTTGGATCGCTGCTCTCCAGGGTTGGTGCCACGTGCATCAAATGGCTTATTTCATTAATCTGTGCAGGATTGAAGAAATACCCAAACAGGCTACATTTGGAAAGGTCCCCTGCTGTGTTAGCTCTGACCACTGCCTGAACATTTGCAAAATAACCATAAATAGAGCTCACCTGGTGCATTTCTCATAAGGAGATTTCACAATATTTAAGAGAGGAGGTCAGTGAAATTAAATGAGACGCATAAAGTCAACAGGAACCCAAAAATTACAAAGGAGATCTTGCAACCATTAACCCACCAAGACAATGTGACCAGAGACCTGGCTACATGTCCCCAGAGCCAGCAGGTCTGTCCTACTGACTCCACCGTGCTCTGCCTCTGGTCCCATAGATAACCACCATCACGCATGGGTACCAGCAGCCTTCCATAAACCATTTACAGGAATCACTATGGCAGCAGCACTTGCATTTCCTGAAGGATTCAAGACCAAACGGAGCTTTCCCAAAGAATTCAGGACACRGTCATGCTGGATGTTGAGCTCTTTTGAGTGTCTTACTATAAGCATCAGTATGGAGCTGCCTCTTACCAAACACTTCTCACCGTTAGTTTTCCCAACAGGAAAGGACATACTTGGGAGTCTGACTTCAGCTACGAGTGCTAAATGTTGGAAATAACTGGCCTAAGTAGGTGGGAAATCCATCAGTTTGAGACCAGGGATCCTGAAGCAAGGATGAAGAGAGCTGTTCTGCAGCACAAATGCCTTTCGCAGCTTATCTGAACCACAGCAACATGTTAAATCTCAGTCTCTGCCTGCAGCTGTGCTCAGCTAAGACTAAAATAGTCATTTATATAGTCACCTCCACCTGGGAGGATGTCACCTGCAAGCACGTTTCAAGAGCAAGCCCAAATTTAGTACACTTAGAATCCTGACTGACTATAACACTTCAGATGATCCATGCCTGCTCTGTGCATTTCCTTCTTCAGCGTAAACAAAGGTACCAAATTTCTGTTCAAAAGTGCAGGCAAGCTCAGAGAGTTAATTATTGTAATTATCAATTGAACAGACTCAGAATGCTAATCTATTATAAAGTGGTCTGTTAATTGGTGTTAAACTGTCATTAGCCTGCCATTTCCCATGTTATCAAGCTGACCTGGAGCACAGCACCATTGAAAAACCAATCCATTTCTCATTTCTGGCAAACACTGATTGCAGATTTGGAGAAGAAGAAAAAAAAAAAATCTGCATACCTGGAATTGAAGTTATTCTAACAAAGGAAAACATCATTCTGCTGCTGTACATTGCAGTTTTTTGATAGATGCAGTACTATACTTGTATGTACCTTTCCGTGTACTGCTTTTTGCCTTTCTCCCTCCAGCGGTGCCCGTGTTGGTCTGCCCGCTGACCCCGACCCTCCCGGTGCTGCTCTGCCAGCTCAGGTGCTCATCACTGCCAGGGCACTGCCTCTACTCCCGAGCTGCAGATCTGCAGGTGAACAGGAGCCTTCCTCCCGGTGCCCGAAGCCACGAGCCTGCAGCCTTCTCCATCACATGAGTCTCCATTTCTTGACCCACCAAGCACAGCCTCCGTCCGCTCCTCCTGCGATACCGCTGGGGGCTTAAGACCTGGTTCCTGCAGAGTACCAAACATCCAAGAATAGCGATGATCAGCACCTCACCAGCATCCAGAGCTGGCCCCAAGGAGGTCCCCCCCCCAAAAAAAAAAGGGGGCAAGTCTCAGCCTGGTCTCTTCCACTCAAAAAGCAGGTGCCTTCAGCCAGTCTTTGGGCTTTAATTTATAGAAGTGGAGACAGAAGATTGGCTTAGTCATTTCTCAGAGGTCAGTTATAAAATCCAGGTGCCCAGGAAGGCAATGAACTTCCACTTAAACATGCTGCCAGAGGGAGAGACGGTATTTCAATTTCAGGCTGTCATCAGGGGAGGCAGCACCGCCGACTGCTCTCTCTTCCCCAAAAGCTGTCGCCGAAGTGGCGTGACCTGCCAGAGCGTTTCTCAGGGTGTCTCACCTGACTGACGTTTATCTATACTAATATTTCTTTCTTTTTATTTTATTAAATAGCCAATTTTAAAAGTTCAGGGGAACTTAAAATGACCTTTAGAAAGTCCAAAAATGATTCATTGCCTGAGACAATCTCACTATGGAGCAGACTCTGAAATACTTACTCACCTGCACATTGCCTGCCTCTCCCTGTGAGAACGACTGCACCCATTTCAGCATCCCTTGCCAGAGGATACGGGGCAGAATTTTCCAATTTGACAGATGTGCAAGAGTTTGAATAGGGGAGCAGTGAATTTTCTATATGCAAATCAGAACCTCTTGGTGTTCAGGTACCTTTAAAATCTGGTCTAGAACACTAGGTAAGGGAAAAAAGGCTCAGAGGTTCAGAAAGCCTGTGGAAATAGTGACTTGCCATTTCCTGAGACTCTTTCCAACATGTTTTAGTGATAACTAGGAAAGCAAAGTCTTTATCATTTAGGATTGTCTCCAGTTCTTCTTACTTACCTTGCCAGTGCACAGCTGTTTTCTATCTCGCTTATGTCATTTTTCACTTTCCTTCCAGACTCCTTCCATCACCTGCCTTTGCATGTTGAAATACTAACCAGATCACTGGAGAAGTACAAAAAGGAAAGAAATAAAACTTTCAGAGCCATCAATAATAAACATAGGAAGTTTCTAGAAGTGGGAATCCATCTAATTCAATGTCTTTCACTGCTGATGGCTATTATTCCTCCATTCAGGCTTTTCTGAGACATCTGACTATTTATCACTTTCTTTCCTTACACTGGCAGAATACCCAAATACACCTGCATGAGCCTCCTTTCTCCTTTTCCTCAAAAAATATGCTAGCCATCTTCTATTTGATTCCCTTTACTGCCACACAGATGCTCATCCACAGGAAATTCCCATTTATTTTAGTCCATAAGACCCTGTTACGTTGATAAACTGAGCCATGTGGCAACCAGCCATCCCATTTCTTTTTCTTGGTAGCAGATAAGCTAAGAGGCCAACATCACTTCCATGTGGAAAACATAACCCCAAAATTGCCCATCCAGCAATATGACTTCTTTGTCAGCATCTTCCACCTGAACTGGAAGTTAGATTAATTCTCACAGCCAACAGATACCTCCTCAAAGAGCTCTAACGCAGATCATCAGTACTGTCTGTCAACTTCTGTCTCTCTGGATAATTTTCTTGGCAGTAGCTGCTGCATAGAAGTCGTACACACCTATACGAGTTTTACACATTACACTCAACATTATGCAGTAGTACCAGTGACCAGGTTTTTTTGGCAGGAGATGAGAAAACTGTCAGTCCCCAGCTTTTTCTCAGCCTGCCCTATCACAAGCAGAATTTATTGTTGCTGGGATACTGTCACTGGGACATTCGCTGGACATTTTGCTTTGCTTATCTTTTACTCTTCAAAGTGCTACATATTCCCTGTCTTTTATCTAACTCCCTCATTACTATTCCATCCATTGCTTACACCTTTACAGTTCCTCAGTTGCCTTCATCTGATCTTGCTGCCTTATTTTCTGCTGCTGACTTCAAATTCCGCTTGAGTGCATGTTCCTTTTACTGCGATAGAGAAAAATAAACCTATACAGATGGAAAGCTACCTCTTCCGCTGCTCGGGAAAACGGACTCTACAAGCTTTCCACTAGAGGAATCACTTGGTTAGGCTCGGAGAAGACTGACAAGCATGATGTCAAGGACAGCTGTCAAAGTGAGAAATGCCCATTATAGCTTCCTCTACACTTCAGTCAATCATGTTTGCTTTTACTTAACTTTATTGATATGCACTGACATGGTCCAAAATGGATGTAGAGACTGAGCAAAGACCAATGGCAAGTTTCTGCTATTTCAGGAGATTAAGGTCTTGTTCAGCATACTTGTTCAAGGGAGTGGCTCCTCTAAGCACCATTCTTTTAAAGAATGAACAAACAAGTAAAGAAAAACATCATTGCATTGATCTGTAATTTGTCCTTAATTACTTTAGGATTGAAATAAAAATGTAAAGACTTCCATAATACCATTAAGAAACTGTTTTAGTACAGGGAAAAATAATTAAAACCTGTCGTTAATGTCTTGGGACGCAATGGACTCATTGCTAATGACTTTTCACAAGCGCTAACAATGATATTTACAGAAAAAAGGAAAACTGGAGAATGCCATGAAACACTATTTGAGCATTGCTTCTATTTTCTAAATCTATCAAAGATGTACAGCCTTTCTTTAACAGAAGGCATGCAAAAAGCCCAGGGATCTCTCATTTCTTGGATGGTTAGTCAAGACTTACTGTTCAGCAGATGCGCATAAGAAGTGTGTTTCTTCTGCACTGAATAAATGTCCTTCCTTTTGATACTCAGCCGAAGTGGCCTGTTGGGAGATCAGAGACAGAGAAACTCAGATGACTGTCTTGCTTCTTCTGTTTCCTCTGGCAAGAAGTTGGGTGCTAATTTAAAACAAAGCGTTGGCTTTTTAGTGGGGTGTGTGGGCTGGCAGCCTTATGCTTGCAAAGGCATGCAAGGCTACAGCCAATCCTTTTTGTTTGTTTGTTTATTTTTAAATACGCCCAGAAGGTCCATTGTCCATTTTCATCAATGTAAATGCTGTATAGAGGTTCCCAATTAATGATTGTGCCTCAGCTCCTGTTGAGGGTGATGGCAAAACTCCTGAAGCCACATTGTTTTATGACTCCAAGTACCAATGCTTTTTCCCCCACATCAAGACACCACATCTATTGCATTAGAAACTCACGTAAAGAAGCCACAACTACTGGAAGAGCCCAATCAGCCAACTTTGGCGCTCACCGTGTAGTTAATTATTTCTGACTGCTCCATTTGCTTTGCCATTATTACAGTGGTGCCGTGACTTTTCTTTCACATACTGAAATGATGCAGTGATGATTTACAGAGCGCTGTTTTTCAGCAGTAATTCCCTTCATGGATGCTCCTAGTGCACCACATTGAAAGCAAGCTTGTTCACTTTGCAAGCAGAGTAAAATCCCTGCCCGTATCAACCCCTTACAGAAACCGCTCTCCCTGCAGCCTCTGCAAAGACAAAAGAAAAAAGGCAATCTAGATCTTGGGGGCGGGGGGGGGGGGAAATCACCTTCTAAAGAGTATCCTTCTCCATTTGCTCCATTTGCTCTCCATTTGCTCTCCATTGGGACTAGCCCCCTAATTAAAGCGTTTAGTTAGGATCTGCATTGCCTCCCGCTTCCTCCCCGGCGTGGCGAGGAGCAGTGATGGTGGCAGGACCTCCTGCTCCAGCTGATGCGTGTGGACCTCCCAGGCTGAGACCTGCACCCAGAGATGGAGAGAAAAGGGCAGCCACAAGCGGATGAGGAGCTGGTGATGACCGGGAGGGCCCTGGCAATCACCAGCTCTACTAATTGCCTAAATTCACTCATTTTCTTACAATGCGAGTAGGCGAGGAGCCCGAGTAAATTACTGGGGCACATTATGTATAACCCTTTGCTGCGGGCAGGTTGTAGAACTACAGGCTAGCTTTTAAGAACTGTCTGGCCTCCACAATTACATTTTTTCATGTAGTAATTTCCTAATTAACAATTTCTCCCCTTTGAAGACTTGCACTGGCAAATTGGTTTTTTTTCCTGTTCTGGTGGCAAGAAAATTATTTATCCCATTTCCTCACACAGAGGTTCATTTTATGTTCTAATGAACAATGGTAAGAAGAGAACAATACAGGAAAATACACAAAGTTACCCCCTGCCCAGATCAGAGAGAAATTTCTTATCTTTGACACCTGCTGGCAATTAATCCTTCACATGCTTGAATTTACAATTAGTAGTCCTCCTGTAACAGGATTCAAGCATGCGATCCCAGCTGCCATTCAGCGCTGCCCTCTGCCTCCCCGGGCCGCTGGAAGGGGCCAAATCCTGCTCTTTTATTTTATAGCATCCAAGGAGGAACTTCTCTTTCTCCAAGATCCGTTAAGGGGGCACTTTGGCAGGCGCCAGGTTGGAACCCCTGGTTTTACGCACCTTCGGTTTGACATATATCTGCCTCTTGTCTGGGGGGAAAGGCGTACATTTTCCTACAAAAAACATTTGGATTGGGGATCTCTCAGTCTTCCCGTGTGTCTGCATCAGCCCCCCATCACCTGCAATGGGCACGGAGGGGAGCCCGCAGGCACGTGCCCTTCAGCCTGTTGGACTGTGCTTGCAGGAAAAGCCTCTCCTCCTCCACCCGGGGCGGTGACTGCTTCAGTTATCCTACCTTAATAGCCAATTTTTCTGCTCAACAGACAAAACCAGCTTTAACTTACTCACCCGCTACTGGACCTCACTGATGAAGGACCTTTCTCGCTTGCTTGTGACTACCCGTACCCGGTGACCTGCTGTGCTGCTCCTCCTCCAGAAACCTGGTGTACAAAGCAATGAACAGCCAGAATAATTACATCCGTTAGCTACCGATTGTTTCCGATTGGTGGTTTTTTGTTTTGTTTTTTAAGTTTGCCCTGGAATCTGGAAGGCCAAGGAGCCTTCTGTAACTTGCAGTTAAACTTCTACCTTATCAAGTACTCAGTACAGTTTTTCAGTCCAGAGTTTTGTTGGAATATAACAATACCTTGACTTCACCCATCTGAAAATATTTCTATGCTACAGAAGGCGAGTCAGCTTTGCACAGTGTAGAAAACTGAATAGAAATATTGTAAAGAATACGGTTCTTTGAAATACTAGTGGCATTTGAAAGTCATCTAGTGCTTTAAAGAACAGTATTTTATTAAGTATTTCAAAGGGACTTCGGAGCTATTATTTCGTGTTTTGCTATTAAAACCTGTAAGTTTGAAAATTAATCATTATAGGACATTTGATGCAAAAATCTATGAATAAAACAAATTCTGAAGGCTATTTTCACACTAAGTTATATTAAAACATTCCTTCATCTCCCTTATTAATTTAATGCACATCTCAGAAAGCATCTTAAATATTAGGAATAATATTCTACTAAATAATCCAAACCCCCTATGGCTTCTTGAATTTTCTTCCATTAACACACTATGATATTTCTCACTGCTTTCTAGTGACCTTTAAATAAACTTTTCGGGTTACTAATTAGCATGATAAACAATAGATTCCCATTTCATGGGCAATTTCATGGTCAAGCAACCCACTAGAGACAGGCTGCACGCTCTGCAACATTCCCATCTGCAGCAAGCATCGGAGCACCTCTGTGAAATACCTTTTCTTTCAGCAGTATCTCTAGGAACACGTGTCAGTACGTTTTTTGCTTAATTCCTGATAGCTGAGCCTAATTCCTTCATTAGCGTGCGTAAGATCTTAGAGGAGTGGTCTCACACGGAAAGGAAAAGACATGTTTTAAGATTCACAATAACAGCAGCAAACTGCCCTGATGACAGCGCAGCCCAACAGCAGGGACATGTGGTGCGCCATAGAGGAACAATATGCGTTGCACCATTGTCACAGTGAATTGCTTATCGTTCTGTTCTCAGGGCAAGTTTCTCTTGTCTCTTCTCAATTACGCTTCATTTGGTTTTATCACAAAATTTAATTTGAAGCAGTTGCTTCGCAGATGGGTTAAAGCTTTTTTTTTTTTTTTTACGGCTCAAGCAAGAGAAGACAAAATGATGACTGGTATTGTATCTAAAACTAAACCCCATTATGGTATAGTATGGGAGATGGTCGCGGTGGGAACATTGCAGGTACATGGGAAGGAGCAGTTTGCGTGTCTGTCTATGCTGCAGCTATTTCTGCCCGGCTAGGGCCACGTACCTGCCTGGCTTGCTCCCAAAAAGCCTCGAGGGGCTCCCGCTGGTGCCACCCCCCCGGCCTCGCGCTGGTGTGCTCGCTCTGCCGCCGCCACCAGCCACTGCGCCTTGCCTCCCGCTGCGAGGCGAGGACCGCCAGCATCTGTGGCACCAGACGGGGGGGGGGAAACACCTCCCGAAATTTCAGAGTGTTGCTGCTGAAAGAAAGAAAGAAAAAGAAAAAAMAAAAACAAAAACAAAAAAACCCCCAACCAAAACCAAAACCCAAGCAAACAAGTCACAGTTACAAAGTACGCAAGGAGATTTGAAGGGAGGGAGGCTTGTCTCCCTGCAGGTCACGGGGATGGGAGAAGCAGGGGATGGAAAAGCAAGCAGAAAGACAAGGGCAGGGAGGTTAAGGGTAATAAGCGCTTGCTGTCAGTTGGGGAGATTGTTTCTAGTCTCATTTTTGCCACTGACCTCAGGGGACGGCTTAATTTAGGGGAAAGAGAAACTGCTGCACTCTCACCCCATCCTTCCTCACCGGCTGTCCTCCCTGTTCTGGGGAGACCTTYGGGACGTGGACTACCTCCTACTGTGCATTTGTACTACCACTAGCATGGTGGGGTAGACTCTACTCCAAAGTTATACCACTGATTACAGAGCCACCGAGTCACAGGACAGCCGAGGCTGGCAGGGACCTCTGCAGACCATCCCACCCCACCCCTGCTCAAGCAGGGGCTGCCCAGGGACGTCTTGCGTCCACCCCACTGGCCACTGGTCCAGCCCATAATTCATCCCTAAAGGCAGCCTGTCACCATTTGCTGGTAACTCACATTAAACCGACGGCTGCTTCTTCCTATGGATCTGATAATCTGTGTCTTCGCTCTCTGCTTCCCATCTCTGGCAAAGACAGCATAAAGGAGGTGGGCATAAGGAAATTTAAGTTCTGTACTTTGAAGAAGCAGGGAAGGTCTGAAACGGGAAAGGAAGGGTTTGGCGTCCCGTGTGCCATGTGGGCACGAGGGAGAAACACAAACAAATCTTGAACACGCTGAAGGTGACCCACGCTGATAACACACGGTGCTTGCTGCTGCCCCCTGCGCGGTGGGCACGTCACGCGGGTGGCCAGAGGAGCGGGGTCCCCGAGCGCCCACGGGCAAACGCACCCGGTGCCCTACGGCCCTTCACTGAGTTTCCTGGGACATTCGTGAGCAGCAGAGGATGGGAAGATAAACCCGGTATTTCAACAGCAGCAATGCAAAAAAGAGAAGAGGAGAAACATGAAAGAAGGGTCTATTTGGTAAAAAAATAGGTAAAAGCTGCAGGTACAGCGGGGGGTGCGGCGCAGGTCCCCCCCATATCCCCCCATCCCTGGCTTTACCAGCCAGTTGCCATAGAAACCCATCACGGCACAGCTCTGGGGCCCCAAACGCTGCAAATCTCCACTGATGCTAAGGCATCCCATCCCTCCGCGCCGTGCTCTGGGAAGGTCTGCCCTTCCCCACGCCAAGGCAGGTAACCGGAGCGCGGATARCTGCAGAGTGCTGAGCTCGTATAGAATCATAGAATAGTTTGGGTTGGAAGGGACTTTTAAAGGTCATAGCAGAGTTTCCTGGATGGTGTTTGTGTTACTTTTTTAAGTGAGTTACAGGCAATCTTTCATTTTATATCTGTATGCCCATATATGAAAATAACATTATGTGCATCATTTTCTGGGAATATACTTATACCACAGTGCACTGGATAAAGTAAATATTGTATTGATGGAAAAGAAATAACAAAATATTAAAGGAAAATCAATAAATGCTTTAAAATCTCATCCTTACTTAACTCTGTTCAGGCAGGCAATACAGTTCCCATGAGCTCTGAAAGCGGGCACGCTGCGGTGCTGAGCTGACCACGCTTACTGCTGGAAGCGGCACAAGCCRGAGAGAGGAGCAGGTAACCATCTCACAGAGATATCAGCACTTTCCTGGTGCCTGGCAAAAAGCACTAAAGAGAGAAGCTGGGTTTTTTTATAACCCAGGCCTATATTAATCAACAATKAGCATTTGTCTGAGCACCTCCAAATGGGCCCATTACACTGACTACCACCAGCTGTAGTGCTGCTCTGTGTGTAGGGCAGGCAAAGGAACCCACCAACACTTTGCTAATTGTTCAAATAAATAAACCTTAGCTTGTTTCACCTTTTTCAACTGGAGATATTTAGTGTCATCTCCACTTTCCAGATGAGGACAATGGGAGGTACGCTGGGTTTCTGCCGCGGACCCCGTCTGCCATACTCATTCAAAATGCAGGAGAAGTTGCTGATGTTAAATGCTTTTATATAGGCCAGTTCTCTTTCAAAAGTGGGTCCAGAATTAGGTTAGTAAGTCGATATTTACACACAAGATGATGTGCCCTGGTTTTCCAAAGTGCTGAATACCCAGCCCAGAAGTTCCCTTGTGGGGCTTGGAATTTTATTTTCGGCACCTCGTTTTATAGAAAGACCATCTGTAACAGCTAGCTCTAGCTGCCATGTAATTAATTCCACGTTACATAAGCCATTCATGAATAAGCATTATTTTCCATATATTAAACTTGCAGAGACAGGTTTCAGAACTGAATTGGTATTTAGCGAGGTAGGCCTCAGAAATTGTCAATTAATGCTCCTTGACATTTTATAAGTATGTTAATTTATATTAAACCTACTGCAGCTAACTTTGCATAAGATGATAACTCCGAGCCTCAGTCATAAACTAAAAAGACTTATGCAGTTCAGGAGCATTATGGCCGCTCTTTATCATCTTTTTGACATAATGCACATTGTGTATGCAATGCCGTGAAGATAAACACATATATAAAGCAGGCAATTACCTCAGCTCACACAGACTATCATATTTATGACCATTTGCAGAGGCTTAATATAATTCATTTACTCTAGGTGCTRGAGTAAATACATCATTATAAACCCACGAGCCAGGCTACGAGAGGCAGGTATCAAGATCTGCTGCCATCCCGCTAAGTCAGCAAAAACTCATTGCTCCTTTCAAAGGCGGTCGGTGGTGGTCACGGGGAGGCTGACGGGAATAGCTGGGTTCAGAGCCGCTCGCTGCCAAGCAATGGCAGGGAATGCAGCCAGGACACAGCGAGGAGAGGGTTAAATTTGGCTCCAGAGATTAAAAATCTTGTTCATTTGAAAGGCAGGTGTTCCCCGTGTCAAGTGGCCACTTGGAGCGGACCATGGCAGGATATGTTTTTGCCAGGAGCTGGCATACTTTCGGCAGGGAAGGGATGGTGGCAGGGCTGGGCACGGCCGCAGCTCGTCCTGGTCCAAAGGCTTTGCTTCCCTCAGGCTCAGGTATCCGCCATGGGCTCAAGAGGATGGAGAGCCAGATCCGACATGAATTTGAACGCGGGTATTTGAGCGGAACACAACAACAAGGCAGGGGAAATGCAGGAAGCGCGTTCCCAGCGCTGCCCACGAAGCCCAGCGCAATTACCACTCAGGACGGCTCTGGCCAGCTGCTGCTGAGCTGGGACTGCTCTTGCGCTGGAAGAAAACGGGCAGTTTGGTGGCCTGCGTCAGGGTCGCTTCCAGCCCCACAAACACCTTTGATTAATGATGGGGGATGGCTTCCCCAGCCACTCTGCCCATTGAGATTGCCACTAATACTGGTAAATTACATATGACTAATCAGGGGCAATTAAGGCCTAATTGCTCTTTCTCTGCTGTGCTCGTTGCAATCACTCACACCGCTACCAAGGAGCGGAGGGTGGGCAGACAAACCTGCCATTTGGATTTCCTATCRTTTCACACCCGATTTGATCTGATGCAAAATGGGGAAGGCAGTAAAGAATCAAATCAGAAAAACCATTTAACCTCACAGATTATGAGCGGATGTATCACTCAAAATGCAGCATTTCCCAGATTCTCAGTTAAACTGGTATCAGCCTGTCTGACTTGAATCCCAAAGACGTACAGGCTGTACAGGCACGTATCTGTGACTTGACAGCATAGGGAGTTTTAGATGAATGTTTAGTAAATGTAGCTTTCGATAGATATTTCCAGAAATGGGAAACATTTTGGGGTTATATCTTCAACAATCATTGTCTATTCTATTCCATAAGGACTATGAGTGATTACGTTAGGAGATAAAAACACATGCAAGATTTTTTTTAAAAACATCATAGGGAGTGATAAGAAATGGATTACACAAACACAGTGAGAAAATCAAAAAGAGAAGGGCTGTTCTACAAGAAACACAGCTGATACCTTGATATCATATCACTTTGGGAAAGGAAAAAGGGGGG
Source organism: Phoebastria nigripes (assembly GCA_035582835.1). Classification (NCBI taxonomy): domain Eukaryota; kingdom Metazoa; phylum Chordata; class Aves; order Procellariiformes; family Diomedeidae; genus Phoebastria; species Phoebastria nigripes. The sequence continues at coordinate 1,152,704 of JAYKAV010000012.1, forward strand.
ATAAATTAAGCACTTCCTTGTAAGTAAGTTTTAAAGTAATCTGACTACAACAGCTCCCACTAGCACCATTCCGTGGCAGCAAAGAATAAAATCAATAATGAACATCAACATTTCCATTTTGTTTAGTGGTTTTGTAACTCAGCCACGAGAATCTGCTTTTCACTTATGGCTTGGCCAAGGGAGGGTCACGACTAACCCAGCTAGAACTTCTTCAGTTGACGTATCCAGGAATTGCTCATTTATTGATGAACAAAGAACAACATGGCTTCAAAGGTGACACTGTGGTGTAATTATTTTGGAGAAAGTATAAAGCTTTTAGGACTTAGGGCTTGATTTGACTAATGCTGCTGGAGGATTTGATAGAATTTAGTATTTAATGGTCATCTAACATCAGGATGCCGTTGTCTTAATCTATCCTTGAATATTAAAATCTTAAAGTAAAGACCAATCCTTGTTCCCAGTGGTTTAAACAGATAAAATAGAGATGAAGTGGAACTCAAAACCATGGTCCTATACATCAATGGCACAGTGAACTGACACCAGGCTCTAGGGTCATTGTCTACAGCTTTTCCCACCAGAGTTTTCAATCTCTGCTATAAAATAGTTTCCTTCCACTGAGGTCAGAGTGGTGCAAAATTTGTGTCAAGTCTATACCCAGCATTGCACCTGCCTACACACAAATAAGCCGCCCCTGCAGTAACCCACACCTCAAATATCCATCGATTTCCATGTCCACGCAGCTGCCCACATCTGGGCAATGGTTTCCTGCATTCATCACTCAGCTGATGGGGCTGGCAGTAGAGGATTGCTGCAGCTCATTATAACAATACTGTTTTCATATTTCTAAATATTCCACCCTTGTATGACAGAAATCATACCAGAAAAAACTAACTCAAAATCCAAAATTTGCCCATGTTGAGGCAGAGCAGTCTGGCCCTGTTTCTCTATGAACACATGGAGGTTGGCAGTGATAAGAAATGACTCTTTAGGGAAAAGGTGAGCRGGAGGTGCTCCAGCCAGAAGAGGCAAAGCCTACTGTACAGCACTGGCTTCTGTGATATTCCTCTTCAAAGCCTAATAAGTATTTTCTTTCAGAAAAAAAGTAGGACAAAAGACTATAATGTTGCAGTGCTGCGGTTTCATGAAACAAATAAATATGGGTCGGTGGAAAATTCATGCCCTTTTCCAAAAGCTTGCCTAAGTTCCTGCTAAACATTCAGAAAATCAGCTTTGCAATTCAACAGAGCTTGCGTGGTGTCCCAGGGGATCAGCAGAAAAGGCAGGGTGCCGTTTTCAGCTGACGGCCCCCCCTCAAGCTTACCGACTCTTGGCCTGGCTCGGGGGTTGTCCGTGCCCCTGGCAGCGCAGCGAACCCCACGCCTGGGTGCAGCCGCTTACGCTGCGGCCAAAGGATGTGAGCGGCTGGGTGGGCCATGGTGCGGTGCACTGCCCCGACCAAACCTAAGGAATTTTAATCAACTGGGGTTCAAACACCTGAGGCCAACTCAGGGAAGTATTAAGCATATTCCTATTTCCCTTTGAAATAGCACTGTTGTCTTTTTATATATATATCTATATATATAAAATGAAAACTGACATACTTGCTTAAATCTGGCACTGAAGAGCTGTTTTCTTCTCACAAGCTGCCATCTGCTATATTTTCTGATTCAGAGAACACTTTCTAAGAGGTGCAAAGTGAGTATAAAATCCGAGACCACGGCAAGCTACTGGAAGCTGGGCTGAGCTCACCAGAACCGATATGCTGAGGAAGTCCAAGTGACAGGAGAGGCTGAAGCTGGCCAGAGCATCGCTGTCCTCTGCCTCCACCTCCCTCCTCTGGCATGCACAGACCTCAGAGTGGGGGAGCAACAAAAAAGAAAAAGAGGTGAATATTCTTCTTACAATAGTTGCAGATTTTCCTAATCCCATGTCCTCTGGACCACCTTGAAGGTGCTCTGAGTCTGTTGAGCACAGGCTAAAGCAAGCACGTTTCATCACACAGAGAAGCCCAAGCTGTCTCACATTGTGGGAGCAAGCAGACCTTTCTGAACCACTAATGAGCAAATAATTCACTTTCAACTACAAATAGACAGTCTTGTGTAAACTCACAGAATAATCCTACACTGTACATAAGCCAAAAGCAATAAATGCTCTGCGCCATGTCTTGACAATAAAGCTAATGTACACGGCTTGCTTCATCAGAAAGCGCAGAGCTTTGTTAGCTCAAGCATCCTTCAGCAGAATTTCGAAGGAGTTGGATTACACTCTATAAAAGCCCTGGCACCATGTCTGTTAAATGACATGGCAGTTTTTACACTTACTGCRACCGCTGGAGTAATTTCCTTCTTTGCAAGGCCACACTCTGTAACACAATGCAGCTGGAGAAATCAATATTATCAGTGCTCCACGCCAGCCTGTGTGCCGCTTGGGCTCTTTTGAGAGGTTCAACAGCGGCGTGACCCTCTCCAACCCATGCAGAATATATTTCAAACGTAACATATTGCTTACCTCGTGAAGCCACGAATTTGCGACAAGAAAACATCAAGGCAGTTCATGCTGGCCAGCTGCATTCCCTAAGTGAGGGATAACAAACAGAATGATAATGTCAGGAGGAGCTGAGAAGAGTTGAGCCTAATAAAATCTTCAGCCCTGGGGCAGAATACAACTGAGACTAATGCCTCAATAAGACTAGCATTTGTTTCTCAAACATGGACACTTTTCAACACACGGTGTAGGATGGATTATACAGATCACCTCAAGGGTAACATGGGCATTCGCGAGGAAAGAAGTCTCCTCCGTTTGTAATCCCAGGAACGAACAGATACAGTCCCCATGTGCCACAACACGAATCACCTCCCAGTGTCCTTGGGTTTTGCCACGTCTCTATTTTTTGGGGAGAGGAACAGAAGGCTTAACAAAATGCTTTTGGTTTTTTTCCAATGAGAAAATAAGAACTGGTATGTTCACAATAAATGGATATTTGTATAGAAAGCCATTTATTTGGAGATGAAATATTTCCAGTTTTTAGAAAAAGCCTTTTTTTCCAGATTCTGTGTCTGCATTTCATGGTTCCCACTCTCTCACCCCTTTTACTGTCATTTCCCCCACTGAGAAAACTGAGGGAGAAAAACAGCATGAAGAAGAACTTCTGCCCAGAATTAAAATAACAGCACATTCAGAAAAGCACTCGTTTTTTGAAGGGCAACTTTTTTCAGACAATTTCCCAACAGGAAAGACACGGATATCTGCAGAAGTTTAAATACTGTTGGTGTAACCGAACTCTGTGTCTTCACCAGTTTTATTGCTGGTTTTGTGATTGCTTCACCTTAGCCAGTTTGGGTTCAAACCCAGACAATTTCAAAATTTGGAAATGTCCCAACCGAGGGCCGTTTGGCTCCTTTCAGAGCAGGGACAGCTTTGAGAGCTGGAGGTCTGAGACCTGCTGGGCTGTCTGAGCCCCAGGAGATCCCACAGGGCTGGTGGTTGGGAGAGGAAGGAGCTATGGGTTACAGACCTCGGGGCACCCACCAGCGTAGACACGGACCTGGTGGTACCGATGCTTTGGCTCCCGTCCATATCTAAAACATACAAACCTCCAGAAATCGAGATCTCCATCTTACCCTGCCCCGCGGCGCGGCGGCTCATCGGTGTCCTCCCCGCCACGGGTGCCGGTGGGAGGAGAGGTCATCAGCAGCGCGACGGGGGAGCAATCAGGAGGAACAGATCACAACAGACAGCAATCTGGAGACTGTAAAAATGAATAGTTTGTGTTTCACTGATTTTGAGGTGGTCGTATCATCTGTAAATTATATACCCAGCTATTTTTCCAGTTAGCCATTATTCTGTCAGGTGATTGGCTGCCAATTCCAGCCCTCCCAACCATATGCATGGCTGTAAACCTTGAAAGCAGCTGTCTCCAAAGCAAGCCGGTTCAGGAAGAATAGGGAAACAAATTACATAAAAGCAGATTAACTTCTTTTTAACTTCCTTCAAAATATTTCTTCCCCACAGCCTCTGTAATCCCATTTTTTAAGGGAATTTGATCTCTTTATTTGTTATACTTATCAGTGTGACTTGAATTTAAAGCTTTATACTTCATGTTTCTGCCCACGGACCTGTTGCAATTATAATCCTCAGCCTTTTCAATGGTGGGAATGGCTCTTTGAGCAGTTTTCAGCCTGTTGCACTGATACTTCCCACAAGACAAAGACGGCCAGGGCACGCCTGGTGCGTTTAGTTGAGCAGCTCCTCGGTGAGCAGTGGCAATATTTGGACAGTCTTGGGGGTTTTATTGTTTTCTTTTTTAACTTTGGACTACTTGGGTATGTAACTCTCACTTACCATCTCACAGACGGGCAGGCGAGGCACCGAACCGGCAGTACCTGCCAGCCACAGACTGGGTTTAACCAGGACTGACAAGATGGAAAGGTATTGCGTAAGGATGTTTCTAACAAATACGATATTTCACAAAGTTTCAARAAGTGTCATAATTTCTTCCTAAGGAAGCCAACTATTTAGAAGAGACTCCTAAAATAATGCCAAAATGCTTCTGCAAGCACASTGGTCTTCATTATCTACCTTAAATACAATAAACCTAAATGCGATGTACCCTCCCACATCCTCTCCATTCTGCTCTAAAACTTTTATCTTTTTGTCTAAAAGATAAAAAATAGGGAGAACAGCTTACCAGGTGCCTAAATAAATAGGAAGCATCCCTGCGTGGTGGGCGCTGCACACCAATGGCAGCGCAACTACCAGCGTGAGGCCAGGGCACCCCAGCAGCCGAGCGGGGTCTGGTCACAGCTCAGGCACCCCAGGGCTGCATGAAAGGTCCCACCACTTCAAATCAGGCAATAAGAGCTTTATTTAGAGGACGTCTGACTTTATTCCTATGTTACTGTGAAGAATCATAGAATCATTAAGGTTGGAAAGGACCTCTAAGATCATCGAGTCTAACCGTCAACCCAACACCACCATGCCCACTAAACCATGTCCCTCAGCGCCTCATCTACACGTCTTTTAAATACTTCCAGGGATGGGGACTCCACCACTTCCCTGGGCAGCCTGTTCCAATGYTTAACCACTCTTTCAGTAAAGAAATTTTTCCTAATGTCCAATCTAAACCTCCCCTGGYRCAACTTGAGGCCATTTCCTCTYGTCCTATCGCTAGTTGCTTGGGAGAAGAGACCAACACCCACCTCGCTGCAACCTCCTTTCAGGKAGTTGTAGAGGGCGATAAGGTCTSCCCTSAGCCTCCTCTTCTCCAGACTAAACAGTCCCAGTTCCCTCAGCCGCTCCTCGTAAGACTTGCTCTCCAGACCCTTCACCAGCTTCGTTGCCCTCCTCTGGACACGCTCCAGCACCTCAATGTCCTTCTTGTAGTGAGGGGCCCAAAACTGAACACAGTATTYGAGGTGCGGCCTCACCAGSGCCRAGTACAGGGGCAYGATCGCCTCCCTACTCCTGCTGGCCACACTAYTTCTGATACAGGCCAGGATGCCGTTGGCCTTCTTGGCCACCTGGGCACACTGCCCAGAAGAAGAGGTCAAAGGTGAAGGTCAGGTGATGAAGCTGGACCAGCCCCAGTGTGGGACCACGGGAGGATGAAGAGCACAGAGAGCCCTACCTAAAATTAGGGTGCCGCATGGGAAAGTGGGGGTCTTGGGGGATGCATCACTGAGGCCCCAGTTATGAGCAGGAGTGCAGTTGGACAGCGAGGAGAATAGTGGAGGAGATGGTGTTAGGACCGTGGTTTAGAAAGGTAGAGGGTACTTGGAGGTGGGCGCAAGGGCTGCTTGTAGTTTGTGGCCAAGGTTTACTTATTCTGCCCTCTGTGAAGACCCCCTCTCCTTTCCTCACCCAGAGAAAGACCTCGGGGCTTGCAGGAGAGCTGCTCCACTGGGCCCTGCCCTTCCCTGGACTGTGGGCAGCCCAGGCTGCTGCTCCGCTGCAGAAATCCCATTGGGAAGGGCTCTGCRCAGCAGAGGAGCCCCGAGGAGGGAGCTGGGCATCCCCCTCGTTTCGCTCTGCCGGGCTCAAGGCTCTGGGAAAATCGCGTGCAATGTGGGAGGAGAGGAAGACTGGTCCCTTTGGGGAGAGCAAGAGATCAGAGACTTAAAAACTGAATGAGCTCCCTGTGCCCTCTGCAATTAAAGGGAACTTGAAAGAGTTTCAATTTGGTGATATCATTAATTTCCCCCCTTCCTCCTCCCTCCTGCTGCAGTTCAGAAGAGGCCTTTTCAACTGTTTATTGACTGTGTGATGAAAGGCTGAGCTGAAGAGACCCTAAGAAAAGGAAAGTTTGAAAAGTTTTCAGCCCTTTCATCAGTTCTTTAAACAATGTTCAGAAAAACATGAGAGAAAGACTGTGTTTGAGAGAAATACTGTAATTAAAGCTGCGTGCAGTGGGCTTTGCCGTCCGAATGTGACTCGAATACTTGCAGCCCTACCTCATGTGAAGATTTAGTTCGCAATTTTGTCACAAACAAGGCTGTTAAGAAACACATTTATACTTACCCAGCTCTTTCCTTTATTTGCTAAGGAACAAAATTGCTTTGGTACACTAGCTAGATAGGAAACGCAGCATATTAAAGTTTAAAAATACATGTATGTGCACAGAATATGCATACGGCATGAACCCAGGGATTTCGAGGAGCATGGGATCATACAGTGTGCCAAGCACCTCCAAAATAAAACCTGAGCACAGGGCACCCCACACCCGCATGGGCTCTCGTCTCATTCGAGGAGTCTGTGCCTGTCAACGAACCCGCAGCAATATTTTTTAACACGTCCATCTTGTTCTGCTGAAATTTCCATCATTCTCAAGACCACACCTGAAAATTTCTGCCCCGTGTTTCTTCTCCTGTAATTCCTTGCAGTCTTGTCCTGTAGCTGGAGGGCAACTGAGTCTTGATAACTCACAGGATGGTCCTGTGGATGATGGGAGCAACAGAGGGATGGGTTTCAACACCAACATACCAACCGGTGTAGAATGCCCTTGCCTGGGTCTACTCAGATAACACAAACAAGTCAACGGGAAGAGCTGCCAAATCTTGCTTTTCATGACTCTTAAAATGGAAGAAATCCTCAGAAATATCCTGAGCCCATCAAGTTTCCTGGGCACAGTTTGCCCACAGAAAGCATCAAAGACTTCAAACAGCTCCGTTTCATTGGCACAGACAGATCAAAGGCACTTTCAAAGTCCAGCCAGCCAAAAGCCAGTGACAGCGACCAGTCCCTGATCAAAAGCGTGTGGGCAAACGCATGCGGTTTGCCAGTAACCTCTTATCAGAGCTTCATCGTGTGACAGCTTTGTTGTTGCGGCAAGAGACRAAAGCCTGACAAGGGACTACTCACTCCTGGATGTGGTGGAGGAGGAGAAGGCACAGCCACGTGCTCCCCACCTACTCATGGGGGTCAGCGCTTGCAAACAGCTCCCAGCTTCTCACAATTACAATTAAAAAGGGAAACCTCCAAAATTACAGACCACGCCACCACACTGGTGTGAAGACACCAAATGGGAGTCCCTGGTGCGAGCTGGCCACCGGCCGTGAGCTGCCAGCCCGTGCCAACAGTGACCATCTGGCCTGCCTTTGGGACCTGCTGGAGATGGCTCTTCTAAGTATTAATTTTTGTTGAATAAAGCTTTTCTGACATACTGTTTATATCTGCTGGAGTGTGTTAGTCCTTTGATATAGCGCAGTGCTGAAGGCACCTGACGTTTGGCTACTGTCCCCAAACGTGGCAGTAGTCACAAGCAGGGAGGACGAGGGAAGAGCAGGAACTAAAAGGATGACTGAGATCTGTGGGGCAGGACTGAACGGAGCGGGAAGGGTTAACATGGTAATCAAATTAGAAAGCAGTCCTAATTATTTCAGCAATCGAAAGCAATGACTCACCTTATCAAGCAGCCAACTAATACCATCCCAGACATTTTCCTTGTTTATTTTCTTGTCTTCTCAGACTAGGAGAACGTGGGGGATCCCAGTCCTGGCCATCTGGCATTAGTGTGAAAAATACGGTAAGAGATACACAGTTGTCTCAGTAACTCCCTTCTAGATGATAAATTCACACGTTCTCATGATCTTCGATTTGTTTTTTTCTTAGACTTTACTCACCCATGACTACAACCCTAGGAGATTTGTCCATTTACAATCCCCACCTCAATCAGCTTACTTCAGGTGCCTTATTAAAACTGTGGTTCCCAGAGAGTAATTTTTACTCAAAATTGAGAATTTTATAAATTGGAGTCACAGGCGGTGAGTCTGGCCGCTGTTCACGCTTTCTCCTGAAGGCTGCCCTGAGCATCTGCCCTTCGTGTGACTCAAAGCACTGGTAGTTGGTGGTGTAAGTTCTCCACACAGCTCATGGGCCGACCATCAGGGACAAGCCAAAACTTGCTTCTGGGATTGGAACACTGCATTTTTGCACTAGTGGCTTCCCTAGCACTACAAATTTAACCCAAATGTGGTATAATTATATAATCACACCGCTCTTTGCAGAGAGCAAGCCATGGCTGTCCTGAAACCTGAGTAATGCACCGAGGTTAGCCCGAGATCCCGACATTTCAGGCACGATGCTCTCCTTGATACCTGCAGTTGTCTCCCATATACTCTTGCATTCATCTCAGAAAGACTGAAAAATGAAAATAAGCTCCCATCCAAGTTTGCTTCTCCTTCTCTCGTACAAAGCTTCTCCGTAAATTGCCCTCAACGCTGCTGTACAAATGAGGCAGCTGCTGAGAGCCTGAAGAGCACCGCACGCACGGGAAGCAGTCTCCTAGCAATAAGGAAGATGTAAAAGCCCTCAAAATAGCTCCTCCTTCCATTTCTTTTCAGTGACTCATACCGTACAATATGTTTTTTGGGTTGGGGTTTTTGTTGTTTGTTTTTTTTTTTTTTTCACTTTCTTACAACAAAACCACTCATACTGTGTGTGTCAGGTGAAATGAGGCGAGGAAAAGGGTGCATGCACTGCCTTCATTTAAGAACACACGAGCATCCCAGGCGTCCCACACAAGCTGAATGCCTTTCACATTTTCTTGCTGCTACACAAGAGAACAAGCTGTAAGTGCTGCAACGATTTGTGGTTTCAAGGCATTTTGCACAGCCTGGGCAGGCTAACCATCTACTCTGCCTGCTACGTCGTACCAACACTTAGTGGATACGTTGCAAAACAGAAGGTAAATAGTTGTGAACGTGTCTCGTGTGTGGAAATCAGGAACAACCGCGCTCAAGGCAATGGAGTGATACAGCTCTGAAATTGGTGTGAGGGAAGAATTATGTTGTCTGACCTGACAGGGGTTTTAGCAGCAGTGGTAAGTAAGAAAGGAGCAGGTTTCCCGTGCCGCTATCGGATTTACACCGTCTCACAGCTGAGCTGCCGGGAAGGACTGTGGAACTGTCCAAGATGGAAATAATTATTTAAAAAACCAAACACACATAGCTGAATGGCCAATTTGCCTTCAGTCCCACGAGAAGTACCTAGACATGTTTCTGAAAACCCCCATAATTTTCTTATCTTTTTTTCCTGAGTAATCCTCACCCTCTAATTCTGATTGAAAAATATCTAAAAATAGTTCCAGAGAAGAACTCTAATGAATTATGCAATGGCCATATGCTCTCGCATCAGATCTTGATGTTTACTTTATCTGATGTCATGCAGAAGATTGAAGCTTGGGACTGTGCTGGGAATGATCCCAGATATGCAGTAGGATTCTAGGTCACATCACTTCATCTCTGATCAGGCGTGGGAGCACCTGGGAGAGCAGATGGCTAGACAATGTAGCTATCACTGGTGGTTTTAATTTTCCTGGATTAAGAAGCAAGTACTGTGCAAGTAGTTTGATTTGCTAAAGACACAGCAGCAACCCTGGCACAGGAAAACCTTCCAGAGCGCTCATGACGAACCGCCTTCTCACATAGTTTCTGGTAGGACTGCAAATCTGCAGGCAACTCATTCACCAGCCACTTTACAGTTATTGCCATTTTTATCGCATATCTCTAAGAAATATCCTACCAAAAAAGACAATTTAAAATCTAGCTTCCGACCATACAAAGTGCTGTGCGCTTTCTCCCAATGTGACTGTAAACAAGGGGAGAACAAAAATCTGTAATTTGCTTTGTAATTCTTTGCGACTGCATCTCCTTGCCATTGTGAATCCGCAGCCTTCAGATCTGCTAGCTGCAAACCTAGGTTGTTTCCAGAGCATCCTCATCCAGCATCGCCTTATTCAGAGAACGCACTGCATACCGCAAACCAGCAGCTTCATTCTGTGAGTCCTCACCCAGGTGAGCTGGCTGCAAGCCATTGAATTAGCTGCCGTCTCCTACACTCTGGTCAAAAATGCAGCTGGCGTGAGCTGGGGCTACTCATGAAAGTCACAGCTGGCAGCACCAAGCCCTAAGAACTGTTAATCTTAAGGACGATCTCTCACTAGGAGCTTTTGGGGCTGAACTTTGGGAAATCTTGTCCTGAACAGTAAATAAAGGAAGCAGTATCATCCTGGAAAAAGAATTGCTAATCTTAACACACAACTTAGTTCTGTAAGTCATTAATTAGCCAGTAGTTAAAAAGAGCGCCCTTTCAGAGATGGATACAAGGGGGTAAATTTATTCCTGGTATAACTCTATTGCCTTCCATGGAAATACATTAGGAGCGGATTTAGTCCAGCGTGGGTGTACAACGTATCGCTACAACTTCATCCCTAACCACGCAGACAGATGTGAAGATTACCACGAGGGTTCCCAGATTTAGAATTCATAAATGAATTTCTTGTTTCTCTATAAAAAGGGCATAGCAGGATTATGTAGAGAAAATCACACATTCTTATACTAAATTTTAGTTAGGAGCAGCTTCAAGATAAAATTAACCAGTGGTAGCGAATGTATTATAATAAAACAACACTGATACTAAAACCAGGGAATTACTCTCTTACTTTCACACCTATCAAATTTAGAGGAAGAAAAAACCTACAGTACCACTGTGTGTACTATCAGGACAGTCAATGAGACATGAAACAAGGACGAACTCCATTTGCCTGGGCAAAAAGCCCAGTTTGGAAGTAATTGCTGTAGTGGTGTAGCAGCTGCAGATATAGCCAGATCAAATCCAAAGATCAAATGCTTATTTCATTTTGATAAAAGTCATTAAACCACAAATCAACTTACTTTGGAGTACAGTCAGGAAATATCTCTGTATATACCATCTGTACACGACTCTCCCCTAATAAATTAAAGCAGCGCCAGCAGCTTTCTTATGTGAAATCCCCAAACTTATATTTCATTAAGTATCAACATTTCTCATTGGATTTTATTTAGCAGATAAGCCACTGCACCATGTTTAAAATCAGACCAGAGGATTTCTGAGCTGAGTGGGGGTGTTGGGACCGTCTGCCCCGCTTGACAGCTCAGGACCAGGCTTTYGAATGCACGCGAGGCACCCCTCTCCCTTTGACTCTCATGGTGACAGACAGCGAAAGGAAGGGTGTCGAGGGCTTACCGATAAAATTCAGGGAACACCAAGGAAGCTCTGGAAGTGTGGACTTCTTCAAGGATAGCCAAAACATAAGCAAGAGCACAAGAAAAAAAATTGCAGAATGTAGCAATTGCATCAGAGCAATTTAATTACTGAAGCGCACTTTCTTCAATAGGTTAACCTGGCAATTTAATCGGTCTTTGGAGAGCTTTTGGCCATCCGTTACAGGCCTGCTTCAGCAGGCACAGCCTCTGCCTGCAGGGCTGGTGCAACACCAGCCGAACCCCCCAGAGCATCCCTCGGGTCGGTAGAGATTTGCTACAGTGGATGCAGGGTGGGAAGGAGGATTTCACAGCAGTAGCAAGCTTTCTACTTCTCCCTGCTTCGATTTGAAGATTCCAGAGACTTCATTAATTATATCACCCCAATACAGACCATGATGCTACCATGCATCGTGGCTTCTCAAGGGGCTGATGTAGGTTGTGCTGTAGAGCCAATACAAAGTTAATAGCCTCCCTATACTTACTTAGGCTTGCCGAAATCTGTATGGGCTTGTGAAGAAGAATTTATGACTCTTATTAGGATCAAATTATAAGAGTCTCACCCTTTCTGAATAGCATTTTACTCTCCTTTTTAGTTCATCAGAATTTAAGCGGACAATTTTTGTAGCAACGTACATCTCTGCAGTTGTGCCAGAGTCTGGCCCAGTTATCTATATCTATAAAACAAATTCCAGTTTTCATGCTGTGATTATAGCAATCAATCTCAAACTCTCACTGCCTATTAACTTAATAGATCATTCTGGGTGTCTGGACCTGCAATTCTAATACCACTAATGCTCATCAAAACTTTGAGAGATCAAAGATCAAAACTTCACCTTAAGAAATTAATCAATTTTTTAGACTAGGAATCAATTTGTTGATTTACTCCTAACACACCTCCCACAAAAGGTAATTCACCGTTACCTGTGCCCTTCTAGAAAATCTGTATTACTGATTGATGGATTTAGAGGTTAAAAAATCATTATTACATTAACGATTAACAAAAAGTTATCAAGATAATGTTAGCCAAACTAGTGGGTAGATTATGAAATTTTCATATTAATTCTTTTTTTCATGGTTTTCATGGTAGTTCTTTTTTATATTTATCTGCTAAGGAAAAAAGGAGTCACCTACTAATCCTATGCTGAGCTCCCACCATTCCTGGAATGGTGTCCTGTCCTCTGCAGAGAGCCCACAGAAAAGCTTCTCTTGGGTTGAAGAAATGAATACTCATTTTTGGCAGTCTTTTAGTGAGTCTCCCTTCCACCTGCATTAATGATTTGATTGGAAATTTTTGCCATATAAGTGGGAATTACTTCTAATCCTCAAATTATTAGAATACTTAGCATCCAGGAACGATTTTTGAAGATAAAAAGAGAAGTTTTGAGAGTCTTGAAATATTATTCTGAAAACTAATATAATAGCATAACTATTGGATTTTTTAATAAAAACCCATCAATTTGAAGTAATATATTTATATTAATGGATTCTCTGTCTATGCTAAGCCTTGAGATTTTCTTACTTAGCCAAACTTTTCAAATATTAACCAGGAAGAAAGGGAGTTAGTCTACAATGCACAGTTATCAGGAGACCAAGGCAAAGTTAGTCTACCAAAGGTGATGATATTAATAATGACATTTATGCTGCAGGAATTTAATTAGACTGAAAAAGAATTTGTCGTAAAGATGTCACAATAACTCAAGACAAAATGAAAATCAGTCCAAAGGCATTCAGTCCTTAATTAGTTTGGGAGTAGTAGATTAAAGATAAACTTAGAAAAATTGGCAGAGTGATTGGCTATTAGGCACCACTAGGATGTATAATGTCACATTAGATTTTTCACTTTTTGATGCTTTTAGATAAGACCAAGTGCAAAATATTTTGAAAAATACAAGAGCTGATTTTTTTCCTTTCTTCAAAAGATCAAACGCTTTTGCTTTTAATAAAACCAATGACAGTCACAAGCCTTGGTTGTTGACACTGATTTTTTTCCTAAACATTGTGAAATAATGAGCTGCATGACACCTTAGTTATATATGGAAAATGGCAACTCTGTGTACAGACAACATTCAATTTATGTGTACTGCCTTTTGAAACACCAGGGAAAAAAAGGTGTTTCTGACCACCCACAATAAGTTAGTTACCTGGTGTTGGCTTGTTCTGTGCAAAACACATGAAAGGAATAATGAAGCAGAATGTTCATAAAAGAACCAGGAAGATTTTAAACTCCGTTGATTGATCGGTATGTGTTCATATTTAGGCAAGAACAAAAGGAGATCTATGCAAAACATCTTGCAGTCACCAGTAAATGGATTGTAAAGCTGTGGGACTCTGGTAGAGCTCTTCCAGCTGAGCCCTCGTGTCCCGCCTGGCTCCGGGATGCTGATGCCCTTAACATCAGGAGCGCCTGGCTGCTTCCCACCCCCACTGATGTCAACAGCAAACTCGCGCTGACTTCCAACTCTAAGCCAAACACTTAGGTCATTCAAAAGACCTCAATTTATGTTCTTATTAAAGGAAGAGACCTGAAGGAGGAACTAAGTTCACCCAGAGCAAGATCCTGGGAAGTGCCCATCTCTGACCTGGAGGTTGTCTGCCCAACATCTCTGGGACCCTCTGCCACGAATTCTCTCCCTGTCTTAGGTACCAAAGCAAGTCAGGTAAGTGGCCCATCCTTCATCTTCCAGTAGTATTCATTTAAAACAAGAAGTAGAGAAAAAACCCACAGAAAAGACAGTAATGTACTGTCTGCCTGATTTGGTGAAGGAACCTTAACCCTGCACCCCGTGGGATGGCTTTAACGACCTGTTTTGATTTCACACGATACACTTTCTTCTATTTTATCCCAAGTGAAACAGACTCAGCAGACTAGGGAAATTAAAAATTAGGAAGAAAATACATTTAATAGAAAAATCTAGCATTACATAGATTGTAGACATCCTAATAGTAATAGCAGAGGCTATTTTGAGAATGTTATTCAATGATATTCCTGCTTTAAACAATTTCTGCATCAAACCCTATCTAAAACAAGAACACAGTGAACAAAGCAAAACAGAAGCTCTCCCTAATTTGCATTCAAAGTGGTTAATTTGCTGGATTGACTAATGGATTGCTTTTTATTGCAAACTTCATGCAACCATATCAATACTCATTTCTAAAGAAATACCCAACAGCCTTGCTAGATTCCTATCTGCACACTGCATCCCTGTGAACACCTACAGTGCCTCATTAGCATCAACACACGGTATTTTAAGTAAAAGCAAACCTGCACTTGCCTAACATTAAAAGTACAGTCTTGAACTTTCCATCTTCAAAAATTCCTCTCTCTTTGCCCTTACTCAAGGACAAGACATCTCCCCCATCTTTAGGATAGCTTAAAATGCTGTTCTCAGCCCTTCAGTGCTCAGTGCATATGGTGCTCCCCATGCCATTTCCCACTGCAATGTTTCTGCCACTTTCCTCGCTGGCCTCGGGCTTTCTGTACAGGTGCTGCAGCAGACTGCTTCTTTACTGCTGATTTGTGCTGTCGTTATTCACTCTCTCTACTCTTCTCCTTGGCTCGAGTCATGCTGTCTTCTTCTATGCTGGATTGTTAAACCAAAGTACGAATAGCATCCTTCCAAAAAAAAGGCAGTGTTAAATCAGTTAGGCTTGTTTTTTGACCTTCCATAGGGTCAAAATAGGTTGAAGGTTTTTTCACCTGTATCTAAACATTTTTCATTATGGGAAAGGAGTAAATTACATCACATACATCAGCAGTATGAAAGAGTCTACTGCTGTGAATTTTGGAGTACAATTCCCACAGCCAATGAGGAGAGGGAGTGTGTCTCACCAGCACATAAAACAGATTACAGTTTCTTCAAACCTCACTTTGTTTTGGTTTCTTTATTAGAATCAAGTGAGATTTCTGAGTGAGGAGCTAAACTGAAGCGTCAGTGGGTGATGTGTATCTTGCAGGGAGGTCAGCATTGATACCCATCTCCTCCAGGTCACATCTTCTCAGCAGCCTTGTGACACCGGTCCAGCAGTGGCACAAGCGGGATCACTTGTCCAGGAAGCTTAGCAGGATGGAGAAAAAGACAATTCTTCTACCATGAGTAGGCAGGGAAGAGGGCAACCACGGCAGATGGCAGAGAAGGGGAAACATACAGTGGCTTGTGCTGGATGACTAGCTGTCAGTTAGCATTTCTGGAAAAAACAACAAAATTGCCATATAATTACRTGCATCCCTCATACTTTGTCTTTTGCCCTGCACGGAGAATCCATCTTCGTAACCTTTGGAGGTCTAGAGGCACAGAGAAAGGGGCCACACCAGCAAGGTCCACTGGCCAGCTTTTGACGAGAGAAATCAGCTTGCGCTGTGCTGGGCAGCGGTGTGGCTGGACCACTGCTGGCTCCTTCGCTGGCTGGTTTAAAGGAAGCTCAGACCTCTCTCCCCTGCCCTGCCATCTCTTTCACCACCACACATCACTCAGCCAACACTGAGCATATCTTTGAAAGCCCAGTACGCTCAAGTCTTGTACTTTTAATGTCAAGGTCCAAGTTAGAGCAGAGAGTTTAGAGTTTACTCTCTTTAATCTCTTCTGTAAAGTTAATTACTGGTCATTTGACAAAATAAATTGACCTTATAATAAAGTTTCTAAAAATGCAATTAGTGTAATTCTTTAAAATTACTTTCTGTACACAGTATCAAGTTCTTTCCTGCCTTACACCTCCCCTAATGCTGTACTCAGTGAGTATAAGGCAGGGAAGAATTTAACCTCTAATATGTAAGTCGCATGCACTTATTTCTCTAGGGAGCTGACCTGATCTAGAGCATTGGCTATTTATAACACATTCAAAAATAAACTGTGAGCCAAAAGGGTAGAAAGGCTGTTAAGAAAGGCTAGATTTGTTGATAAAACTAGAAAAAGTAATATAGCTGTGGATTCCCATACAAAGTTACCTTCACAGCATGCTGTAAATTTTAAATCGTTACTAAAACCATGCATTACTCACAACTAAGGCAACTCCCCACAATGGGCACAGCAATGCCGCACGGTCAGAGCAAACCGCCCCTGTTGTACGCGCATCAGTCCAACCTCGAACAATTTCTTCCCTCTTTGGCCTACAGGATTTGAGGGCACTGCTCAGGACTAGTTCCCTCTTGAATGAGATGGCCTCATCCGCACTGCACACCCGCTGAGACCCGTAAGGCAATGCTAGGGCAGGTTGGCGACGTCAGTCCAAGATACCTGAGATGATACCAGAGCTGTGAGACAACATGACGATGAGAATACGCGTTGCATCTGTGACAGCAGCCCTGGAGAGTTTCCTTTTGGAGGAAACTAGCTGGCTCACTTCAAAACAGCATCGAGCACGGACAGTCAGACGGCGAAGACCAGGAGCGAACAACGGACTGAAGTTATTTGGCAACACAGATGGGCCCTGAGTAATTTCTTGGATCGGGTCTTCAAACACAGTGTGACAGTCAGAGCTACAGTCAGGCTTTGGAAGAGCTTTGCAAGGAGCAGACAGTGGATAAACGTGCCAAATATCCTCTTACCTTCTAACTGTCCCATTTTCCCATTGCTTAGTCTTGCCTGTTGCTGCAGTTGCTGTCAGCTTGGGCTTGCCTTGAGAGGGAGGGACTCCTGCAGCCAGAAGGGAAGAGACGTTGTTTCAAAAGGATCTAAAATTCTTTCATTCTCTCCTTGTTTTTCTGGATAGCTGTGAGCATTTGTCCCTTTTCATTCCCCTTGCTAACTTTTATCAGCAGAGAAAACCATCGAAGAATGACACTTTAACAGAGAGACAGCTTACCTGGGCCAGCAAAGCGAGACTCAAAGTCTCTGCACCGACTTCTTATGATGAAAYATTGACAGAAAATACTGTAACACAAGACGTTTAAAATCACTCAGTCCTTCATATACAAATCTTTTTTGTTCAACTGTAGCCTAGCGGTACCAGATCGCTTTTCTAAGTTACATATGAATAAGATGATTGACTTTTCAAAAAAGGCAAACATATCTTGTGAGAAATTTCAAAATAAATTATTTTTTTCAGTTTGCAATTTTTTTTTTCCCATTTGTCATTTTCAGCAGTACGTTGTGAAACAAAGGGTATGAGAAAATGTTTTTATATTCTGAAGACATTATAACTTTTCAATCTTCTGTTCTTTTTCCTGTGGCAAAAAGGAAAAGGAAACAAAATAAATTGGAAGAATTTTCTTGCACCAGAACTACCCAAACCCATGATCGATGTTTTTCTAACAGGAAAATCTCAAGAAATCAAAAGGCTTTCAYGAAAATTCATTGAAACAGTATGCTGACAAAATAGTTTTTCAGTCAAAACTTTTCACTTGGTCTACTCAGCTACCCACACATGATACATGTATGTTCAAAAAAGTTGTTTCTAGTGTACCAGAAGGCCAGAGGGGTTTGCCTCATTTTTAGCTGCTTTTTTCAGAATAAACTCTACATATCCCTTGAGGTCTTTGCAATCACTTTACGGGGCTACATAAACTCTCTGCTTCTCTCAGATGTGCTGAATCGACTCGCACCCTAACCGTAGGGTCATGGTAGAGCTCCAGTCTGCAGCTATGTAGCCCAGCCTCCAGCCTGCAGAGCCTTCTCGGCTGGAGGATGATGGGCACAACTGTGCTACTGCACCTCCTAGCTCAACCTCCAAGTAACTACGAGAAGTCCCTCCATGACCAGAAATCCCATTTGTACCCAACCAAACCCAGCCGAGGCTCCTGTCCTGTACACCACTGCTGCAGAAGACCAGGACTTCCAAACACCTTGGTGATGCAGATGTTTTGCTCCATCACTCAACATCTACTGGTTTGATGAATTTTGAAACTACTGCATGCTGATCATTAGTAAAACTTGCTGTAACTGTATAATGATCATGGTGAAAGAAATCAAGTGGCATTCCAGGAGCCATCAACTAATTATTTGGTATCTAATTAATGACACGATTTATTTGTTGACCTCCTTGTCAAACTATGTGGAGTTCTAATTAATTGATAAAAAGCTGAAACTACCAAGGGTGTGCTGAAGTTTTGTKTGGTCAACTTTGACACAGAAGTGGTACATACATTGTCTCTGGCATGTTGTATAGAGTTCAGGGACACAGATCGAGAGGAACCAAAACACAAAATGCTGCTAAGATGAACTTGGCAAGATTATGGGAGTAAAATATCATCGCCTGAAGCCATGCCACCTTGCTGGGATAACATCCAATCTCTCATGTCAAGCTACATAAACCGGGGTAATGAGTAAGGAGCACCTAGATGGCCCAGGAAGGGGCACTCATTAGTCAGCACGTAGCATGCTGTCATCTTGGTCAGAGGCACACTGATTTCTAGCCAGGAAGGGACAAGTTGCCTTTGCATGAGTGCCTTTTGGATGAGTGGCAAAACCCAAAGGACAGCTAAAATAATTACTGATCCTGTTGTGGAAGTTTCTTACACATGCGTTTTCATGGTGTGAATATAGCTCAGAGACTCGAGAGCCCTTTTGGGCTCTCCAGGAATAAATGAAACCTTATACCAGCCTCTAAGGTGTTTCAAGAGAAAAAAAGCTGTGCGTATGTTGCAACCACACCACGCAGCCTACAATTGAAAAGAGAGAAAGGGTGGCCAAAGTGGAAGACATCTTCCCATATAGAATATACTCCTTTCCTAGAGCTCTCTCTTTCTCAATTGCACCTTTTATTGACAGATGCAAAGCAAGACTAATGAACTATTGATAACCCTGGCACAAAGGATTATTAGACAAAGCAATTTTATTTTGTGGGCATTGATTTATATGTCACAATCACAATACAAATCAAAACGCAGTTTAGCTAGATGAACTTGAATGCTAAACAGGTGGTCATCCTGTTTATTCCTAATACCTGGCCTAAATGCACTTATAGATAGATTTACATGTACCTCTGTATACKCTATATACTCACAGATACGCTTGCAGATTTTCTAGATATTTAATGGTATTTGGAAAAAAAACTAAAGCAACCCAAACATTAAAACAGGGATGCTGTTTTGAAGGGCATGAACCTTGACAAGACATCATACTGAATAGTTTTAATTTGAACCAGTGATTCCAAACACAAAAAAAAGAGATGTCCAGGCACAGAGGGAATCCACAAGTATGCAGTATGTACATCCACAAGTATGTGAAAAGAAGGGGCTTGTCCTAGAACACCTCAAGCAGCCTATAGTAAGTATGAAATGTAAGTATGAGAAAGACAGCAGGCTGAAACAGAAGGACGGGTTTTACCATTTTACTGCAGGCACACAACCACAGACCTGCCTACCATCAGCCCGTGGCGACATCCAGAAACTCCATCCACAGCTCTTGGAGAGCTGGAGCCCGTCCAGAGCCAGCGAAGCTGCTGATTAGCATCTGCGAGGAAATAAACTCTATCTGATCCTGAGAACCAGGCAGACGCGGCATCCGAATTTTAATTCTCATCTTCTGTGGCGTTCGTCCGATATTTAATTTGATGGCAACTGCTGTGTTAAGGACTGTCTTAACCCAGATGGAATTATGAAAACAGTAGTGAAATTTGTTCTCTTACCCTGGTGAATCCAGAAGGAAATTTCAAAGACTAAGACGTAGAGACCTAATTTTGCTGGCTTTCCAATGGCAAATAGGTAGCCAGCACCCATTTTTGTCTTTAAAAGCTTCCTCTAGCTCTCCTGGTGAGTAATCAATCATCTCTTAAAAAGAACTGCCATTGGCCTCTCCACCGTCATGATCAATACTCAAATCCCTTCAGATCACAAGCTCAGATAAAACAATATGAAGGGCATATACACAAGAAGTGATCCGACAATGCTAAGGCAAAAACAACCCCCAGGATTTCCCAGAGAAGGCCGTTCCACTTGCAGTTTCAGTCTGGAAAACAGTAAAATAAAACTGCACTTTAATGAACTTTTAGAGGAAAAAGGTTTAGTTTTTTTTTAATACAAGCCACAACAAGA
The DNA here is from genome assembly GCA_035582835.1 of Phoebastria nigripes. Taxonomy (NCBI): domain Eukaryota; kingdom Metazoa; phylum Chordata; class Aves; order Procellariiformes; family Diomedeidae; genus Phoebastria; species Phoebastria nigripes. The sequence goes on from JAYKAV010000012.1 coordinate 1,173,191, forward strand.
GGACACTTCCCCTGCCCTAGGCTCTGTTAAACACTCAAAAGCCATCTCCAATACTCCAGGGATTAAATTATTTTCTGAAAGCCAATTTGTTCCCATCGTTATTACTGGTATAAAGCTGGGAGTTTTTTCGCTCCCCCGCCCTTTTTTCCAATGCTAGAAATAGATTAAACTGGTACTTCAGGATGCTGAGCTGCAGTTTCAGCTGAGCTCTGTGGTTCACAGAGATTTATCAAAAATGACAAGATTCAACATCTAGGAGATGTCTCATAGTGCCCAGGAGCTCAAAGAAGATGCAGTACTGCCAACAGTAACCGTAGAGAAATAAGGAAAGMGTTAGAAAAAGAACCGTGCGGTCCTTGAAAATCAAAGGTCCGACACGAATGGGAAGATGCTGTGCTGATCAGCACTATCCATTAGCGGGCAAGAAAGAGTCACTGCCTGCCTCCTCAAAATGAAAAAGCAGGGAAAGCTGCCCTTCATTTCAGCTCCAAGGGCTGTTATAAACTTCCTCGCAGTTACATGTCAGAGCCTCCGAGATGCAGAGGTTCTCTCCTGTTGCATTTGCAAACAGCGTGGTATTAGCTGGAAAGTGATGAGTGTCTATTTGTGATCACTTCTTCTAAGTTAAGCTATCACTGGAGTAGTAAAACATAATATTCYGTAAGTGCATTCTCTTTTTCACACACGTGCCTGTAAAGCAAATTATGATATATTTGAAAAAGGCTAAGAAAAAAATTGGAATATCTAGACAGTAAATACTTATGAACCACAAAATCATCTCCTCTGCATAATCAGCCTTCACTTGGATAACCCACCCTGTCTGAACTAATACTTATGATTGAGAACCACCTTGCACCCAGCCTGCATCCTTTCTACTAAAATTAGTATAATGCAGGTGGAACGGAGGCACTGACAGAGACTGGATTTCACCATATCGGAAGCAGCGGCATCCCTTCCCTGCGCCAGAACAGGACCAAGCGCACCCTGTGCTCTGCTGCTGCAGAAGCCCTTCTCACACAGAAATAAAATACAGAAAACCTGGGGCCATTTCCAACTCACACAATGAGCCAGGTAGGATTCTGCAGAGAGAGACTGGCTGCCTTTTTCGTCTTGATTCCTACAATGAAAGTTAAGGGAAAAGTTAAGGATTCGTGCAATGAAAGTTAAGTTAATCGGAAACACCGACATGTGGTGCTCTGTATTATCTCCCTGCCTGAGTCATTTTTCTTTAGCGGTGTCGGTCTCTTGCATGTACATGGCAGGTGTCCGCGTTGTCTCTCTCAATGTCGCTGCCTCTACTTTCACCTTGGACAGACTGCCCTTTCAGCACATTAGGCATCCTCACATGCTTGTCTGCAGTCAAGGGAACATTGCTCTTCATTACACTTCTTGCATCTACCTTTCATTTAGGTGTATTGTAGAAAGGGTTTATTCCAAGGTTGTACACAGTAACAAAGAGATAACATAAAAAAAAATCAGTATCATAGTACATAAACTCAACCACCTCAAGTCCACTCCAATATTTGATTAGCTATTTCACATGCATAAACTGAACTGAAGTAACTAGAGCTGTAGACAAGGGCAGTGAGTATAACCACAGCAAGATATGAGAGCACCCAGGTTTCTTCTAATAAATAATGATTATAATAAACCCCTATAAGAGACCCATTACAAAGCAATAAGCTTGCATAGCAAAAAGGAGTGTCAAAAAGAAAGCTCCACAGTAAAAATCCTGCACTTAGGTAGGACTTTGTAGGTCTCCTAATTCCTTTACAGAAGTCAAAGGCAGATTCCTCCATGAAGAAACAACACGCTGGCCATGCTCCCCTCCCTCCTGTGCGCCAAGACCACCTCCTTTACAGATCTGGAAATAGCCTGAAGGAGTCAGGGTAATCCAGAGGAGAGTGAAATGGAAGTAAGTCCCATAAGACCTTTGGGAAAGCTTAATCCATCTTCTCTTGTGAACTGGATGTTATTCCTCTTTTTACTTGCCTTCAGTGGTGATAAACTGCAGACAAAAGAGATAAGGGACTCACACACCTCACATTTAACCACTCGTAGTAAATACACTTCTCGCTTTTGCTTATCTTACAGCCTAGTATGGATTTCCTTTTAGTAACCTCCTGAATTACAATCGAATTATACTTTCAGGGCCATAGAACTGCGCGACTTGCAATACCTTAATGGGTTCTGTTCTGGCTCCTCAGGAAGGCCTTGTAATCCCTGCCTTCTTCTATATTTCAGTGAGACCTAAGGATATGCTTCGCTGCTATGCAGCATAGAATCTACCCTAAGTTTACCAGAGTAAGTTCCGTGTAAACAGTGCATGGGCGAGTGAACTGCATCTTACAAGMAAAATTTTAATAGCGTATGTTTCTTCTTTTGCCTTACAGAGACAGTACAGGGTTTGCATGGTACGGTAATTCCAAAAACTCTCTCAGACATTTATTCAATTTGATTTAATGGCGCACAGTCTATATGCCAGGTGTCGGCTGCTCTGCAAACTATGTGAAAATAAATGAAAGTATTAATGCCCAGAAATGGTGCAGCATGCCACATTCCTCTTGACACCACTGTCAGCATATTTCTTAGATGTGCCTTCATCCTATAATAAAGAAATTGTTGCTTTGTTAGTTATGGGCTACATAGCAAAGAAAATACCATATCTGGTCTATAGCTTGCTTTGCTGTGCTAAAATCAATTTTTGAATTACATAAACATTTAGGTAATTGAAGTAAGAGAGAGGGAGAATAAACACAATCTGAAAGTCCTAAAGAGAGCTCTTGTCAGGACTGATTGCTCTCCCCTGAATTTTGAAGGTCAGGATGGTGTCCAAGGTAAATGTGCTGATTCRTCAGAAGTCAGCCGAGATGCACAGCTCTTCTCCTCCTCCTCCCGGCTCCCCCACTAAGGACCCAACATGAAAACCAGAAAACAGTTATATATTTATATTACGCACACAGGACTACGCTAAGAGCTACAGCACTGTGCATCTCCTCTCCTGTACTGTCTGACACAGTAAGAAGTACATTCTCTAGTCGAGGCTTGCAGCCAGAATATCCTGTCACCTCGTAGTGACCCTTGGGCCAAGATTTTCAGTCCTCAGTGTGGCCGCTTACTTCTTCAACTGGGCAGACTCTGGGGGAGAGGCACTCGTCTGGTTTTGGAAATCAGATCTTTTAGGGTGTTTTATGCTGACTTCCTGATGAGTTTCAATACAACTGACAAGTAACTTTTCCTTCTCCCTCCCCCAATATATAGGTACTATCCTGCAATTATACCGAGTAATAACATAACTGGAGATAATCTATCTTTTCAACAAAGTATTTGCCAGTACAGTTCAATGAATACATAAATAAGCAAGTATAGCAGTAGATTAAGGGATTATTGACATAATGGAGTGAGAAATAAAACAAGGTATTGAGATTTTGAGATTATACTTTGAGACAGTGGATGAATTATCTGCTGCTGAAAATAGGTTATTTTTGGAGGGTGTATATGACATCTCCAGAAAAGATCATGGTAGGTATCTCTGAATACTTCCTCCATCGACAGCAAATCAGGGCTATATAAATAATTAAGAAATTCTGCTTAGAAGACAAAGTGTGTAGAAAAATTGCTTAACTTTCAATACTGCTGATTTTGTACCAGTTAAAACAGGTGCACTGTACCATACCACCACGCCCCCATACACACCCCCAAACACAGAAGAACTGGAATAAACTGAGCTAATTTTAAAAGTTTCTATTGGTTTGAGCAAAATCACCTTTGCTGTGGGTATTCCCACTTGGGTTTGAACTTCTGTGCAATGGGGTACCTTACTTCCATTGACTTTGCTTAACATCTTGAAGACCAACAGCACCTATGAGAAAGTAGTTATCCAACAGAGATTACAAACGTGTGGATTGTTTGACCAATGCAATTCTCATTATTTTCAAACAAACTAAACTACAAATAAGCTTAGATCTAGAGAAGATCTGAAAGGATCCTCAGGTATGCAAAATGCCACTCCTTTACCTACCAAAGTAGCTCTGACTTAGCAGCTCCTACAGCTACTGCACCAAAACAATCAGCAGAGGCAGCAGGATATTATTTAGCATCACAGTGGTCCACACAACCTGAAAGCACACCAAGGAGTGGTGAGGACATTTTGGAGGTAAGAACATCTGTGCCTTCAAAGAGAAGACAAATGGGAAGACTTTCCTTCTACAGGAACCATGTAAAAATAACAAGGTCTGAGGTGTTGTTGTGGTTTAACCTGGCCGGCAGCCAAACACCACACAGCCGCTCGCTCACTCCCCCCTCCCCTCAGTGGGATGGGGGAGAGAATCRAAAAAAAAAAAAGTAAAATTTGTGGATTGAGATAAAGACAGTTTAATAAAACAGAAAAGGAAGGGAAAATAATGATGATAATAATAATAACGATAGAATATACAAAATGAGTGATGCACAATGCAATTGCTCACCACCTGCTGAGCGATACCCAAGCTGCGATCGCTACTTCCTGGACCACGCCTCCTATTTATATACTGAGCATGACGTCACATGGTATGGAATACCCCATTGGCCAGTTGGGCTAGCTGTCCAGTCTATGCTCCCTCCCAGCTTCTTGTGCACCTGGCAGAGCATGGGARGCTGAAAAGTCCTTGACTAGCAGACTACTTAGCAACAACTAAAAACATCAGTGTGTTATCAACATTCTTTTCATACTAAATCCAAAACACAGCACTAGGAAGAAAATTAACTCTATCCCAGCCGAAACCAGGACAGGTGTCGGCCTCCCCACCACGCCACCACCCTCAGGCGGGCAGAAGTCATCTCCTCCACCGCTCCATCGGAGGGGACAGCCCGCACCACTCACGAGGTGACAGTGGGGACCTTCCTCCACGTCCCAGCACAGCGACCTTGGGAAGCCAGCGGCCCATGACGCTCATGCTTTTCAGCTAAGTACTTAATCACTAGGTCCACCAAGAAAAATTGCACACTCCGGAAATAATCAGAGTAGGAACCTCCTCTGTCTGCAACTACTAGGTGGGAGATACAAGTCTCTCTTCTCCCTTTATTCCATCATGCTTTTTTAAAAATGTTATCATGTTTTTTCCAATTGTATTCCCAATAAGCTGTCGGGTAAGAAGTAGTGTTTGCCAGCCCTGGAAAGAAGTAATCTTTGCTGGCAACATCATTTATCAGGATAGGGAAAAAAAAATGTTCAAATAACATGTAGGAGGAAATTTCCCCATAAGACAATTTGAAGAGTTGTCGACAGGCACCAGATGAATGGAGAGAAGCGCTGGATGCTGCGTGCTGAGCAGAGAAGAGAGGGAATGGTTTTCAGCAGCACTGGTTTAAAATGGAAAATTAATTTCTTTCTGACTGGGTCCAAAGTGCTTTTCATCCTCACCTTCCTTTAAACCCCTCGGGATATGAGTCTGCTGAGTGCAGTGTGCGATGAGAAGTGATACACCAACGGGAGACACTTCCAAACGCATCCCATACAGCCCCGGCTCAGCTCCTATGGCACCTGCGGGGTCACGATGGCCCTTCCAACATTCACACACTGTGTATATTTGACCGTAATATTCATTATTTGTGCCACTCAGTCGGGGGAGGAAGACGACCTCTGATTTATGAGTTTATTTAAGGCCTCAGTCAGGCAGTAGGATTTCTGCTGGCCAAATCTTGCACTAGTTTTTCCCAACATTACTGTTTCTGATAACAAAACAAATCACCACGGCTGTATTCTACCTTAAAACAGACATGCTGCATTCACATGAGCAGAAAATGGGTGAATATTAAAATATGCATCATGAATATTCAAATACATTTGCAAATGAAGAGACTTCAATTGTGTCCTTGTCCTTTGTGTGTTTTCCACAAATATTGACAGGCGAACTTTCCTGGGAGAAACATTCATCAGAATGTTAACGTTTTTAAGAAGTAGCTCACTCAAGTTACAGCAAATATTCACAAAACAGATACTTTAAATTGGTGTGTATTTGCAGGAGAAAGTTGATTCTGGGAACCTCCAATTAGGCAGCAGAAACTTTTCCTACGGCCTCCTCAGAAAAGAACTAAAGAGAAAGGCTTATTTTGATAAATTATTCAGCAAAGATTTTTGAAATGGCAAATATAAATGTGAGAAAAAGACAAACTTCATCCGTAAATTATTCACTCAGCATTGTGAGGGGAGGAAATGCCACAGCAAGCCAAGCTAGAAGCAGCAGCTATGCGTAAGTCAAGTATATTAACTGTGTGCAACCAGCAGCTGAATAGCTAGTGTGTACTGACTTCCCTGAAAGCTCTAAATTGGGGCRCCCAGCCCAAGAATCTTCCTAATTAGAGTAACTTCTAATAACCTCATCTTGCATCTTGACACGCAGCGGCATGTCAGGGTGGTGCGTTCCTGTGCACAAAACCCCACGGCCACCGACTCCAGCCGCCTCCGTCCCCTACCTTTAACTACGGTAGCTACATGTTTCATCTTTAAAATAGACAGAATCATCCCTTTTCCCTTCATAACTGCTTGCACTGTGAGCACTTCAGGGGATATTGTTGTTATGTCGGTATCTGTGATAAGATGCCTCCAAACCCTAACAGTATCTAAAGCATTAGCAACAACAGCTATTTAGCCTTTCAGTTCAATCATGATAATAAAGGGGCGTCCATGTAATTCCACCTGGAGACTTTCTTCTACACACAAAACATTGTACAGTTCTCCAGTTTTGTTAGATGTCCTCAAGTAGATGTCTAATAACCTTCAAACAAACCAAATTCATAACATTACCAGATGTGTTCATTTTTCTTTTCATGGGAATATGGCATGAAAGGTCTGTGGATGGGAGGTAACAACACAAACAAGAACAAGTACTGTTTTGCTGGTTTGAAAGYGGAGCTTCAAATATCCTGGCCTGTCTCTGAATTTTATGTAACTTACAAAATTTTTTTGTTTACAAAATGGCTCGACAAGGATAATTAGACTAGAAACATGCCCGACTATTCTAAACGCTCTCTGTCAAGCATATAGGCTAAAACCTATTTTTATTAATTCTCTGTTTTTCAAGGGAGATACAGTTGTATTAGAAGCAGCATGTAGGTGGCTCATTTTTCCCTCCTCACATTCCCTTTGACAGTAGTTTGAAATAACATTCATCAAATGGTATAAAAAAGCTGAAAGAAATTAATTAAGCAACCTAGGAGGAAAAATGTCTTTTCAACAGTACTTGGATTATTCAGTCTTATAGTGCTGCATATTGTAATTTTCTGAGCAGAAAAGGCAGAATAACGCCGTACCTCTGCACGACTACGAAACATCACATTTTGAACATCACCGTTGGTAAAGTAAGTTCTTGTCCCTCGGTCCTTGCAGCAGGACCCCGCACGGCCAGCACGGCTCAGCACAGCCCAGCAAACAGCCACTGAAATTCCTTCATTTGGCAGCTCCCCTGTGGGAGGAACCGAGGTTTTCAGGTCCTCCCGATATTCTTCCTGCCTTTTGGCATTAAGGATTGAGAGCAGAGATGGTAATGCCATGTTTCAATTTAATCTTACCAGATTAACAAAATCCTGTTTTTTAAAAATCACTGTTGTTTAATAGCATTTAAATTAATATTGTCCAATTTTTGTACAGCAGCCACATGTATGCACTGCAGAGCCTGTTTCCAGCTCTCCACCCGTAATGAGGATTAACCACGTGCTATATACTTTATTGCATACACTCCCATTTCCACTCTGCGTGCTCCTACAGGCTCTGCTGCCTGTTTTTTGCTTCTCCCACTATACTGAGCTCACTAACTTAGCTACGAGGCCAGCACTCTCCTTATCCCAAGCTCTTATTTTATTAAACCAGTAACATCACCAGCAGAAGTGGCACAGTGAATTAGTTTGTGGTCTTTCCAGCAAAAGCCAGGGGCACAGTCCTCCCCTGAGCTGAGCAGGTGAGAAGTTGTTCAGCAATTTTACTCCGCTGGATCTCAGCCAGCTCTCGCTTTGTTGCACGGCTTAGGGAACACAAAACTCTGCCTGTCCTGCTCAGTTCCTGGTGCCACGGCATGCACTGTGCCAAGGGATGGGGCACGGCCACACCGCTGCCCTCCCTGCGTCCAGCCAAAATAACCAGAGTGGACCTGACACTCACATCAAACCTCCGATGTACATGGTCTAAAGGAATCCTAATGGGAGACTATTCACCAAATTCATTTCCATGTATCTAAACCAAATAACTACTTAAGTCCAAAAAAATGGTTATGAAAACAGGTACGTAAAGACCGTCGGATCTATTTCTGATTGCTGGGAGATTCCTTTATTGAACACAATCCTCAGCTAATTCTTMATTTCATGTTTGTATTATCAGTTCCTCAAGGTAATAACAAAGGAAAGACCACAGATATAACGGCACCAAGTTCTGTTATTCACAAYGAATCTGCTCAGTACTAAGAAGCCATGAGGAAGGGATTAACTGTGACTTAATACAAGCAGCTTGTCAAACATGTAGTTATTCTTTCTCATCAGATGCTGTTTTTACATGAGCGATGACTCGAGCATCTATCTGTCTTTCCATCTACCTGGCTTAAGGGCTTCTAGCCCTTACCAGCATCATTCAAGAACAGAAGCAAGCTTGTCAGTGCAGTGCATCAACCTGACTAAATCTAACTTGCACTCAAGGACAGGACCAAACGCAGGAAATCTGGATTCTCCTTTTCTGCCTCTGCTGCTACATTACCTTGGGCAAGTCTGCTGAAGTCAGATTACCAGCGGAGCAATCTCCCTTCTGCACTTCATGGAGGTGGGTGCTGGAGTTCAGCACGTTGTGCACCAGGATCTGATCCCCTCCAATGCTCCGTTTCTCTCCGTAAAGTGGGGTAGGAAATGCTCCTTCCAAGAGGCTCTGGAAGACTTAGCCTGTAATTGCTTGTAAACCACTTAAGTGGTAAGTGATACAGAAATCCAAGGTGGTAATTGTAATAGAGGCTTGAGATTAATCTATTTTTGGCATGTCAAACATACTTATGGACTTGATTCAAGGCAGTTACTGAAAACTGCAAAGTGCCCAAAAAGTGATAGAAAAAAATAGATTGATTAAAACTGTTCCAGAGGCAAATCCAATCTTCAAAACACTCTCTGAAACCTATTGTTATGGCCTGCAGATGAAGCGCTCTTGAACATTTTCTGGTCACAATAGGAGACGGAGACCTGGGAAGAGCCACGATAAGTTTTATGTCAAATAAAAGATGCTCCAGCTTTGGATTCCCAGGAAAGTAAGTGACGAGAGGATGCGTTTCCTCTCCTGCTTATCCCCAAAGCAAAACTGTGCTAGGAAAGTCAGCGAACAGAGGTAATGGCGATAAGGTCCCCCGTGTTAAGCTTTTCATCATCCAGGATTCAGGGCTCAGATCACTGAAGAACAGCTAGTGGGTTGTATTTTGCTCACCCGCCACTCACTTGAGGTGAGCGGTGACTAAGAGAAGACATTAATTAGTGACCATGGCATGGAAACCATGGGCAGAGTGGTATTATTTGGTATTATTCTCCACACGACACAGTCAAACTGTCAGTGCACTCATACGCTACTTGGTATGTGTGAAGGACCCAGAAACTCTTGGTTTATCTCTTTGTCTCCCAGAGGCAGGTAGCACCAGTTTGCTATTAGGTACTAGAAACACCCTCTTTCCCCACAAAGCTGCAACTTTTCCAAACTTTCCACCAACTTTCACTTTACGTAGCCTCAAGGTCAAGATTACCCTTTATTACAAAAAAAAWTTTCAATCATTTCCTTCCCATTTACTTTGGATTAGTGGATGTTGTGTCAATAAGGACAAATGAAATTCGCAGGCCAATATAAACTCTTGCTGCAATATGAACGGTACTTTTTTATACAGACTTTCTATGAAATAAAAAGTGACTGATGCCACAATATGTTTTAATTATTTTCTTCATAAACTATCAAATTAAATTTTAAGAAGCTGGAGATGTTATCTCTTATTAAATTGAGACTGAACTCAGAGATGTAACTTTTAATGAAACTTTCCCCACCAGAAAGCTTTTTTGTAACTTTAATCATTTTCAGCAGCCTGCCACATACAATATCTTCCCAAAGTTTCTTATTTTCACATTATTGCAATGGACTCCCATTTCACGTGAACCAGTAAGATTTTCCCCATCTGCAAGTTCTTCGCTCGGATGCAGTCCAGCCCTCTGGATGGAAGTATCAGTGATTTGCTACCRCGCATCACTGTGCTCAGACATCCCATCGGCACAGCGGGCAGGAGGCTGTCGCGCGCAGCCCTTGAGCCCTTCAGCACCAAGCACCACTATTGCCCGAGTCCAGCCCAGCCGCTCTATATACAGCGGCAGGAGCAATATTTAGCCCTTCTGAGCCATGTCATTATACAAAGGCTCCAATATTTTATCCGGGATTTTCTACTCACTGTATCACGAAGTACAGTCCCAAAGAGCGGCATTGAGTATCTCAACGACGAGCACTGCAGCACCAGGTGAGCCACAGCATACCTGGAAAACACATACATTAATCAACACTCATCGTATTCAAGGGAGAAGTATTGTCATTAATTTAAGCAGCAATACAGTCTCAAATTAGCGAAGAAGAGAAGCTGGTCTGCAAGTATTTGGCTTGTAAAACTTAATGATCAAAACATGGCACATTTTGGGGCCAACCGGCAAAATACAAAATCCACAGAAGCCACTGGATCATGTTTTTGGATCATGCCTTAAGGAGAGAAGAGGAGAAACAGAGAAGAAAATGCAGCAGCTGGTAAGAACATGAAAAACCATTAAGAAGAATAAGATAGAAAAGCAGAGAGAAGAGGAAATACTGAAGTTGCCGGGAGAAAAAAAGAAAGGAACAAAGAAACGGAAAAAAGACTCTCAGTCTGCCGAAGTTTTTACAATTTCATATAACGTATTAACGTAGCAGAGAGAAGGGGAAAATAATCTATAAACCGGTTTCTGCCTCGGAGAGGAGTGGAGTATGCAGGTTATTTATTTTCTTATTTCAAGCTCTGCCAGTCAGCGTGGTTCTCCACGGCGAGTCCCTGACCTCCCTCCCCTGCACCCTTGTGCAGCTCATTACAGCTGATCTGTTGACCAAGATCTTTTTGGTCACACAGTGACGGTCCCAGGGGCTCAATTTCCATGTCCTCCTTTGGGCCAATAATACCTAAATCAGATCACTAACAAACCATCACTTATCAAGTCACGGATATAAACACTAATTTTTCCAAATGGTAATTTCTTTGTTGCAAGTGGTAAAATACTGGTGTACTTTTTTTTTTTTTTCTAATTTTATTCCTGAGCTAAAGTGACTTTGGGCAGTCACAAACCAATTTTTCACTGTGCTCTGAACAGATGGTTGTTCCAAGAATACCAGCATCCTGGCAGTGTCAAACAGACTTGACCTTCCCAAGCAGCACTGCAGACTTTTTATTAAAAGCAAAGAAATAAAGAACCACTCGCACATTTCCAAATTTTTCAGGATTATTAAGACACAGCCCATGGGGGTGGACAATGCAGGCACATGCTGCATTCAAGGAGAACCTGAAATGTGGCCTCAGAGAAGCCAGAACGGCTTCTGGAGTTATCGTGTTATTTTGGTGGTGCACAGCCAACTCCAACATCGCGTCAGACCCACTTTGCAGAAGCAGAAGAGGAGGGGCGGGGTGCGATCCCCTCCACACCCCATCTCCAGCTCTTCCCGCCCTAAGGAGAGCTGCTGCGATGGGCTTTGCACACCCCAAAGAAAAACCTTCCGCCAGCCCACAAAATATCCCAGTCCTAAAGTTCAGGGTTTATTCAGCAAGGGTCCGGTTATAATTTCTCAATTATAAATAGCTGAACTTAACCGTAAGTCTTCAGCAGTTGTTGGCTAGCACAGCTTTAGGGACATTTGCCAACAGAGCCTTCAGAGGGAAGGCAGCTCATTTTTTTCTGCTTTTTAATTTTTTTATAGAAATAATCCTATTTTTAAGATCATTTAAATATCATCTGTGCTTACTCTTCCAGAAGCCACACAAAAAAATCCAAGTCCATTTTACTGCAGTGTTTTTTGTTAAATCTCTACGTCCTTAATCTCAAGGCAGAGAGGCGCCCATTATCTTCCTGGAGACAATTTTGCTTTTGTAGCATACGTGAAATATTTTGTACCTGATTGTTGTCTATAAAGAAATAAAAACTTTGGGGGACAGTGCCCAGGGAGCAACTCTTGCCACTAGGTCAATACCTCATCATATATTAAACATAAAAGTTAAGCCGTCCTTAGTTTCCAGTTGACGAAGAGTGGCATAAATACCCACACTGTCGTTTGGGGGATTTTGTGCAAATTACTCACTTGACCTCCTTCTAAGAGCAAATGAAAAGATGTCACCCTTCCAGCAAGCACTGCCTTTTGCCTATGAGCTATAAAATATCGCAGAGGGATTTTGAAACAAGTCCAGTGTTAGCCAGAGAAAGTGAACACAATAATCTCAGCTGGTGTCCCCTTAGATGGGAAGACAAGGATTGCAAGTCAGATGGAGTCAAATAGCTGAAGCTCTATTGCATTTTCAAGACAACCATGTGTGAAAAGTGGTTGGACTAAAACAGTCGGACTGCTGAAGCTCCGCTTTAATGCGGGAGGCAATTACAGACTTATGAGGTGTGAGCACTTCTGAGCAAAATCCCTTCCATTCTGAAGACAAGAGCGTATGAAGTGATAGACCATCTCGGAAAAGACAAATCCAGCTTCAGTGCAAAGCATATTGCTTCACGCAAGTCGCCCTGGGTACTCTCTGGCTTTTAATGCTATTGAGAACCACTCATTATTCCTCCGACTCAGAGGTTTAACTACTTCAGTGCAAAGCTTTGTAACCAGGGAAGCATTAACGGAGAAGAAAGCTCTGCTCAGAAGGTCTGTAATATGCCTCCAGCAGAACATCTTCACCGTGGGCAGAGGAACCTGTTATCTTCTCTTTTATGTAAGGCACAGAAAGAGCATTATGGAAAAACAAAAGGCACTTCTGCTTCAGGGCCATGGGGGGCACAGGGGAAAAAAAAAAGTAATTTAGATTCAGAAATATTTAGTAGGCCAAACTGTAGAAGTTTCTCTAGTGTTTGAGCAGGGGGCACATTTGCTGCTAACCCCATATTCAAGTATGGGGTATTCTGGTTCATGTGTCTAACTTGGAGAGAGATCTCCAAGTCAGTAAAAATGCAGCCCAACAAATGCAGTATCAACAATCCATGCTATGCCTAAAAACCAGCGAGTTTCCTTTGCCGGTGTCCCCAGTTTACCATCATTTAACACTGAATGCTATTTTCATCTCTTAATTGTTTAATGATTGGTGGAAAAGCAGAGAAACAATGAACCTCTCACCCAGCGTGCAGGATAATGAAACCATCAAAGCAATGATCCAAACTCAACTAAGTGGGAATTTGGCCCTGAAAGTATTCATCGCATTTTTTCTGACTTCACCATGTTACTTCAGCTGTCAGAGCAGCAACACGAAGTAACATGGTATATTCACAGTGCCATCTGCATTACAGTACAAAATCTCCTACCAATCAATGCAAGTGTCCAAAGAACACTTCCAATGTGTCACAAGAACCTTCAAAACTTGACAGAAAATCATGCAAATTATTTCTTTTGGACCTCTGTGTATCTTGTGATTTATTTATACTTTGCCAATATCATTCTAAACGTTTTCRTTTGCGTTTCCCGTATTTCTCAAAACAAAGGCAGAATTGAGAGGTTAAAACCTGCCACGGGTTTGTTTTGCACTTTGTGCCCCTGTTTTGTATTTCTGGACATTTAAGAAACACTGGTATGACTGCACTTGGAGAATTACCAGTTTAAAGCTGTGAAAAGGCTTTAAACTGGCATGTCTCAGAATATTGATAATCAAGCTGCTTTGCTGAATTCCACTTTTTTTTTTCCTCTTTTATAACAAATTTTAGATTTTAGTGGGAACAATTACACTAAAAAAAGTCCAGTATTTTTTTTTAATCGTCAAGCATGATAACCCCATAAACTTCAGTTTTAGCCTTTAAAAAAAAAAACCCAACCTTTTAAGGAAAAAATATCAAATGCCAGAGCTCTGGGTTCCCTGAACTCACTGGGTTTATGAGTCAGGAGAGAAGCTCGTAAGCCAGTTACTGCGGAGGTTGTTACTGGCACTGAGCTTGTTGGTAAGGCTCACCCTGTGTGTGTTTTCAGCACCAGCCGGTGACACCTCTCCTCCCTCTGTGAACATCTGGCCAGCTGCAAGTCCCCCAGCTGCGTGCTGGGGCTTACCTGCGTGCTGGAGCACCGCAGTGCCCAGGCATCTGCTGCTCATGCCACTTGCCYGTTCCTTTAGAGAAGATCGATCGGAGTTAGAAGGCATTAAAGCCTATGGGAGAAATATATTCAAACTTGTAAACAGACTCACCAGCTGGTTACATCCAGCTCCCAACCAGGAATCCAAGCAAGAGCCTGATCTGCTGAGCTCTGCCGAGAACATGGACCACAGCAACTCGCTTGGCTTTGCAAGGCGTGAGAAAGCAGGCCCCCGAGCTTCAAAAACAAAGGCAATTTGCTCTCAGCACAGAGCATTTTCTAAATGCAGTCAGTATTGGGAAATGCAGATTACATTGCAAGTCTATAAAAAGCTCAGTTTAAATAACAACTATAGAGCTTCACAGGAGACAGTTTTCTAGGACAATGGGCAGACTACTGGGATGCACTTGTAAAGGTCGCACCATAAGCAACTGTCTGTACAAATTTTATGACTGGAAGCTAATAAACAAAAAAGTGAAGGAAGTAGTCAATACCCATTACCAACCAGAAAAACAGACCACATGCACTGTAAAAAGAATTTAAAAGATCGTTAGTGGTGGATGTGCTAAGAAACCCATCAGAGAATTCACAAAACTTTGAGAACAAATCCAGTCACTGCTGCTTTAAATCAGAATTCTGCATTTGCATTAAAAATTCATCAGAGTATTTATAGCCAAGTTAAAAAAAAAAACCAAAAACAAAAAACAAACAAAAAAAAAACCCCATTGGTGTTAACAACCTGTTGCAAATGGTTATATCGGGCGACACCTTTTCTGAGAGCTCCTGTTCCGGGTGATGGAAATGAACTGTTGAGAGCCTGGAGTGCTGTTACATGAGGTGCTGCTGGCAGATGCTCCCGGCTGAGCTGGTGCAGCGTGCTGCAATGCAGCTCTTGTATAACCACCCTCTAGGCTGGATTTGTGCAGCAGCTCTCCTAGCTGGCAGGACACAATACAGCACACAGGGAGGCAGACCCGTGGGTGGGAAGGGAATGCCCGCAGCACATGCTCCCCTGCCTTGCTGAAATGAGCAATCCTGTCAAATGGAGATATTCCACCCTTCTTTGAGATGAATGGGGCCAAATGCCACCGTGCAGTAAGACACGGTGACCTGACCCAACTGATGAAGGGTGCATTTGCTGCACAGGCTGAAACGGTTATTGCCATTTGGCCTTTGGCTGGTCAAACATTGAATAAAAACCTCTAATACTACCAGTAAAATAAATGCTTTAAAGAGCAACACAGACTCAGGGCTGGACCCCGCAGCTGGCCCGCGTGGCTGGTACAGTGTGTGCATCTACAGCTCCCGCTCCCGGAGAACCTTCTGGGAAGCAGACGTTGCAAATGTCAAACACATAGGAGAAACTGGTCATTTATTCAAAGACAATATACAAAAAAGGAAAGAAAGGTGGCATTTGTCAAATTAATTATGCTCTACAAATCATCTCCTCGCTCACTTCCCTCAAGAATTTCAATGGCACTGCAGCCGTTGCTTCCTGACCTCACCGCGTCAAGGACTGCCCTGCCTAGAAGTGGCTGCAAGCTTCCACCACGCTCAACAGATCTACAGGAAGGACAGATGGAGACCTTTTTTGGGTCTGTTCCTGCCACTCAGCAATATATTTGGACTTTACCTTGGCATACATCAGTGATAATGCAACATCAATCACGGGGAAAGTGCCTAAGATTTTTTTTTTTGTGTGTGGCTAAAAAAAGCCAGTGTGATTTCTCACTATTTAAGGTGCACAGTGTCATACCCAAAGACAAGCAGTGCAGATGACTTTTGACTTCAGGCAGTTAGTTTGGAGGCTAAAAGATTACTTTGTGAATAAAAGGTGAACTTTGATACAACTATTTAATTTCTCCTCTATTTACTAAGAGAATTAGAAAAGTTAGAGAAGAACAGTGGTCTGTGAAATGAGCAGAGTAAGACCTCCTGAATTTCAAGGTGTTCTGCTTAGTTCTGGTTGACTTCTCATAGAGTACCCCTTACATTTATTCATTTTTGTTCATTTAATTGTTGTTATAAATGAATGCTACTGACAACAATTGCTAGGAAGAGGTCAGAGCACACCCAAACACTGTAAAAAATTTCTGTACTCAGCTCTGCCCATCGCATAGCAATGTTGTCCTTTGATTACGAGACCTCTAAGATTTGAAGCTTAAGCTTCTCTAGAGCAGAAATTATTCCAGCTGCACAAAATTGTTCCAGATAGCAGAATCCACACCTCTTCATTCCCTAACTAGACCTGCACCAACAGAAATGTAGTATCGCAGCTAAATTACCAACAGTTATAACACAGCAGGATACACAGTTTTCTAATTGAATACACTAACCAATCAATAAAATAGAGAGTACACTTAAAATAAATAGATACCTTTGCATAAAATGTACTCTCATCAGAAGAAACGATGACTGCTACAAAAAAAAATCACTGAGATACTTTTGTAACTGGCAATTTTTAACCAAAGAGAGTTCTATGCAAATTAAGGAAAGCAAATCCCTAAAGAAAGGATAAAGCCTGGCTTAACAGTTCTATCATTTTTACTATATAGGTACTATGGATGCTAAGTTATAATTGGTGCTATACGGTGTCTTTTAAAGCTTGTTGCATATGTTTTCCAAAGCAAGAACTTTAAAAAAAAACCAACAACAAAAAAAACCCCACACACAAAAATCGCAAAACCAACCAAACAAAAAACCACAACAAAAGGAATCACTAACAGAAAATTTAGCTTTTGAGACTTTTCACAGAATGACATTTCAATTTTTTTTTTAACATGTAAGACTATATATAGTCTTTTTTATATATATGTAAGTCTAATTAATGATCAATGTGCAACGCTTGGTTAGGGGATTAAAACTGTGGACTCCTATCAACTGTAGTACGTAAAATTTTAGGGGCTCTGTTGGTCGTGATAATCTGCCTTCAGTGTATGTCCTGATCTACTGAAATCAATAGCAGCTCTTGGATAAGGTCCACAACACCTATTATAGTCTAAGCAAGACTGACCCAAAGTATTAAAACAATTCAGTGCGATCGGCACAAGTATTTCTGGCCAAAGACACACAAGTTTTGAGTGGTCATACAAGATACGCATTGGAAAACGGGCGTGCATGTGTGTTGATCTGACACTTTCCTGTGATTAATTGAGTAAAGACAATATTTGGGGATGCCTGCAGGCTCAGAAGCTGCAGAGGTGTCTCAGCACTAGATGAACACTTAATTTTTGCCCCTTGCATTTCTGAGCTGTCTATTTGCACCAGTTTATGGGAGTGACTGCACCAGCGTTGCAATGCGTTTGGTCCCATTCTCCGCTGCCTTGCCCACCAGCGAGGCCAGGACAATCCATCAGACGCAGGGCGCTGCACCAGGGTAATGAGGTGGGAACGAGTATTGGTATAATGAGACGGGAAATCAATTCTCCTCTTTCCAACACCACATTTGCTGCAAAATTCTTCAGAGTAACTTTTCTTAGCTCACAAATTGCATAGCTTAAGAACTGCTTCCAAACGTGCATTAAGGCGTTATTCAAGCTTTCTATACCTTTATATAAGAACACATCACTTATTAGCGAAGGGCGCAGCAGCACCCCACCCAGACCAGCCCACGCTGTCCGACTGTGCTTCCAACCTCTTTGCATTTTTTTAATATATATATAATCAACATGCAAATTTATTCTCAAACCGACATAAAGCACTAATGAATTTAGTAACCACCTGGAAATTAACTGTGGTGCTTCAATGTTACATGTCTCAAATGAGAGCAGTTGTCTCAGGTACTGCGTGTTCTCGGAGTGGGGAAGGATTAATCTTTATTACACAGCTCACCAGCTCCATTTCAATTACTTTAGCAATTTACTACTGTATATGGGACCTTTGGGGAATGACAAAAATATTTTCGGTGGTTTTTTAAGTTCACCTTCAAGTTTTAGAAAATGTGGTTCCTGATTTTCCTCACTGGGAAAGAATTTACCATTTTAGGAAAAATATTCCTGTGTACCATGGCTCTTCCTAGTTGTTAGGCCAACAGTCCTATTCTCCAGGGCTGATCAGCTACTGAAGTAGGGGAAAGAAAAATTTAACCGATTAACCAAATTTAACCACTCCATTTCAGAAACGATGCAACTCTGCCACCAGTGCTGGATCTCCCTGTTACCGAAACGGCCTTGGCCTGAACCTTGAATAATAACTGCAGTGGCAAAGCCAAGCCCAGCCTAGGCAGGATACACAATTAGGAGTCAAAGGAAAAATTACCAAAATATTTTTTTTTACCAAAGCTTTATGTTTTAAGCAGTGTCAAACTATCAGCCATTAAATGACACAGAAATGAAGAGTGGGGATGCAACGAAGCTCAAACACAATGAAGTGCCACCACATGAGAACTGTGGTATTTCGGTACAGCTCCCTTACGCCTTGACCGCACAAGACTGTAATAACGCACGTGATAACCTGGGGCCACTGGAGCCAGGGAGCCTCGTCGTGGACCTGGGAGAGCCCACAAAGCCATCGACCCTTCGGAGAGACTTCTCGGGGACGCACCAGAAAAGGCGGAGTGGGCTGCGGGCTCCTCCTGCGCACAGAGAAACCAGTAACAGATTGCTTTACGTAGTTTAGTAAATACAAAGTATGTAGGTAGAGCTCAATTTGAATAAATCTGCAGCTATTCTTTCAGTCAAGGTTTCTCTGTGTTATTTAATACCACCTAGCTCTTCAGGCATCATTCCTATCGTGTTTCAGTCTATATTTAAAGTTTTTGTAACTTCATTTCTAAGATTGAGATGTTGTTGGGAGCAGTGGGTGTATAAGCTATTCAATACATATTAATTTTAATAATTAATAATGGGTGAGGATTTCAGAAGGAGGGGTTTTTTTTCCTGTTCTAAATGAAGTTTTGCCTGATTAATGGTGTTACCTGGGAGGAGATGGAAAGCTTTATTGTTTTTGCTTTTCAGATGCCTCCAAACTGGTGACATATCTATCTATTAAATAGCAATCACCACCTTCATTTTTGGCACAGATGGCTGCATGTCAACATATTCTTATCAGAACGATGTAAATTGAAAAATATTGAAAATACATTCAGTAAAACACTTGAGAAAACTCTTAGTGAGCACTGGGACAGTGAATTTAAATACCTTACTTGGATTTGTCCTCCAATTTACTGTAAAGTTTATTTTAAAGTTAGCAGTCTATTTTGAGTTATGATTAATGGTTTTGAAAAGGCTTTCTTCAGCTGCACATACCAACAAAGGATTTAGAATTAATTCACATCTTCTAACTTCTTCCTTAATGGATTTTTAAGGTCCACTGCAAAGAATCAATCAATACCAGGCTGAAAGCTCTGGCGTGTAATGCATCCTGCAGCATCAGAAGGCTTCTGCGTGAAGCAGGGTGAATTATGATAGTCTGAATTAATTGGAATTATTTGCAGTTATTAAGAAAAGCAAAATAATCATTTGCATTAATTTAATTCAAGGATGCAAAGATAGCAACTCAGGCCGACTTTAAAAAAAAAACTACCAAAAGTTGGGGGTTTTTTGGTACTCAAAAAAGTATTTTGTCAATCTTCCCTCAAAAACTTAAACGCCGATGCACTGCCTATTTTCTTGTCAGGAAACATTTCATTTCCAGGGCATTGTTTTCTGGACAAAGTGACATTTGCATGTTAATTTTGTACCTTGCGTGACTGCACATAACACTAACGTTACTGGCAAGTAGAACGAGTAAATGAAAGCATTTCCATGTATTTTCTCCTGCTTTTTCCACTATTGATTGCTTTCTTTAATTGATAGCACATTTTGTTAAATCAGTTTCACTGTTTTTTTCACAAATCATACGAAAACTTTAAAAAATGCTCAGCCATGGTGTGCACAGAGAAGTCGCCACTGGCTGAGCTAGAACGGGGCCAGGGCAGCCGTGAAGGTTCTTCCCAAGTACGCAGGTGAACGTCGGGAATACCACCAGAAAGGGGCTGGACAAGTTGTAAATGCTTTTTTACAACACTGTTCCTCTGGAAACAGGAACTTTTTTAAACTTTTCAGTTACCAAAAGAAATAACAAGCAATTGTCATGTCAATGGCACCAGTCTAAATAACGAGATCACTGTCCAGAATAAAGACAGCAAATTTGTAAAATTCTGAAAAATAATTGGGTTCTAAAATAACAACAATTTGGAAAACTCTTGAGATAAAAAAATATGAATGACTCCTTTCATGTTCCATTCCAAATGGAATCCACAGGCTACTTTTCATTGATTTCATTGCTTCAGGCAAACACAACATCAAGTAGTAAAACTACACGTTCAAATTGGAACCACAAAACTCCAAAAGTCAATTTTTCTCTGATTACCCAAAGAGGGGACAAGAACTCCTAACTTTTTAGTGCCAAAATTTTATACGAGAAAAGGACCAAATCCACCGACTGGCAGCAAGTCACCAAGCCCTGCTGAATATAGCATATATATAATTTACTTTTACATTTTACCTACGCTTTTTGCATTTTATTTATGATGATCTCCACATTTTTCTACTTCCTGTTGGATGAGATACAGGCAAGAGTCTCCCTGTGCAAAGATCAGTTCCGTGTAATTTTTGGAAGTTAATTAATCTCAAAAAATAGCTACGCCCTGAAAGATACATTGAGCTACTGATCTTAAAAGTCCTAGAGAGGACAAAGAACAACTGTGCCATGTCCAAGGAATCAAAAAATAGTATCAGGTATTTCATGTGGGCAGTATCCAAAATTTATCTCTTGCAGCAACAATAAAATAGGTTGAAATGTGGACGGGATCAAGCTAAAGGTCTGATCTGAAAAATACAAACCTTTAGGGGAAAGCAGAAAAAAAAATGAAATTATTGCAAAAATTAGTTTCTTCTTGAAGCACAGTCAGTATGTGCAAATATGATTTTTGTTTTAACATCTTGGAGTTTGTTTCTGTTATTGCTCAAGGACGTTACAGTGAAATGCATTCAATGTACAGGCAAATATCTTCTCCCTGCCTCCTCAGGAACACAGGAGCCTTGCTATGAGCCCTGAAAACCACGTTCATTTTCTTTCTGGCTCATGCAACAGTTTGAGAAATAAGATTTTTGGCCAAAGCTGCCCATTTCTGCAAAAATTTATAGAACAGTTACTGATCTCAGAATATTTACAGCATCTAAATATTCTTTAATTTCTTCCTTTTCTATGCTGATCTGCATGCTTGTCTACTTGTTAAAATTAATTAAATATCTGTAGAACACAATTAGCCTTTTTGAGAAGATTGAAACAAACAAAAAAAAGGGCCTTGCGTATCAGCCTTCACTGGGTTATCTGCATTTGTCCTCTCTCCCCATTCAGGCTGCACTTCACTCTGTTTTGTCTATAATGCATTAAAAAATCTGTGTAAGTCATATGGCTGTTAAGCAGAATATAGGTAGGTAATATATCAAGAACACGGTAAACTATTAAAACCAAAAGATGCTTATCAAGCAGGACTACTCTTGACACTTACACAAGTTCAATTTTTCTCCGTTACTCTGTTATTTATACTGCAACATTAGTATAAAAGATTTTTTTGAAAATCATAAGAACATTTCACATAGAGGAGATGGGACAAGTAATACTGCAATAAAAATTCATCATTTTTTGCTACCTTAGCTATTCCTATTACTCTGACATAACTTTCACCCCAATACTTCAGCAAATAAAAATCCACGCATCACTTTTCGCTGAAAGGATTATATACCATAAAATTAGACTTAAGAAGGAAGAAAGAAATTGTCTATTTTCCTGCTGTTTGTACTCATCTATGTAACAGATTATCATTAAAACGCCCTACAATACAGATACCCCATAGGCATTTTGGAATGTGTTTCGGAAGGAGTCTGTTTTAAACACCGCTCCGGTTACTTTACAGAAGATTAATTGTCTATCGTGTTTATGTAAACAGGAAAGCGAAGATTCCTGTGCACCCTTATTCGTAAATTAAAAACAATGCTTTCCTACAGTTATCGCTATAAAGGGGAAATAGACCTTGACTAGATGTAATGAGGCATTTGTGATCGCCATAGCTATAATTTACTATTACTGCTTGAAGAGCCATCGGTTCTTGTTTAGTCTGTTAAGTGACAATAAGTGCGGCTAAAATAAATTCTGATGAACACTCTTGGGTCACCTTACTGAATTTATGGGGCATAATACAGCATTATTTGAAAAAACCGTAATCTTTGGTGCTGCATGCATTAGTTTGAAGCGCTGGTTTGATTTTTCAGGCCGTATGTATGTATATACACGCTGATTCGTGAGGTGCCTGACTTTTGGAAGGATGACCTCTGACTGGGCTTTGGCTCTCTGGAAAGCCCCATGCAAGGTTATTTGAGTGAGTGCTCACAAAGGATGGCAAATGAGTCATGAAGCTGCTGGTACGACTCGTCTCAGAGAAGTATATTCAGCAATAATGGAGTTGACCGGCCGCCGCGCGTTGGCAGAGCAGGGGCTTGCCAGGGCAGGGAGGATGCAGGACCCCAGCTCTCCACTAGCACCATTGCCTCCACCTCCCCAGGCAGTCGTCTTTATCCTCACAGCATTTTGTATGCGATTGCTCTTTCTGTAGAGAGATAAATTCAGAAACAATCCTAGAGGGCAAGAACAAAGATGGCTACAAGAAGAGCGACCGGCATGATCAAATACACGGTGTGCCAGTCAGGTCCACAAAGAGACTGATACCAAACCATGCCTACGCTTACAGAAGAGGTTGCGAGAACTCCTCTGTCCTCCTTGTTCTCCCACAAAGACATCGACATATCTCTCCTGAAAGATAAAATTTTGGAGGGAAAAATATTTCTTCAAAATTTCAAGTCATTATTTGAAAAGTAAATAATTTTTTGATGTTTTATAGTAAATGGAATAAAGAGGAAAAAAGAGAGGAGAGAGGAAAAAAACCAACCAGAAAAAATAAAAGTAATATTTTTCAGAAAATACTAAGCAAGAAAGCACAGGTTTTCTTGATAGCTGCCATGGGAAAATTATTCCAGTGATTAAAAACCAAACACAACCCCCCGTCTCACTTGTTGCCTTATTTACATACACATACACAATGGATCTTCTCGTAACATATTTCACTGAACAAAATACTCACGTGCATGCGCTACATAAAGTGCTCCGTGGTTTGTTGCCAGAGAAACGCTAAATAGATAAGAGAGACTTTTATAATGAATCAGACCAGGCTGTGATTTCTTCTGTGCTTTGGGCAAGAAGAGCGGTTCCTCCTTCCTGCAGCGGCCCTGAGGGACACGGGCACTTGGAGAAAGCCCCGCTGGCCTTCCTGGGCCTGTCTGGCTTCAGGAAAGATGCTGCTGTGAAAAACTTCTTTAACCCAGCAAGGGACTTTTCTCTGTGCTGCAACACTCGGGACACGGTGACACTGGCTGCGCAGAAGATGTTCTGCTCCAGCACTGCACCGGCGCAGACGCTGCTGCGACCACCTTGCATCGAAGAGGAGGAGGAGGAGGAGGAACGTCAGTGCTGATAGAGGCCACTTAGCACCGGCAAAACAGCTTTTTGGAAGATCTCCAATTCAAGCAGATCTCTTCAAAGACTGAGCTATCTACTGTCTGCAACTCCTCTTCCAAAAATGTGCTGAGCAGAAGTTAACAAGTGCATCTCGCGACCATCTTTCGAGTCAAGGATGGCCAATGAAGAAACAGCAGCCTCACTTAGATCAAAATGCTGAAAATTGAGGAGTGAAATCCAGAGTCTAATTTAAGTAAGTGAAAAAATCCTATTGACTTCAATGAGGCAAGATAGTCTATATTTGGAGATGATGGCAAGCCCTCACTTTTTGTATTCCCTTACAGCCTGTGACACAAGCTGTTCCCGAGAAACGTAAGGACATTTTGCTTTTCAATTAAAATAATGTACTTACATAACGTTACTGCTTTTCACTCTATTGTGCCTGGTCTTCACTTCAGGAGCTTATCACTGTGATCCAGGTTTCTTTATCCACCGTTATATCTTATTCCAAGGGAGTTTTGACAGAATTTCAATACAGACTCAATAACAGGGAGTTATTCTTTAGAAATGCTTTTCCAGCCCCATTAAGTATCTGAGGGGAGGGTATATGGTGGAGATTACTGTCATGTTGCCTTCCTTCATCTTCCTTAAGTATAAAATATAAAAATGCTTGAATACAGTTTTTAACCCATTTTTGAGGGAAATAAAAGCCTGAGCTCTCTACAGTGCCCAAAGACTAAGCTTGAAATAATGAGAAAGACTCTTAATCCTTCTGTTGTTAAGGGTGTGGGAAAATAATACACTGTGAAACATACTTCATCATACGAGCTTTCATTATGGATCATGCTCTCATATTTATTAAAAATAATATTAATGCTACTTCCTATTTATTTAATGCTTTTCCTCTTCAAAGCACTTTTTAGACATTAGCTAATTAATTTAATGACTTGTGATATTGCAAGTGTGCCTCTCCTAGGCAAAGCTGAAAAAAGGGCTTTGCTCAGAGCAAGGAAAAGAGCGTTTACAGATGTTTTTGCACAACTGTGTTCTCTCAAAGGCAGGTCAGTACCTCTAGCACTGTTAGCCTCTTCAGAGGAGCACGGGTGAAACCAGGGCTGCGTCCTTTGGGCCCTTGAACGTCTTCTGGTGCAGCAGAGTGAAGTAAACGCTTCGCTCAGAGTACGGCGCAACCACTTGCAACCTTCACCTCCCCGAGAYATGGCTACCGCAAGATCTCCCGCTTTGGGAATACGCTGTGGCAGAGCTCCAAGATTGAAAAGCCCAGCAAAGTCATCAGAGAGCTGTTCTCCACTGAGGGCTATACCTCCTTAAAGGCTCAGCTCAGTGCCAGTGGAGGCCAGTTCAAACTGCACGTACCCAGCCAGCTCCTGACACGGCTTCCTCGTAAGCCAACGCCGTATTGCACACAAGGTTCTCAATAAACAATTAAACAGTTTGAGATTTACTTGTCCTTATGATAGTTGTGCTCGAGACTCCTACATACCAACACATTCACGTTCCAATTCCGCAGACAGAACAGTTAACGGCATGAGAACCTACAGCCCTTCCTCCCTGAGCGGTGGCTGTTTAAATGCCGCCCAGCCTCCTCTCCAGGGAGTGACCACATCACTTCCCTGTGTTAATTACGGCAATGCTTTACGGTACACAGCGGGATATAAGGACATGCAGTATGCTTTAACTGCCCCTCGATGCAATGCAGTAGCTGGAGCAGGAGCCAGTCTTGCCAGGAACACCAGTAAGCTCTCTACAGACCCCAGCTGGGAAACCGTGGCTGCGCTATACCAGCTCACGTGCAGCACTGCACAGTAACGTAAGAGTACATTAGATTAAAATCAGTGTTTCTAAACATAGGGCTCAGCACATGCAATATCGCACAGACCAGATGTAACGCAACCCCGTGTAAAACCACCTTTACCTGTGTTGTTAATAACAAGGTGACATTTATGAAACTAATAAACTGTTAACAACTCCATTATGCTTTATTGCTATTTCTCAAACATGATCTCTGTAATGTATTCATTCACTGAAACCATTTGAGTCATTTAAATATCATTAAACCATGAAGGAATTAGTTGTCCCCCTGCAGAGGCAGGTGTACCGTGGTGAAGCTGTCTTAGCCTCAGTCATGGCAGGGAGTTCCCCCCTTTTTCCCTAAAGCTGCGTGCTGTTACCCATGGCACGGGGACGTCGTCTGGAGAGCCCACCAAGATTTTGGCAAACGAGCAGAGACGGAGTGAGGAAAGCCATGCAGACACAACCACGGAGCAGCCAGCCCAGCTGGGTGCCACCTACCAGGGAGGTGACACCTCGGAAGCACCATGAGCCAGACAAGGAGGTTGTATTTTAAGTGTATTTGAGACACGGATGGCGTATTCAAAATATTTCTTTCAAAAAAGGGTTCGGTGTCACAGGAAAATTTTCAGTGAAAGAAAAAAAAAAAATCTCCTGCTAAGAGTTGCATCAGTCAGAACCCAAACCTACAGAAAGTGTCTCTCTTTTTTTTTTTTCTTCCCTAAAAATAACCAGTCACATTGCACCAGGTCTGTGGACAATTTAACATCGTATATGCAAAGGAAATGCTTTTTTCAAACTTACCATAATGTTAGAAAAGGTGAAATTTAGCTTTAAACTATGCCCCACATAATAAAGCAAGAAGCGTGTGTGTTTTCGGACCTGGATTCAAATGCAAAATGGTTGAAATACAAAGCTTTCTTCCAGGCTAGCCTTTTGAATGGAAATTAGAATTATCATGAACTTGAAATCTAACAGGGTTTACTCGTGTCCTTGGACTCTCCCATGATTTACAGACCCTGTTGCACACCGACCGCAGTGCAGACGATGCTGTCTCGCGTCAGGGACCAAACTCTCCAGTGATGCATATTGACATCACTGCGGCAACTCTGATTTAAGCCACCTCAGGACTGCGCCTGTAAGCGAACTACTCAACAGGTCACTCAAACCAGGATCTCCTTATCAAATACCTTCTGAAAGTGTCGTATAGCACACTTCATTCTTGTGTGTTTCCGTAATACATAACAACCATTAAAACTCCCTCTTGGGCATCTCCCTCTTCATCTCAATCGGGGTCTGATTGCAAATCAATTGCCAGCAGAATAATTTCCAGGTATCCTTCACATAGAAGTGATCTGCTGGAAGAGTATTTTGGCAATTCAATTGAAATTTCAGTATGCTAATCTTTTTTCCCATTGTAGAAGTGACAGTAGTAGTAGCAGCACAGGACGTAAGGGAGCCTCCTTGCTGCTTCCATTCCTCCGAGTTAACAAACAGAAAGATTTTGGCTGGCTTTTGTCAAGAACAATTTGACTCCTAAACAGTTTTACTCGCCTGCAAATATCTTTTCTGAATGGCAAATAAAACAAAATGAGGCACTTCTAGCATGCAACCGTTTAAGATCATCTACTTTCCTTATTGTTCCTGGCACTGAAGGCATTGGCAGCAGCAGCCCAAAGGAAAACCCTGCATTTCAAACTGCATCCTGCAACCCTTAACTGCCCAGAGCATCCCCTCTCTCCCCAGCTCCTCTGAGAGCAGGTGGGGGCAAAAAACCCAAGGCTTTTCTGTTCAAAATGTGTGTTTCTAGATAACTTCCAGTCTCCAGGTTTCAAAGAGGAACGTTTTTATTTCTTCAAAATGTCTTGCTATTGCAATTTATTTAGGGAATGTTTGACTTTTTTTTTTTTTTTTTTTTTT
>JAYKAV010000012.1:1205876-1238447 GCA_035582835.1 Phoebastria nigripes
AAAAAAAAGGAACACCATAATATTTAGACCCATGATTAAACTAAGATTTATTACTCTTTCTTCTCTATAGGGGTTGTTATGTATTTCAGAATTATATTTACTTCTGGCTTTGAAGCGCTGTGGGATTTCCCCGTCCATTTTGCGAGCACCTCCTGGGGTTACAGTATCTTTGCTTCCCATCCATGAAATAGCAGTGCTACCTCTCAAAAATGTCACGGTGATGAGTAGCTACTGCTCTAAGTAAGGGAATATGCCTCCKCACTGGCAACAGAACCACACCATCAAACCAGCCGAGAGGCCCATCGGGGCCGAGGGGTGCTGAGCATGCGGCCGGCATCGCCCCCCGCCCAGGGACGGGAGGTGGCACAGGGGAGGCAGGAGAGATGGAGCATCTCCTCTGCCTTCCCACGGCTCAGCAGGAGCCGCTGCCACTGACACCCAATATATTAAATTTAGAACCCCTGACAAAACATTGCCTTCAAATAACTGACAGGGATAAAAAAAAAAAAAAAAAAGAAAAAAAAAAAGAAAAAAAGTCAGAGACAGGCAGTACCTGCTGGATGATAACCTGACCGCTGACAGCCTCGGCGGGGAGCAGAGGCACTTCCCACGCACGAGGACCTGACCTACCTGCTGAAGCTCTGTCACCGCAAAGCCATGCTGATGTCTCCTAAGGACACAGAGMTGCCAAAAAAAGAATTTGCTCTTTGCTGCTAATATCCTATACTTTTGACAAAATACGCAGTAACAATTTTTTTCCCCTTTGGCCATCGAAAGCGTTCGATGGCCTTCAGAGACAGGAGACGTTTAATCACACCTGGCRTCTGAAGCACGGCCATTCACCGTGCTGCCAAAGGACCGGAGTCAACACGGGAATTAGTGCCTCGCTTTCCAGTATCGCCTATCTACCTTATTCCTTAAGGCAAAATCCAAATAGAAATTTAAATAATAATTAAATGAAAATCTTTTAAATCTTGATTCATGTATTCCACAATTTTTGCCTTTCTTTCGTGTGCCTCTCTGTTAAGCTTTCTCTGCCATGGCTGCTTCTTACCAGTATACATCAGGCTCAGTATTAGGTGATGAAGTATAAAACACTATTTAAATACTATAATTTCAAGAGCAAGCAAAGAACATTGCATTTATCTTCACTAACCTTGAATATGCCTGTCCCATCTAATGAAAAAAGTGATTGAAGGGACTTATTTTAGCTTACTATCCCAAGGCCCCCATAAAAGCTGAATGGTAATTTAATTAGTTTCCTTTCTGGTGATTAACTAGGAATTTCTGATCATTTAATCTGAGTGCACTTTGACTCATTAAGTATCTGTTTCCACTTTTTTTATGAGGTTATTAAATAATCCTGCCCAGGTAACCGCAGTCATTGGTATGCGGGACCACTAAGTATTTTGTATGAATCAGATAAGAAATATGCATGATGGGAACTGGATTTTCAAACCTATTCGGGACTCACCTGACTAGATGATAAATTAGCAGTTAATTTATTCTGACAGAACTTGCAGACCGTGAGTCAGATCCTGCGATGAAGAAAATCGGTGCAGACCTGTGACTGCAGTTTTTATCTACTGCAAACCCGGCCCCGTAGCGTGATGCTACGTTTTGCCCTTACAGCCTGACCCCAGGTAGGCAGGGGGTGACCAATGTTTGCACCAAACCAGCAGCGAGGACTAATGCAAAACCAGAGCGATTAAAGCTCCGGGGATTCTTCCACCCGAGAACAGCGCGAGTGGGAGCTCTCCTGCTTCAGTGACATTTCTCCTGACCACAGCAAGTCACTCAGCCTCCTGATATATCATTTCCCCCTTCGGTAACAGGGAGGCAGTAACTGCTAGTCTAGCTCATAAAGGATGATTAAATAAATCTATTAAAGTGCTATGAAGACTTAGAGTGCTATATACTTAACTTTTTATTTAGATTTAAAGCATATTATAAAGACTGTACATGCTCTCCAGGCACCCATACAAAAAAGGAAACTTACAATCCGGTAAAATGTTGCTTAGCAGCATAATGTAATAAGAGAAGTTAAATTATCAGCCAGCTAATACTGCAGCGAAATATATTTCATCAGCTCCACCCAAAACTTTCCCCTTGCAGCTCTAACAAATAGCATGAACGAAAAGCATGTTGGAAGGCAGACACGAAGGTCAGCTTCTCCTTTATCACGTAATTGAAAATAAAGAGAAAATCTAAGTATCCGTATCAGACAAAAGATACCAGGCCAGATTTCTGAGCACAAATACACTGCGATTTATTTATATCCATTATGCCAGAACAATAAGACAGGATTTGGTTCCTTGTATGAAAAGAAAAAATAAAAAAATCCAGCGGCTGAATGGTGCCTCAATTCTCTTTTCATTTGTTTTGATTCCCAGATAAGATGGATATAAGGACGCCTGATCATCCTGAATGGATTCCAGGGACAAACTCTAAATACAGCAATAGCCACCTCCAGCACGGCGCACGCCGCCCCTCGAAACCCAAACAGCAGCGCTCCAGGGAAGAACAAAAAATGTTAACACCTATCCCCCCACTTCTTCCAAGGCTTCTAATGCTCTCTCATACAAYAACAGAAAAGTGCCTATACCAGCCTTCCACCACGCGCTGAAGGTCAACAGCTTTAAGCTCRTTGTATGAGCTATTTGTCTGCATCTAAAGCCCGCGGCGCGCACGGGTAACGCCCCATGCGCTGGAAGGCTGCTTGCCTTGGCTGCGTTCAGGGCATGCAACAGCTCTGCACGAGGAGCRTCCGCTTCACCGCAACCTTGAGGAAAGTTTCACGTGTTTCCTTGTACTGAGATTTTCATGTTTTCTGAGTCTGTACCTTGTAAGAAATGTTATACAGGTCACCAGGAGAAGCATACTACATGTTCTCATTGGTATTTTACATTAATGGTGATAATGCATTCCAGCGTTAAGAATAAAGAAAGATTTTTAAGGGCTGTAAAAACAGGGTAGAAACATGAAAATCCCAATTAGTGCAGAACCACCTAATAAATGCTGCCTTATTAATGATAAAGACTTTTGGGACTTAAAACTGGACCTAAAGTTCATTTCACTAAGACTTTGACATACAGACAGAAGCTGTAAAACGGTACCCAAGCCATGCCCCAACGCCAGCTGCCAACCCTAGGCAGCCAAAAACCAGGCACAAGGCTGCTTCCCTCCCAGCCCTTGCAAATTCTAAGATTGCTTTAATCACCACAAGACATTTTTATTCTTATTTAATTAGTTATATTGTCTTTATCTGTCTTTGGGATTCTGAGCCACCTCTTTCCCTCCCCTCAACAACTGCAAGGAACAGAAACTTGATTTTATCTTTAAGTGGAAGCTGAAACACCTGTATAACATCACATTTTACAGGACTATGACAAAATCTTTCAACTCTGACAGGTTAGGAATAACGCTGGGCTTTGGGACCCGGCTGATTTCACTTATTGCCAGCCCAGCCCTGCATCCCAGCAGGAGCCAGCTGCCTCCACGGGGGTGGTGCAGGATCGCATGGGCTGCATTTGTCACCCTTGCCAATAATTAATCCATTTCTCTGCCTGAAATCATAGCAAAGGCAACGGAGCCTTCAAGGAGAAAGGTGACAGCCTTATACCAACAGATCATGAAGTGTTTTCATTTTATTGAAACACAATTTCCTAAATCAAGGTTTCCATCTCCAGCGCTGGAAATGCAAGACAAATCTGCGTGAGGCACAAAAGGAAAACTGACAACAAATAAGGAATGTGTCCTACTGCTACAGCCTGATGTACAGCCCAACCTGCCAGCATAATTTGCCTTAAAAACAATTCATTCTGTAACACTATTACTTGCCACGATAAAGAGCCAGAATTTTGTTATTTCAAAGGAAGTCTGGCTTTTTAATTATACTGAAYGCTTTTCAGAGGATAACGTAAAAGGTGTTACAGTTCTAACTGTGCATCAAGAAAAAAAGTGTCATGATAGTAAAGATGTATCAGCTGATATTCAGTAGAACAATACAAAGATGGGAGCGTGAAGGAAAGCCTGCAATCATTCAATGTAAGCAGAGATAGTTAATCATTTTGTTGGACTGGAGAAAGATTGCTGTTTTGAATTTTAAAGCAAGTTACTGTCTATCCTTTTTGCAATGTGTCATTTTGTAGGAAGGGAGCCACAAGTTATTATCATTGTCTCTGCAAACGAAGTTAAAAACAAGCACAAATCCAACCATATTCCCATAGCAAGTGTTAGCAGGTCATCAGCCAGATCTTCAAGGAAAAGCCCCAAGGATGAACCACACGTACCGACTGCATTCCCAGCTTACGGTGTGCACACCGACACCGTGAGGACTAAGCGAGGGGGTAATGTTCACAGGTTTACGAAGTAGATCATTGCATCCACTGAATTAAGTGCAGAACCAGCTGTTCTTGCCGACTGCCTCAAAAAACCAAAATAAAACAAAACCCCTTGGCAGGCAGCAGTCGCAGCCTTTGTGAACAGGCAATTTGCCTTTGCAGTCTTTGGGGAACAAGACACTAGAAGGAGAACAAGAAACTAGAAACTGCACAGTATAAGATCTAGGCAGGCTCTGGTCCTGAGGCTGTGCTGGGTTCAGCAAAGGAAGCCAAAGGTAGGTTCTGACACCGGCTGAAGGGAAACATAACCAGACTGCAATGGTTAAATGCGTTTGCCAGAGACATACGCCTGCACGAAGGTGGCTTAGGACTGGTGTCTGCAGTAGAAAACGATACGGAGGTAAAAYGATTACCACTGGGAAAGGAAAACTGTTGAGAAAATTGATTTAGAGTGGAAAGCGAATGACTCGCAAAACATGGCAGATGATGGCCTCTCATGCAGTGGCCAACGCAGTCCAACCCTGCCACTGGAGCAAACAAAACCCAGCCCTTGCGGTACCAGAATGAACACCGAGCAGCGCAGCCACAGCCACGCCGAGGTCCGTGCAGCTGACGACTCCCTGCGCAACGAGAGGGCACCCGCACAAGAACAATTTAGGAAAGAGTCAATATCACAATGCATGAATTCAGCCTTTAAAAGAACTAGCCTTTTGTCTGAAGCAGCACTCCTCAGGATTAGCATTTCTGGTGGCACTGCACCCCGTGCCCTGGGGCCATGGAGGAGCGCTGGATGAGACTGCAGAGAGCAGCTTAGAGGAACACAAGGTTTATCGCAACGGCTGGGGCCACTCTTCTCCATGTAAGAGAAACTCAAATGAAATTCAAATGTTCTACTAACCTCCCAAAGATAGTCACCTGTTGCCGGTAGGGATTTCTCCTGAGCAGCTATACCACAACTGCATCAGCACTCAGCATAAAGCTACCTAGTTGGGAAAACACAACTTAAAGCGTGGGTGGGAAGAGAACATTATTTTGGTCCTTCCATGCTCAGGCACCATTTCCTTTGCATTTATACACGCACACAGCAAATCACATTACACATAGTATGCCCAAACTGCACGCGTAGACTGACTACCCATGGAGAAGGATTTCCGTTTGTATTAATAGCAGCGTCTCTTGTGAAGCTCCTGCCGAAGCACACGGCTGGGCCCAGRCCAGGTGAGGGAGCCTCTAGGAACAGTGCTGCTATAAATGATGTTTCAGAATACCCCAGTATGAAGTTAGATGAGGATACAGCAGGAGAAGATGAAGATGAGAAAGAAATTACAGCAGGGACGCATTGTTCCACAACCCATAAATCCCTTTTGGGTCATAGTCCACTTGCTGTTACCGTATGCACATTACGGGAATACATGTGAGAAAATGCAAGAAAAAGATTAAAATGTTCAATCATTTGCAAATGCTCCCCAGATGAATACGAGTATGTGTTGGAAGAACAGCTCTAATACAAAACACTCCACCGTGGTCTAATCTTGCTGGGAACACAAAATGAATTATGTGGATGAATGCATCCGGGGGTTTATCCGGCTAAGGAAGTGCATTCTCATAGCCAGCCCATGCGGGCTCCCGTCCCAGCCTCCATCAGCTCCAGCCTGGCCCAGCAGTACCTGCGGCATCAGAGGTGCCCGGGTGCCATGCGTGGCACTTAACACGGTCCAGCAGGGCTTGGAGGTACAGCCTACCCCAACAGCCAAATTACAGCCAAAACTGACTTAGGCTGTCATCAGCCACCACCTGATGACACCACGGGACGCACAGGACTCCGCGTGGCCACAGGACATCAGAGATGCCACACGTGTCTGATGACCTGCGGTCACCTGGCAAGATCTGGTTGTGGTGGGATGGTGATGGAGAGGCAGTTTTGCCATCAGATATTTTTTGCCAAAAAAATACATAATCTGTCAGAGAGCATGTTTTGTTAGCGTGGTGGCATCTTGTACAACCTTTATCCTCTTGTGCAGCTTTAATGAACAGATAACTAATTTCAAAGCTGGGTATGCAAAATTGCGTCACCGACCTGTGACTGCCCGGGCAAATTTCAGCAAGGAATCGCTCAGTCTCTTACCTAAGCACCTCGACTCACTCCCACATCTCCCAGTGTTACAGAAAAAACCTGTGGGAGAAACAGAGGGTAGGGGCTCAAGCCCCAGAGAATTAGGACATGACACGCTATTTCTGTTTCTCCTTAAACACCTTTGTTGTTGTGATTTTTGAGAAGAGGTTTTAATCTAAGGTTCAAAGTAATACTAGACAAAATACAGCCCATCATATGTAAACATTACTTGCTTGACTTTATTATTGATAAGAAGTTCACATTAAAACTGTGGAAAAGCCTTGCCTGACTCGTGCAGAATGAAACGGCTAATGCGGCTTTAACCGAAACCCTCCCGTTTGATGGGAGCAACATCATGAAAACGGATGATCAAACGCCGAGGCTTTGTGGGAAGCTCACTGATGGGTTCTGTGAGCGCTTACATTTTAGGATCATTTCTCTCATGAATGCCGCATCATTGACATACTAAAATCTGTATTTGTTTATATTTCCATGATTTTATGCTGTTTTTTTACTTCATCTGTGCTCCTGCAAAGCAAATCCATACTACACTGTTATGTAACATTATAGGTTGATTACTTTTTTTACTCAATTTTTTTCTATTGTCATGCTGAAAAAATAATTTGTTCTAAATCAAGACCTATTCCCCAAGTCACCACAACCAGGCTGGCTGTAACAATGTTGTATTTTATAAAAAAAAAAAAAAAAAAAAAAAAAAGGAAATTATCTGGGATCCAAAAGAACTTGCAAAATCCCACCTGCTGCAGCCGGTAAAAGCTCCCCAGTCAGAAATGCTAACCCATACCTGGTGGGGAACATCTGTACCATGGCCCCCATGTGCCGCCTGCTCTGAAGGGCCCCCTCAGCTCAGCCGTGCATCGCTCCATGGGGTAGGACACCATTTCTAAGACCTGAATTCTTCAGTTGCAAAATCTGGCCCTGCCGTGTCCGGTTTATCAAACAGGAATTGCAGTTCGCAAGCCCCAGGCAGTTCACATCCTTCTAAGCAGTTTGCGTGTTTTACCCCTGCGTGAACAACACCTTGCCCAAGCGGCTGCTCCTGCCTGCACGGTCCTTCCCGGGTGGGCCCATCTGCAAAGCGCACACCCTCTGCGTTTCCATCCCCCGTGAAGCTACAGCAGCATTAACATTAGTAGAAATTATATCTGCCAGCGGCAATTCCTCCATTTTTCATCCAGGCTGGGCTGCAGGACTTCTTGGGCAGAGCTGTGTCTCCACCCGAGCTCAGCCACAGCCACACTCTGCTGAAGAGCGTAACCTGAACTGATACAAAAAGTGTTTGATAGTGCTCCATAAAAAGTCCCCATTAGCTAATGAAAAAATGTGGGTACAGTTAAACACCGACATTACCAAAAGCTAAATTAATAAGAAGGGAAAAAACATAATCAGTGTTAGATAAAAAGTTCCTGCAGAAAATTCTGTACTGAAAACGTTCTGCAGTGCTGTGAGTAAAAAATTTCCACCTATATTAACTCATTTCACGTCCACTGATTTTTGTTTTACCAGTTGGAAAGTAACCATCCTGCACTTCTGCTTACCACCTTTCAAATAACCTCTGATTGCTGGACATATCCTAAGAAAGGTATTGGCTTTGTTTGTACTTACGAAGCATTGCTACTTTTCCCTGAATTTTTATTGCTCTGTAAATGAGGATCCAACGTCGAAAGCCTGACTTTATTTTCACTGTGACAGAGCTGAAACGGCAGTGGTAATAAAGCCAACAGCGAGGCACTCACCCTCTCTCATTTTCTCATAGAGAAACACTTAATAGTGTCTCTTTAAAAGCTTTCCTTACCGAAAACTTTACTGATCAGACGATTTTATTTACTATTTTCCTGGGATGAGGCATGGAAAGTTGTAGAGGCCATTCCCTCAAATGATGGAGTAATCACAGTCACAAGCTGCCGGCAAGACTCCGCGCTGTAACCGATGGCACTGCCTGCGCTGGGCAGAGCCGCCCCAGTCCCAGAGCCAAGAAACTGGTGAAATCCCAATAAACCGTGCCTGCTGCCTGAAGAGCCGTGGGAATTGCGTATTTGGAGGGGCCAAACAGGAAAATCAAGAGATTGGTACTTATTTCCCAACCTTGGTCGTACAGCTTACATCAGGTGTTTAAACTCTCTGCACTTGACGCTGACTTCAAAGGCTGATGCTCTAAGAAGGGATAGTTTAAGCAATTACCTATTACACTGTTAAGACTTACAGGTTAAACCAGGTGACCCTGGTAAATGGCTGTATTTCTTGCAGAGAAAGCAGAAACAACATTCAGCAATGAACACTTTTGCTAGTCAAGCTCTTCAGAGGTCTTTTCCAACCTTAATGATTCTAAAAAAAAAACCCCAAAACAAAAAAAACCACCACCACCACAAAACAACAAAAAAAACCTGACATAAAACATACATTCACTTAGTTTTCAACCGTGATAGTGTGATAGCGCACATTTTTTCTTGTGGTTGTGAGGACCAGAGACAAAACATCCATGTGACATCCGAATCTCCTCCTGAGCCCAAAGACATGAAGATCACTGCAGGAGTGCCCAGGGTGTTGCATTCCAGAGCTAGCAGGATTCTGATCACCTTTTCCCTTACAAGAAATGTTAACGTAACACTATGGCATCTAGAAAATTAACAAAGACGCACAAAACCTCTTTCAATTAAATCCCACCACACTGAAAAGGTCACTTCCCTCCACGTGCTTTTCCTTTTTGTCTCGAGAGAGAGGAACGGGAGTGGCAAACCAATGAACTAAATTAAAAACTCTTAAAATTTACATAGCATGACTTTTTCCTGGTGACTGCCAACACACACCAGAAGCAGCCAGCACCGTTTTCTGTTGTTATACCAAACCAAAGTCGCCTTAAAGCATCTTTCTTCCAGACTTCTGGAAAACTTACGGTACTTTCAGATTGTTACCATTTCTATGTTAAGGGATGCAGTGAATTTAAATTATTTAAACCACATCTGTTTAATCATAGATGCCTTTTTAAAGATTCGTTAGCTTGAAATACCATGTCAGCTTTTCTGCTGTTTTTTTCCCCGCTCTCCCACACACAGTATGCCAGCAAGAATAACATCCTCCCACACTTCGGAGGGACACAGCACAGGACCTGCTATACACTCATCTTCAAATACAGAGATAAAGTCTAGCAAAAGGATTGTGAGACAGGTTTGCGTTGGTTTTGTTTGCTGCGCAGCAAGTAAACATGACTCACGTACTGGAGAGCCCAGAAAATGGGCTGATCGTCGAGACCAGGTTGTAGTGGCATCCACAGCCTTGAGGTTTTACAACATCATCCCCAAATTTGGGAATGCTACTTTAAGAAATGTGATGGATATGCAGGAAACAACTTTCTTCAGCTCTTTTATGGAATTACTTGATTTCTACCTATGAAATTGCTTTCTCATTAAACCAACTGCTGTGTATTTAAAAATAAGAGAATATAGAATTGTACCTTCTCTCTACAGGAGTGCCACCASAGATGAAAAAAAACAGAGAGAAATTGCAGAGCTTTAGCAGAGGAGAACCACCTAAAACCCACCTCTTTCCATGGCACCCACAGCCTGTATTGTGTACCCGTATTGCGTACCTTTATAATTATTTTTCCCGCAATTCCCATCACTACTGTTGTTGTTGTTATTATTATTATTACTACTATTACTTACAACCACTAAAATCCACATTTCTCAAGGTAATTTCCCTTCCCAGCTGAGGGACAGACAAAAAGATTTTCCTCTCCATAAGAGAGTGCCAGGAAAGCTTTGCAATGTGGCTCTAATATGGAGCTTGCTGCCCCTCAGAAGCACTTACCCGCCTCGATTCGTACGGGGTTGGGATTTTTTTTAAGGACATTTCTCAGGTTAGCAGCCTCTTGCTCTGAAAGCCGGGCAGACGTGGATGACGCTTGCCCTGCAGTAATCCCGGACACAGCTAAGTCAGAGGATGCAAAACTAAATGTGGCTGAGAGTCGACATGATGATAGCTGTAATTGTAACCTGAAGGGATACACAGAGATTGCAAAATGTAGTGCAGGATACAAACCAGCACTGACTCCCTAGCAATCTGAGGAAATAAAGGAGAAGTAAAATATATGAAGTAATGAATTTTAAAGCTGATGGCTTTTTTTTTTTTTTTTGACACCCACTGAAATTGGTGGTAAACTCCTTGCAAAATTATTACTTAAAAATCTCTTTTCAGCCAAAGGCAAGGTTTTTATAGCCTCTTACTGGATATTACTTGTGTGTCACACAAGGCAGTAAAACAAAGCTGCACTCTGTAGCATCAGTAGCTACTTGATTCTTCACTTTTTTCCTAAAATGTCTTAGTGGCACTTTCCTAAAATCTTTTTCTATCTAATAATATCATCATAGATTTGCCTTCTGCTTTCCAAAGAAATGAAATGCAGAACTACACCTCGCTGGGTACCAGCAGAAAGTGCTGCTTCTCCATGAGCCAGTTTTTTGCTTTTCTATGGCACTTCAGCACCTATTTCAGCAGCACCTGGAGGACGCCGGGTTTCCCATACCACCCGACCGCCCCAATCAAACCTGCGCTCAGAATAAACACCAGAACCCCAGAAACATCCCTGTGCGAAACAAAATTGAACTATCTATCAGGCAGGAAAAAAAATACACTGAACAATGGAAGTGCCTTTTCTAGCAGATAAATGCTGATCCCGGCACGTTGGGGCCGGGCGGGCGCACGGCTCCAGCGAGGATCCCGGCGGACGCACGGCTTGGGGAAAGCCCGGACGCACACCCCGAGCACGTTAAATCCAGATTCCCCCAGGCAACACCAACAGAACATCAAAATCCTTAATTTCCAGTGCATTTGATGAGTAGGTATTTCGGGCCACTGGATTTTTTTCCTCAGTCTTATTCCTTCATATTAACGCTCCCAGGGATATAGTTATAGTACTAAAATGTCATTTCTAACAAGTTGATATTATACAGGAATCCTAAACGACCTTGGCCCCCTGCCTGATCCCAACCAGCTAAAAAGCTCTTCTGGCACTATTTTCAGGTTATTCATCTTTTATCCAGGTGTGTGCAAGTAGCACTGAGTCATGCACCACGAACAGATGGAAAGTATCTTATATTTATGACCTGCCATCTTTTTTTTTTTTTTCCTAGAATTAATTTTTCATTAAATCACTTTGAAAATCTTTGAATTAACTTAATAACTTCATTCAAGGAGGGAAGATAACCTAGAACGGGAAGTTTCTAAGAAAGCTATGACAGGGTTGACTACCTGTGCTCAACCAATTAGCAAATTGACCCTCCAGACAATAAACACATGACAGCCAAAGAGTGAAAGAAATTTCCAAGGCAGATGTGGCATTACCACTTTTTATCAGTTTTCCTTGTCTCCGCTTCCTTGCATGGGGAGCATCGCCCCACTGCCTCATTTTATGTGATGAATTGCTACAGATAATTTATAACCACGAATATTAAGAAAAAACAGATACTGGCTGTCACAGGGAAGGTATGTCAGCAAAAAGGGGAATATCCCAGGGATTGTGACCCCCTGAGGCATACTGCCAAGAAACTGGCTCTTCCTTCCCTTGGCCGGAGGAAGCGAGCCCTGCTTACGGCCACGGAGCCTGGGGAAACTCCTGACCCCAGGAGAAGGTTTTTTTCCAGCCGTAACCCAGCTGAGATGCACCAGTGCTGCTGCACCCCACGAGATTTTGCAAATTACAGATGAAAATATAATACTTCAGAGCACAAAATTCAAGTTTGTGGTGGGTGCTTTGTCAAAAGATTTATAGGTTTTGAGTGTTTCAGGTGTTTAAGTGCACGTGAAGCGCACTTGATGTGAACTTCAATTGCCTTGGAATAGCTGGGAGCACAGCACGAGCCCCAGTTGTTCCCAACAGACTGCTGGGAAAAAGCCTGTTGTATATTTATATTAAAAAATAAAACAACAAGTAAAAAATAAAACAACAATTAAGAAGAACCAACAGAAATATGTATTTCTGAAACGACTAGAAGTTAGTTCAAAGGAGATTGGTTTTGCCAAGTCCCACCCCAGTGCATGCAGCAGCAACACCGCGGCAGCGGTACCAGCCCCTGCTTGCAGTACAAAACACCCAGGATATAAACCAAGCACATTCCTGCTATTGCATATGCTAAACTGTGCTTTTCCACACCTTTAAAATAAAATTAAAAAAAACCCCAAAAACAAAAAACCAAAAAAACAACAAAAAAACCACAACACAAAACAAAAAACACCACACAAAAGACACTGCTAAAAGTACATTATTGATACAGCAAAGTCAGGTAACTTCATAAATTAAGAAATACCAAAAATAAAATAACTCCTTCCACTCAGTCTCAGCAAAGGCGTTTTAATTGCACGACCACATATGACTTTCTTCTTCGTTATTTCTCATTCAGTGAGTAAGATGAAAGGGTAAAATTAAGGCTGTTCAGGCAACCTGAATTCTGACATTTAGAGAGGCGGTGAACTTCTCAGATCAGGAAACACTTAATAGGTAATCTGTGTGGATAATATATGCACAAATTACGCATGAGGATAGGCGTACAGATATTTGACAGTACATCTTGATATACAGTATAGATATAAAGGCCAAATTTGGCCTTTGACAAAACAGATCAGGTCTTTTAGCTCCACTGACATGGGCAGAAAGGGCCCAGAGGAAACAATTCAGTCCTAAATACTTTCCCTGTTGGCTTTACACACTCACTGGAGCCCTGCTATTTATATGTATGAATGATTTATTTCTCTATTACCAGCTACCTCCTTTGATTAAATATATTAGTGCCTTTTAAGTTATTTCAAGGCTACAATCATTTTAAAATTAAATGATGCTTCGAGTACCCTTCGGGAACTGTACGCTAAATTGACATTTCCATAATGCAAAAAAATCGCAGTTGTGCTCATTTTATTTAATTAAACTGTACTCTTTATCACGTAAACCAAATGGGAGAACGTGAACCATATTTTTTACTTCTAGCAAACTAGTAAAATAGAATACTGGAGACTCTATTGTCATGGTCAGATTTTGTCTGTATTCAAACAGTTGACAGCTTAAACTGCCGCACTACGCCAGCTGTAATTTCATTCGGCTTCAGCAAAGGTCCCTAAAAGAACGTTTCCATGTTTTACCCTGCTAACGATTGATTATGTCCAAGTAGGAAACTTTTAAAAAACTTTTCTCCCTTTAAGCTTTGCGAAAGATCTGAATTTAAACAGCACATTTAAGGCACCCAGTTTTCTGTCTCTTTGGAGCCCGAGTAACAACAGCAGCCCCGCTTTTGAAGAGCACACAAAAATACTTCTGGCCCAAAAGAAAGGAATGGAGTTACAAAAAGAGGAAGATAAAAGCAATTTCAAGTCCCAAACCTACAGAATCCCCTCAGTCTTGGCCTATTCTTTAGAATGAAACCTCGTTTTGCAAATCAAAGGAGCAGCTGCTAAACTTGCCTTAAAAAAAAAGAGGTAGGTCTTGAATGCAAGGCGAAGAAAGTCCAAGGGACGCCGGCCCCGCTATCAATCAGTCCCTCGTGTCCTCTCACTCAGACCAAGAGTCTCCCCATCCCTGGACCGACCCGGAGCTCTGACGCCCGCAGACGGTCTCCCATAATCGGATCAATGACACGGAGCCTAAATCTCCCCGGGAGGCATTGCTGCCTGCCAGACCTTGTGGTCTTCACCCTCGAGAAGGTGGCTCAGCCCTTCCAGAGGATGCTTTGCCCATCGGGGTGGATGAAGCTCGCGGCAGCTTGCAACCCTGCAGAGACCCCATAGAGTGCTACTGATGTCCACTGGAGACATGTTTAGGGCTGCACACGTTGTATTGTAGCAAAAAAGCCAAACGCAGTCAGTGTTGAGAGAAAGCAGTGTGTATCCTCTCATATGAAACTAGATGTTACTGGGAAAGGGACAAAATGGGGGGAAAAGAAAATTTTTCTCTTTGGGTAAAGCTTTTAAAAATCCAAAATTTCACATGGAAGCCTTAAAAGTAGATTAAAAATAATCCTCGAAACATTTTTAGCTTTCACTAGTGCTTAACAACATGTTTCCCTATGTGAAAAGACACTTCAAATTGTATTTGTAGTTCTGTCTGTATGTTTTATTTCCCTTTGTGATCTAAGTGATTGCTGCTTTGTAAAATTTATCCTGGGCAATTAATATATCAAGCAGAGAATCACATGATTTATTTCCCCAGAAGAGGTTTTGGCAGCTCTGGGCTGCAGTGGGAGCTCCTGCCACATGCTGAGCCCGTAGGT
Source organism: Phoebastria nigripes (assembly GCA_035582835.1). Classification (NCBI taxonomy): domain Eukaryota; kingdom Metazoa; phylum Chordata; class Aves; order Procellariiformes; family Diomedeidae; genus Phoebastria; species Phoebastria nigripes. The sequence goes on from JAYKAV010000012.1 coordinate 1,220,606, forward strand.
CTCAGCCCTCTAAAAGTTATTAAGCAGCACTGCCCAAGGATGCCACAAAATTAGGGTAAAAGTAATTTAGTTAAAATGAACATGTCACTTTATCCACCCAAAGACAACATACGTAACACCTGATAAAAATCTCTGCTTTCGATCCTGAAACAACAGGTGTTTTGGTGATAAAAGTCAAGACAAAAGTGCTAAAGCCTTTCACATACTTTCTCCAATTTCTACAGCAACAGAGCTTTGACAGAGGGCTTCTGACTGCTCAATTTGATGGCCAGGCAAACTTATAAAAGCTGAAGCGCCGAGTTTCCTAGGGGAAGACATAATGAAATAAATGCACTCATGAATATGTATGGCAGGAGGCAGCCATCTGTTCTCCACCAACATCTTTTCTTAAAACAAGTTTCAAATATTTCGGCAGAGAAGTTGTATCTTTATTTCCGTGTATAAAATTAGACCTTGAATTTTCACCATCTCTGGTCATTAAGTGCTATTGTTATGGAAATGTGGGTTTTTTTCCCCAATGATAATCAAAAGATTTGAGTGATAATATAGTTTTACAAAGTTCAGGTGGAGATTTCAGCGCGTCTGTGTAGAAGCTTCAAAATATTGATAGTCGGGGCACGCGTCGCATAATGTAAATATAACTTGCTCTGTCCTCCTTCAGAGAAACAAGAGCCTATGATATGCTGCCCTCATTTGTATCCTACATCCATCTGATTTCCCTTTCGTTTCGAGAGAAAACATCATAAGGCATTTTTATTCAGTATTCATGAAGTCCGTGCCAGCACGGACCCTGATTTGCATCGGGGGGAGCAGGGCACGAGCGGAGGAGCCGCCCTCCCCCAAGCCCTGGGCAGAGGTGGGAGCGATCCGGGAGCTCACCCGCACCCCGGGATGCTCCTGAGGTTTGCAAGGAAAGCCGAGCGGATCCCGGGCTGCGTTTATCTGCACTTGCATGTCCTCCTCAGTACTGCACTGCAGGGAAGCCAAGCCTCAACCAGCCTGTCTAGGACAAAGCCTGTTTTCCCTTAACATCAAACATTTCCGTTCGTTACATTTATGCTTGTGGACAATGCAACAAACCTTCGCCGTGTATGAGTTTCCCTGAGTGAAGAGCACTCAGCGTGCGTGGTTTATACCCACCRCTCGTCTCAGAGCCCGGCACCAGGTCAGCGGCCAAGGGGCAGGGCTGGTGCAAGAGCTGCCAGAGTCCCTGCAGGGCACGGCGGGGAGCGAGGGGAGCACGGGGTGACTTCGGTCAAACAGTGACCGAGCTGGGTCCAGCAATTCATCCCTCCTTGGGACGTGGTAGCCAGACCTCTGGTTTTTGGGGATATCAAGGATTTCCCTGAATACCAAGGCAGAACAAGGGATGTCCACTTCAAAGTTACATTTACAAAATATTCACGTAACAACGCGGCCATCCGAAAGCCTGCAGGCATGAGCCCTCCCTCGAGGGGACCCGGCAGCAGAGCGAGTGTGCAATCGCACACCCCTAACAGGGCCACAACTGCACAAGCAACACAGGTTTTGGTACCGACTGGCAATTGCCGGTGCACTTTGAGAGGACTTTTGAGCAGCAGAAGCTGAGACGTGGGAATAGAAAACCCAAATCACTGTAAATCACAAACTGTGTGGCAACAGGAGTAGAGCTGAAGTCTCTCGTAGGAAAAATATATCTAAAGCGTGTTGCTATCTGTTACTCTGTTTGATGTTAATTGATAGCCAGCTCTTGATTACTTAGAGCAATGATGAAGCTGAGATAGCCCAGATGAACAGAATTCTGACGGATACAAAAGAAATTAGTCTGTAAGAACATACTTACAGTGAATGGCATTGGCACAGAGCTCTCCTGGAAGGGCTCATCAGCCTGGCCAACGTCACCACCCGCTTCCAGCCCAGCGGGCTCCAGGCAGCGGCCGGGTCCCCAGCAGCAGCGCAGGGTCTCCAGCACATCTGCACCATCAGCCGCCGCGCTCACCCCTCGACCGCTTCACAGGGGCGGCTGCAATTTCTGATAGCACCAGGATGATGTTCAGGAACTGGATTTTACATTTGATGGGAAGTTGAGTTTCAAAATGGAGCAGATGTACATGAGGTGTCCTGTACTGAAATCTAAAAAAAAAAAAAAAAAAAAAAAAAAAAAAAAAAATTGGGGGGTTGTTTGAATGTTTCAGTCTCGTAACGCAAAACATTCCTTTGCATTTCAGCCTGTTGAAAGTATTTACGTATCTGTTTTAAAAAAAATATTTTAAAACAAACCTAAACAAAAAGATGTGGTGGTAAAAGCATTAAAATTTAATATCACCTAAATAGTCAGGATTTTTCAAAACAAACCTCAAAATATCAGTACTTGCCCAAACCTTTCAATTTCACTGACGTGAGGTTTTGGTCAAAAAAATGCCACAACAGGACTTTCCCACCAGCCCTTCCTAGGCAGTAAGAGCACGCAGTGATGCCAAAGCACATGCTTTGAAATTCAACATGGTTATTTCAGACACAGCCCCTGTGCGAGACGCAAACTCTTCTTCCAGCCTGGCCACGCCACTCTCGGCGCCCTGCTTAAAGAATTGGTCTTTGAGCACAAAGAGACTCTCACAAACCCGAGACAGGCCTCCAAAATCAGGGTGGCACAGCGTGAGAGCCCCCGCGATCTCTCAGCCCCTCAGCTGAAGCCGTTAATTAGCTGAGCCGCCTGGAACGAGCACGCCTCGCGAGTTGCTATCGCAGCCCCGTGGCAGGTTTGATCCAGTTATTGCCCCATCCATGCTCTTAAATTAAAAGGTAGGAGTCGAGCTCCGCGGCAGAGCCTGCAGTGCGAGAGCTGTGCCGTACAGCTAGTTAGAGAGCTCGTCTCCATAATTACACAGAACATTAACCCTAATACTGGCAGTGCYGCGCAGTTATCATCTCCCCTCTGGAAGCGTGGCTTGCTCATTTATAACGGCAGGCAGGGAAGCGCTTGTGGGAAATGGCCGGGCTCACTCGCAAGCCTCCTAACCCCAGCCACAGTCACACCTGGAGATGGAGAAAAGGTTGGGCTGATTTCTGGCTTTGATTTCCCAAATTAATTTCTGCAGCTGATCTTAAGCATGGGCAACCTGGGCAGGTTACACGGAAACAGCTTTTCTGTTTACATCCAAAATTTGGGCATTATGCTCAACCTGCTCATCCACTTCCATTTAAAGGTGCAGATTACTAAATTTGCATAATAACTATCTACAACTAATTACCCACATTTGTTCATGGAAACAGCCACTTTCTGTAGGGCTTAAAATTACCATAAACTGTGCATAAGAATCAAGAAAACACCAATTTATCTTATTAATGGTAGCAAGGAGTTTACGCGTTAATTAGCAGTGTATTACTTTGAAAATGCATTAAAGCGCTCTAAGAACCAGTCCACTTGACAACCCCCAAGCATTTTTCAGGATGCTGCAGGCCAGCGCTGATGCAGAAGAAAATCAGAAGCTCTAAGAGCAACCGGTGACGCGAAGGGAGCGCACAGGGAGTCGCCACCCCGGCAATTTCTGTTTGGCACAACGGCACGTAGTGTGTGGACACCGCGAAGTTGCAGAAACCTGTGCGAAAGTTATTTAAATGGGACAGTTGAAGATAAGTGAGATAAAAGTAACTGCTTACAAAAAAACCCCAAACAATACAACAGCAGCGGTGTGTATGTGAGCTTGGCAAACCTCCCGTTCATAGAAAAATGGCAGTAAGATTTGTCTTCTGCATTTTTTAACATACTTTTGGACATATTTCTATCAAGGCGCAAAACTGAGGTCCTGTCTCCTAGAGATCTTATCTGACTTGACGGCATTCTCAGTACTCTGACTGCTTAGTAAGCAACTGCTGAAAAGCCTTCCCCCTACTAGAAGCTGTCATAGAGCAGTTCCCATAATATTAAGATGCTTCATTTTTTTCAGCGGCAGGTGGTACAATTTCTGTATCTGCAAAYGATAAACATTCAAATCAAGATTTTTCTGGTTAATAGCTATTATACAACTGCAAAGTGTTACCGTTCCTACATGTTTTTAATACCATCAGTAAAACGTATAACGTAAGAACTTGTGTTTGAGAAAAAGATGTTCCCATGAACCTTTAAGTGAGGTTTTCACTCTGGGAAAAGATTACAATAAAACAGCCTCTAGAATATAGAGCCATTTACTCTCAGTTTTTTCCTATGCTCCAGAGACATCCTCCTTAATTTTTACTAATGTGATTGCCAAAGGCACCTAGGCTGCGCGGATGCTCAGAATTGGACAAACTCCTTACGCAGCTTGGAAACTTCCAGCCAAAAATAAAAATTCAGGTGAGACTTCACTGCCCCTTGTGCCACCGGCAGTGCCCAGCGCTTTGGTACCGAATTCCTGACCTCAGGGTGAATGCTGGAGTGGGTTGGAGGGATGCTGCAGGAGTCAAGTGCTGTACAGCGGGGCAGGGGAATGCCCCGGCTCTGTGCTGGTTTGTGCTGCTGTAGGCAGGACCACAACCAGGTTTGCTTTCAGAAAGGAAAGAATCGGGCTCCGCTGCTCCACATCAGGAGGCAGAAAGGAAAAGTCAGGATCTACACATCATGAACTCATCTGGTATCTGTGCCTCATTCGCATACCCCAAATCATTCCTACTTCCAAGAACAACTGCAAGAATACAAAGAACAAATGAGAAACAGATTGCGATGAACGGTCAGTTTTCGTTTAAAAGACCCCAAACCCAAAACCTTTACTTTGTACTGATACAAGGAACAGAAATGTAAAACCCAAACTAAAATAATTATTTGCTGCTTTTTCATTAAAGCAGATGATAACATTTAATGGAAGTGGTCTGCTTTCAAACAAACACTCATGTGCTGCACCTAATTTTCACAGAAAATAGGTCCACTATACGTCCCCTTCTGCTATGGATTTTGAACACAATGCTTTCTCTAGTAAAGCCCTGAAAGCACAGAATCTGGTCCACACAACATAAACTGCATGACTATAAATCTTTATTTCATGGTGGAGTGATGGATTTAACAAGAGGATGGATTTAACAATTCCTTTTCGTCAACCATTTCATTAATTTCTTAGTAAAGAAATTTCTGGGTTTGAGGCATGCTTTAAGGAACTAATTTTGCCTTAGCAATCCTGAAAAGAGCTCTAGTGTAATTGTCAGGTAGTTAATCTAGTCATTGTGCATATTTTTGTTCTTCATTTTCCAAAGCAGAATTTGAACCTTCCAGAGAGATAACAAAAAAAAAGAATAACAAAGGCATCTTTTACAGCCCATCAGGTGAGATTCTCATCACACACCAACCCCATGCAGCTAAAAATTAAACTGCAAAACCTGTATCAGCTGCTCTCCAAAACTGTTTTCCACATCAATAAAGTAGCAAGTCATAAATAAATAATAATGCGCAATGGCCAGAAGTGTCCCTGCTTTTCTGCAATCTGCTGGAATTATTGTCCTGGCTGCATGTGAGGGCATAACATTTAGGCTTCATTCCTTCCCACATACGTGCCATCACCTCCCTCTCCTTTCATCACCTGCTTCCTGAAAGCCGTGTCCTCTAATTTCTTACGTGCAGCACCCCTGCCCAGGCATGCACGCTGCCATCATCATCATTCATGGCCTCATTTTCTGCCAAGGGCTCCCAAAGCACATGCAGGTTGTACACACGGCTGATGGCAACACACTCTTGTACGGGCTCCCTCATCTTCGCTACRGACCTACCCAAATGCCCACACACCAATGAGGCAAATGGAGCAACAGCTCCTTGGTTTTCACGCAAAAAAAAAGGCTTTTTAAAATGCAAACCAGGTATCCATCACATCCTTCTTGGGCAGTGTTTTTAATAGGGAAAGGTGGTCACACAGGACGCCTGGTTTGGGGGTGGCTGAGCACCCGCAATGCAGATTAGAGAAATCCAACTATGTTTCACAGATGGCCGAGTACTTTTTGCAAAGGATGTGTTTAGCCACACGGTTGATTTTGATGTTGAAGACTAAAGAAACATCAAAGGGAAATACCTGTGGGTATACGCTAGTGCTCTTAGAACAAGCACGGCCTCATGAATACCAGTTTATAAATATTCAGTATAAATATTGTACCACCTCCGTGCAGGCTACGCTAATCGTTCACCTTATCCCTGCTCTTCTCAYCTTGCAGCCCCACAGACGCTCGCTACCAGCAGACCTTGGGCTTCACGATGCCCCAGGCTGAAGCTGACGTTCAATGAAGGGCTCCAGGTCGTGTCTCATCCAGTGGCTTCTTTCTGTGTCTTCCTGCGATTTTGCTGCTGAGTTAAGACTGAGCTGTGAAATCACATTTATATGGGATTTTAGGGTGGTGATGGGTTTTTAAAGGTTGTGCTGCGTGTGTGAGGCAGAGGGAGACTGAGGCTGTGAGCAAGAGCAAGATACTTGCGGCAAAAATTATTAGTAGCCCAGGATGAAACCAAAAAGGACAGTTATTGAAAATGGTTATTAGCACTTAATTTCTCAGCAAAATGCGCAGCAAAGTAAGAAAACCTGAAAGAGTGAATCTTGAATGCACAAGGCTTTACATAAGCTTCCCATTRAGAATTTCCCACAGTGTGCAAAATTAATTTTGATTTATCTTCTACATTGTTGKTTTTAGAACCAACTGAAGAACAGAGGGGAGTGTATAATTTCATTTAAAAATCCACTGTTTCAGGCCAGCACTCCTTAGCTTTGAAAAGCTGTTTACATCCATGTTCTCCAAGCTCGCCTTTAAAGACCTGCATTATTTCTAATCTCACTGTGAGAAAACATTTGTAAAACTGCTAAATGACTCTAACTTGTATTTGCAATCTTCTCACTATCAGTGTGCAGAATCACTATATCAAATAGTTTCTCTGCCCAGCTAGTTTTTAAAAGCAAGTTTATAAAACAAGGGTCCATTGACAATCTAATGTCTATAAAGAAAATGTTTCTGTTTTCCACACAATGCTGGAAAAATCTGGAAACTTTTAAACAAGTAGAAGACATGACAGCAGCAACCGGTCTCTGTTAAACCTAAATAAGAAGGAAGGAAAATACTAGTAGAAAAACTGCATCTGTGCATATATAATATAGTTTTTGTAGTCAGGGGCTTCCATGAGATGCAGAAGTTTGACTCACTGTTGTAATTAAAATGTTCTGTAACAGTAGTAATTACCACATCAGGTAAGGCACAATGGATTGCAGCGCATACCTACAATTTGACTGTTATTTAAAAGTTTCATTTCAATTTCTGTAGCTTTTGCAGATTTTAAGCAACTTCCTACTGCCTGTGGCGCATGAATTTTTAAAGCGGTACGAGGCATAACAGCACAGCCCAAGCACCTTCGCAGAATATATTGGGGTTTTTGTTACCTTTTCTGTTCCTACACTCCAGAGCACTTAACGATGAACTGCAGAGAACAGATTGACGGTATTTCTATAAAATACAGTTTTTTGAAGAGAACTAGTTATAATAAACAAAGTGATCGAATTAAAACCCATCTGGGCACACCTTGACGTTGGCAGCAGCTACGAATGTTTCAGACAGTGTAAGGAGAGAGGTGCTAAGCAGAGGTCCCTCACAGCCCTCCCACACCACYGAGCATCTCTGCCTCCAGACACAACCAAACTCTGTAAACTTCTGGAAACCAACCCAGAATATCCCAGCCGCTACTGAAATGACAAAGCCCCTTCCCTTTGCAAATGGTTTTGAGGTGCATTGACCTTAGGGGTGCTAAAATTTATCTTTTGGGGGAGGAGTGGGGTGTTAAGACCTATATTAAACCAAAGTAACATAAAGCATCAGATTATTCCTGCAATTCGGAGAATTCTGTGTTTTGGAGACTTTGTAGAGCATTTTCACTACTACAGGAACATGAATCATCTCTCATTTCTTGTACCAAACCCTGATGTCACGCCTGGAAAAAACACTAAACCCTGTCAATTCTCTTCRTCTTCCCCAGTTTCAATCAGTCCTTTGCAAACTCTTCCAGCAACAAAATAAACCCTTTCACTTTGGAAAGGGGCAATAAAGATGATGGATGCTTTCTGGAGCTTATTTTCTATGTGTCCATAAACATTCCCCTAATAGCTTATCACAGCTGATGAGGAGTTTTGCAAAGCCAACTGCTGTTGACTGAAAATATCTGACAATTTTTTTTCAAGTATGCTGTACAGAAGGAATTATTTATATTTGAATAGCACTTTCCTGCGATCACRAAATATACATATTTGTCATAGTGAACGCTGGGACCAGCGACGCAGGCATGTTAACGAGCTTTTATTAAGAAATCCTATTTTAGTCCCTCTCAACTCTAGTCCCTTGCTCCAGGGAGGCTCTAGATGCTTATCTGGCACAGTTTGTTTTCCCCTACACACTAAGATAATTAAATCACTGTACCAAATTCAAGGCAAAAGCTGAGGCATCACCCACTTTATTTGCTCCCTCCAGACCCAAGGACCACACTACGACCAGGATGTTCCCAAAGGCAAAATAATTCAGCCCTGAATTCCTCCTCTCCTTGCTAGGGACCACAGGAATGATCCATTCATCATTCCTGTGTTTCCTTGTTTTAACACAGGCCTAATCTGAAAGCTGCCTTTGGATTTTGGTTGGTTGTTTTTTCTTTTTTTTTTTTTTTTTTAAATTATTATTATATTTTAAAAATGTTCATTTCTGTCTTTCTACCTCTAAAGAAAATCATACTAGAGAAAGAAAATGAAACATACCTAGATTTTGATGTTCAAGAGGCACTGGGGAGGGAGAAATAGGTGTATCACTTAGAAATACCATCGTTTATAGCGATACCTGGTTTTCTGGGAGTGAAGCAGAAGTGAAAAACAGCAGCAGGACGTTGAAAAATGTTTTTGAGCAACTTCCACCACAGGCTGTATATTTTCAGAAGGAAAAGGCAAGTGCACAGCCTGATAAAAGTGTGATCTCCCAGCTCTCCCCTCCGGAGCATCCCCTCGCTGGAAGGGACACGGTCAACACGTGCAGCTTTGAAGGGCTTAACTACCGCACCACCCCGCTCCCTCCGCCCGCCGCCCTCGGTGCTCCCTGCGCCGAGATGGAGGTCTGGCCTTTATCTCAGCTGAAACGTGCATTTCTTTCCCCCCAGTAAGAATAATGCATTTAATACCTGGCACTCCGAATTTTATCGTGCCTTTAACTATTCGTTTCCTTGCTTTTAGGAGCTGGGTTTAGTAAGTAATGCAAAAGGCAAGCACGCTGCTGTCACTTAGCAACCTAAAATGGGTTTTGGAACAAAGATCTTTATTTCTGGAACCATTGAATAGTGGTGGCTGACGAGGGCCGAGGTGTTCGAGGACAGGGCGATCCTCTCTGGGGCCACAGGCAGGGCTGCCTCGGTGTCTGCAGCTTTTTACCCTCACTTAAAACTCCTCAACTTTATGGTAAAGAGCAGAAAGGACAGAAAGAAAATTTTAATAAAAAGACAGCCAATTGGCATTATTTTGCAACTGTGTTTTAGCTAATTTATTATAGTCTGCTTAAAGCCAGGAGACTGGTAAAAGCAGAGAACAGCTCGCTTTATGCCTATACATATAGATCCTATCAGCTATTCTTCCTTTTACAGAACATCCTCGAATCTCTTCAGGTCTCTACTTTTGTGGCAGTGCCCAAGTACAGAGCAGAAAATCCTGCTGAGTGTTTGCAGGCGGAGGAGCCTGAAGCACAGCGTGAAGGCTGCTACAGGCAGCCCTGGCACGGGGTTTTGCTGGTACCTCCTGTTCCATCAGGCTTCCTCATCCCTAATCCAAATTTATGGATGAAAACTGAAAATACCCAAGACAAAATCAACTGAAAGGTACGACTGCTGTGTGCCTCGAGCTGTGCCCAGCTCTGCTCCAGCCTCTTTCTCCACCAGAAGAAGTGAGAAGGACAGTCACATATCTTGTATCTAGGCATGAACACTGGCTCCCTCCGGGTCCCGTCCTGCGTTACCCACCAGGCAGAGAGCCTCTGCTGATTGCAGTCGATCTTCCTCTTGCCTGAGCTAGGATACGCTTAATTACTGCCAGCTTTAATTACTGTCCCAGCTTCCCAAAGGGCTTTCAACCTATCTCAGTTTTCACATCTCATCCCTAACTAGCTCGTTGCTGCTCTGTCGTGCGCAGTGGCAGCTGCAGAAGCTCCCCGACACCTCCAGGCTGGAGCAGAAAGAACAAGAGAATTCACATAAAAGTGAATGAAGTTGAACCTCGTTAAACTGGAAGTTTGTGCGTGCTGTCGGCTCACCACCGTGGATGAATACTGCTTTAATGGGCAATATAAAACCAAGCATCCACCACAAATTTGTTGTTGATCACGTGCCAGAAACAAATGCTGCTGCACACTACTTGCCCTTTTCTGTTTGTATCCTCTTGTCACCATATACATGAGGTCAACTTGTTTAGCTATATCCCTGGTAAATCAAGACACCTTGGTAAAAAATTAACATGGGCAGGAGAGTATGAAATACAAAGAGAAAAATGAAAAAGGGAACTAAAGAATCCACAGCAATTATAATAGCTAAAAAGTCAAATTTACCTTCTGAATATTCTTCAAGGAAACAGATTCAAGATGACTTTTACTTCTTAAGTCCCATTAACCAAACCGAACTGTTCAAAGAGCATTGAAAGAATGTAAAATAAATGCCATAATGTGATAGAGCAAAACGTGTGAACCCTAACTGCAAGACACTGCCTCTAATCAAAGCTTAATATTCTAATTCAAAGTATTATTATTATTACAGCCAAGTTTCTCCTACTGTTTTGGAAAAAACAATTTTTGCTTATGCTTCTTTAACAATTTCTGTTAAGGACAATCAAAAATCTGCCATATGTGATCAACGATATTTATCAAAAAGAAGCCTAAGTTTARGAGTTTGTATTTAAAATAATTTCACTAGTAAGCATTAGTTCACTGCATTTTGTCAAGTCACAAYAGAAGTAAATTTTAAGATAAAGTTTTCCCACACATATCTAGATACACTTCATGGGGAACCCAAAATTTATTGTTGGACTCAAACTATAACAAAACAGTGTCAGATATAAGCTACTCAAAACACTGAGAGCTCCGACATCAATTTTTATGCTTCATATGTGAGTCTAGTTAATTCTCTAAGATGACTTCTGTTTTCCTGCAGGAGACGGGATGTAGGTGACATTTGACTTYGTATGAGAAATCTGGACTTGGCTGGCTTCACTATGAACAAAGGCAGAAAGTTTTAGGGCGAGATAGCTGAAGTGCGTTTACCATCTCGCTGCTAAATCCGACTGTGACATTAAGTCCAGCAGCTTTGATGGTGGCTAAATCATGCCAGCACTATATCCTGTGAACAAGCATGATTTCATGAGCCAACAGAATGGTAAAACCTACCTGATTTTCATCTCCACAATACCAGTTTCTAGCCAAACTGCTAATGTTCATTCGTTATCTCTCCCTGGCAGCTAAGACCTCGCTCTATGGAGAATGACTGTTCTTGGCAGATTTCTACCATTGGCCTGGCAAGGTTTTAGCTTTGTCTACAGTGGGACTGGAAAATGCACTTTTCAAACTTTGGATTCAGATAGTTTCAATTTAAGAGCCAAATAGGAAAAAGGTTATGAGTTGCTTGGATCAGAACCTGGAAAGAGGCACCAGAGCAGGACAACACAACCACAAAACCAAACCTGGAGCACAATACAAGTGAGCAAAGTTCTTGTTAGAAACGTTAGCAGGTCCATTCCCAAATGTCATTTTATTTTTGCAATCATATAATTTTATTAGTGGGGTTTTACATGTCAATTAACTCCTGTCATTGACGGACGATTTTGCGACCCTTTGAGATGAAGCGCTCTGCCTACGTGTAGAGATGACCTAGCGCAAGGATACCTTTCCTAGGAATCAGCATTAATCACAAAAGTGACCCATTTTTAAATGCACAGCAGGAAGCAGTTTCCCTTACAACAACGTTAGTCAGGACATGTGCAAGCTGACTTTAGCGAAGTTTTTATTTAATAAGATTCAAGCCCCTTTGAAATCAATAGGAGTCTTTCTATTGGCTTTGGTGGGTGTTGGATGAGGCTCGTGCTGCTGCTGCCACACTGAAACTGAGGGAAAACGTAGTTTCATTGAACCAATTTATATTGCTTAAATTAATTTGCCCCACCGTAACTATGAAGATCTGCAGAGAACTCCACTCATTCCTGTCCCCTTTAAACCTTGCACACTTTTTCCTTGCTTAAAATGTGTAAACTGCTATGGCATTTCACAGCCTTAGCCAAATCACCAGCTGGCACACCTTACAGGTTTCACCGATGGTCTCCTGATGCCACTGTTTGAAAACTCCCTAAACATAATGTCTGAAAGAAATCACAGGTCAAAATTAGACAGCTTAGAATTTATTCTTACCTCCTATTCACTTTTGCCCTTCAAAAGAACTCGGCCCTGGGGAGCTGACAAATAAAGATAAATTACCTTTCTGCAGCATTCTCTCTAACTAAGCCATTGCAGTGATTAAATGAACCTTAGAAGCCAAATTCAGCTTTGATAGCTAAAATTGGGTGGAATTTTTGCCTTTTTACAAATACAAAGCTCACGACTTCCTCATATAAAGGGCTGAATTAAAGAAATTTCCCTGGTTTAGCATTTGGGGAAGTTAGCTACATGTGCACTTTAATGGACTTAGTCACATATAGTGGGTAACTGGACAATTTACATATGCATCTCTAAATACCATTATGGATATACATATATATAAATATATTGCCATGCACAACCTGTCGAGGCGTCCCTGTCTCCAAGCCAAGCCATCTCCCAGGGCAGCGCATCTCTGTGGCGAGGCCACCGGCTGCGCGCTGGAGCGGGGCGCTGGCAGGTCCCTTGGGGACAGGCACCGCGGGGAGCAGAGATGGGGACCCATACGTAGCATTAAGGACACCAACGCCACTACAGCGTAGCGTTCATTCCTCTTCCTCATTGTTTAAGAGAAACCTGAAGAACAACTGAAAATACCAAAAAAGAGAGAAACTGGAAAAAGTTCCAACTAGTTTAGCAAGACGACGACTGAGAGATGGCTTAGTTACAGTATATCGCCTTGATTATTTTCAGGAAAACACAGCACTGGAGGGTTCTTCAGTCTTGCACTGAAAGGTGCAAGATGAATAAATGACTGGATGCTGAAAAATTCAAATGAGGATGTCCAAATGAACTTAATCAGCACAGATAACACCAAGCTGAGAAGCAGCGAGTCCACCATCACTACATGTTTTGGAATCACGACTGGATGCCTCTTAGGAAGAAATGTATTTATATGTACAGGTATTGAATATACAGGTAAATGAGGAAGGAAAGCATGAGGTAAATGAGGAAAGATGTCTCTTGCATTCGCAGGCAAGAACAGGACGAAGCCGAGCGGTCCCTCCGAGTGCCCGTTCTGCCTCTGACAGCCACAACAGGAGATGCTCTTCTGGGAGAACTCGTGCTCCCCTCTTTTCCAGCAGGCCATTCAGCCCTGGTGAAAACGGTTAGTAAAAAGAGTAAAACTGCTTCAGCCCGAACACTGATTTTCCATCCTTTGCCCACAGATAACCAACTGGCTACTGAGTTGGCGAGTGCAGAGAAAACCTTAATCAGAGCACTAGACTCCAGTATGCATCAGCCAGCAAATTACAAGTAAGCTGCCAATAGCCAGTTATTTATTGTATCTGGTTTTCAACCATTAAGTCACAGGAAGCCCAAACTTGTGTTTGCATTCCCCTGAAACAAGTATTTGACTTAAATATACTGAAGAATGCTAAGACAGACAACACATCCATAAGCAAAATATTTCTACAAAGAAATAAAAACACCTAATGTTCATGAAACAACAAAGTTACCAGAATGTGAACTACCAGATGCATTAACGTTAGAGCATCCTTCTGTCCCAACAACATACGCATCTGTCTGAGACTTCACAGGAGGGCAGATCATTCACCCTAAGGATCCAGAGGACAGGGCCACTTCTGACACTTGGATGGATGCGAAACCTGATCCAAAGCCTGCAGCGGGTTTCATGATTTCTGTAGAAAGGGACATACGCAAGTTTTAATTCTGGAATTTTCAGATTCCAGCTGTACAAACAGATTCACTTTAATGCAAGAGAAAAAAAGTACCTATACACATAAGCATTTTAAGAAGAAAAAATAAATATTGTACATCTGTATGCTTCATTAAGAATGAAATGCAGCAAGGTTTAGGAGCCGTGCTAGTAAAACAAGGGGGCTTCTTGTATTCCAGAAAATCAGAATTTTATCCAAGCAGTGAAAAATAGATGCTGTGCTTGCAGTTTGAGCTTTGATAAAAGACAAGTCTAATTATCTCCTTTTTAGCCTGAATTCTGTTGCACTCAAGAGATCAAGGTACATAGAGAAAAATATATAAAAAAAGAGGATATTAACCCCACACGCTTTTGCCCATTCCAATAATTCCTATAACTCGTTAGGTAAGCTCTACGGTGCTGTTGCTGGTAATTAGGTTCAGAGTTTGTGTCACTATTGTAATGGGTTATTGATCACTGAAGTTCTCAAAGAACTTCATAGTTCCTGGAGTTTGGGGAAAAAAAAAAAAAAACCCACAAACCAAACCCCATGTAATGAGTGCTAGTCTTGATAAATTTGATTTTAATTAAATATTACAAGCCTTGTTACGCTTCCCAACCCTAAGCTTTCATTTCTCCCCAGCAACAGTTTTATTTTAAGCTTTCCTTCAACAGACATCTTTGTTGGCCATTTGGTCTGGGGATTATATTTTTCACCTGTCCCAGGATTCTTGGGAAGAGCTTTTTGCCTTTTTTTTTTTTTTTTTTTTTTTTTGAGACAGAGCACATGTCTGAGGATGCAAAAATAGGCTGCGTAATGGTGTCAGCTGCCAGAGCCATCCTCGCGCTCTGCAGACGCGGGAGACCACCCTCTTTATGCCGTCCCATCTTCCATACATGTGTCTGCTCCTTTCTTGTCCTTGCTTTATTTATACTAATTTTAGACCGGTGCAGCTCCTTGGATGCCAGCAGCATGAACTCTTCGTTTCTATCTGCAGGACACACTGTGCTGAGCCTGGAGGACTCATGGCCTCCAAGACCCGCGGACAGCGACGGGCACACCGCACAACCGTGCCAGAGAGCCAGCGATGAAATATTTCCGCCTGGAAAACCCCCTGGGAGCCAGGCTGGCCTATTCCCCCTCCTCGGCAGCGCTGGGGCGGGATGCTGGGCAGCGAGCGGGGCTGCAGCCACGCCGCAGGGAGCCATCCCAAAGGCTGCGAGCTCGGCACCTGCCCCTTGGGCTAAATCCATTGAAAAGACTAAAAATTAAAACCAGCAGGAGCTGGCCGGGCTTCCCCCATGCACGCACCCATCAATCCTCCCATTTCTCACCAGCCAAAACCTTGCAATCGCTCTCAAAAGCAAGCCAAATCCCAGTGATTTACTGCATTCAGGAAAGGGTCTGTGGCCCTTTCCAAAGTGGCCGTAAATCTCTGCCTACCAAGGCACACATGCATTATTACAGATTGGAATAGTGTGAAATGATCACTACATTTAATTAACACATTATAAATTGCCAGTTAATTATTCTTCACATCTTTCAAGATGCAGCTCTGCCACTGTCTAAGCCGAACCACTCTCGCCAATTAGGACTCGATCTAAGCCACGGAGGAGGGGGAAGATGCCACCCTGGTGCCCTTCAGGCCTGCAAGAAGATGCTACAAGGATGCAGAAATCAATTAAGTGCTGGAGGACGACAGGAATAAGAACAATTAAGGGGGGGAAAAAAAATCCCCAACAAAATTTAAGAGCTACTCCTCATTCCCCAGCAGACTGCAATTGATACCTCACGTCAAGGCTGGCAGAGGAGGGCAAGAGGAGCTGCTTTTGAAGGGAGAGGTTTCTCCTTAAGTGAAGGATTTTGGTTTCCCACTACAACAATTCAATATTGCTTTATTCTAATTGCATCCAAATATTTATGCCAGACCTGCGAGCTGCCAATACGCTAACAATAAAAGGAAAGATGAAAGCTGTTTAACTGTTACCAGAACATGCCCAGCCGGGAAGGCGTGAGTGTTGGGCAGGTGGTAACTGTGCATTAAGCAAATCGAAATTTGGGGTTTTTTTTGTTTTTTTTTTTTTGTCAGCTTAATGGAAAAGCCAAAGGGCTTTTTACTCTTTAATGCTGCTATGACTCTTCCTATGCTGTGACTCTTCCTCTATTTTAAAATGCTATATAATTATATAAGTAAGCACATTTAATCTTGCAGTTTGAATTGGGCCCAAGCTGGCTGAAAGCAGGCAGGTAATACGTCTCCAAACCATCCCAGCAGCTTTAAGCACGGCTGCAATTCCCTTCTCCCAGACCAGATCTCCTGCGGCAGAAACCAGCAGGCCAAGAGGAACCGCCTGCGCGCCGGCACGCAGCACAGCGGGTGCCCGCAGCGACCCTGCAAAAACCCGAGCTGGAGGAAGATTAAAGCCACGTTAGACTTAACTATTTACTTATATGGCACTGATGGTGAAAAGCGGATCGATGCGCCTGCAAAGGACGGCAGCTCCTGGCCACAGCCACATCTGCCCCCACTGACGCACGATGAGCACCGAGTAGCTGAGGAGACAGGGTAACRTCTCGGCCGAAGGCTTACCCCTTCAGACTTGCACTACCACAAAACCAGAATATTCTTTTTAAGGCACAAGGCCGTAATGGCAGCCATAAATATCCAGCCATGCTTTTATAGCCAGGGCCATGAATGTTCAACCAGCCAGACATAGCAGAAGAAAATCCTTCTCCTAGTTTGTTCCCTCCGTGTCCCTTCGGTATTTGCACAGCATCACCCCGGAGCCCAAGGCGTTCTCGTGCAGCGGCAGTCCCGCTGCAGCCCGACAGTACAGACACACATCAAAACCGCAAATACTGAATATCAACTTATTCAAACACAGCGAAACCTCTGACAAGATTCATCTTGGTTTGTTGCGGGCAGCAATCATGTCTTGTTTTAACTTTTGTGTACATAGCTATCCAGCTCAGCAGTCACAAAGCCCCTTAACCCCTCCAATCTGTGAGAGATAAGGAACGTATTTTCTCAAAAAAGTAATTTGTGAGCTTCATTAGAGAGACTTTTCCCCTTTTTTAAAATCAGATGATTCTTGACTTCAGTCTGATTGATTCAACCCAATGGTGGTACAAATATATTTAGTTAGATGCATCTTTAAATAACAAGCCAAACCTGGGCCCTACTTCTGCAGTACAAATATTTTATTTCAAACAAAATATTTTATACATTTATTGCAATGCTAGAAAGATCATTAAGTTGTGGATCTTCTCTAGAAGTATCTATTTGTAAGAAGTCAGAACTCACTTCTCTGAAGTTATCTAGGTAAGTATTTAAGAAGTACGATTTAAAACACTAATTTACATTTGTTAATTCAAGGTTGTTCAAACTATTATAAAAATTTCAAAGAGGAATAAGAATTGAATAGCTTAAAAGCATCCTTTGAAAACTAAGATATTACTTGCCTGCAGGATTTTCTTCCCCTAATCAGCCCACATAGAAGAGTTGTCATTTCTATCTAGTTCACTAGCAGATATGCTTTAGTTATTAAATATTAAATCAGAAAGAACAGAGATTCAGTTCAGAAAAATATAGTTCAATCTGCCAAATTGCTACTTTCATAAATTATATTGTGAACATATTTTGATAAAAAGGGGGTTATTTAAAGATGCAACCAAGTCTGATGACAAATGAGACCCCGTTTCAATTCAAGTCTGCAAGCTTTAACTCAATAAATATAAAAGAAATCAATCTTCATGGTGCATTTTCCTTTCCTTTTTTATTTTTTTTTTTTTTTTTA
>JAYKAV010000012.1:1238457-1328277 GCA_035582835.1 Phoebastria nigripes
TTTTTTTTTTTTTTTTTTAACTTTCGCTTTCAAGATAGATGCCTGCAGTAAGAAATGGTGTTTACTGTACATAAAGATTTTAATATAATATCCACAGAGGAAACAGCTATCTGGCTGAACGGAGTAACACAGAAACAGAGAGCAGGAACTACTGGAAGTCTTTTACTAACTACAGCTGAGCAAATAATTCATCATGAATAATTCGGTCAACGAATGTAGCCTCTTTTCATGCTCACAAGTCATTTATAAGCAAACCGTGATTTCCTTGTTTTCCTTTTAGTTATTTGACTTAATTCAATAATTTCATTCTTTTAAAAACAACAGCTCCAGCGATGGACTGTGAGTGTTCTCCAGTGAAACCATGTTTCGTGGTTTAACTTGACCAGAAAAAAACAGCGCTACTGCTCAAAAAACACCTCTCCCGAGGAGACAGACCAAAGCGGAAGGAATTCAGTGTGGACATAGGCTCACATGCCATGGGATTGCACTGACACAGGGATACCTCTGGCCTCTCTTTGCCATTTTCCATGTCGAGTCAGATCTTGGGAAGGACAAAGCTCATTAGGGCTCTGAAGCATCTTGTCATTAGCTCGTGATTTTGCTTTAAGCAAGATGATGACTGTGCTCTTAAGTAAAAGGCTTGGAAATGGCAATACTTGGGTTAAAAGCTTTAAACCAGGGAAGACAGCAGAGGACAACATGGAGCCAGCTCTGTGCACCGCTGAACACACAGGGAAGGTCTCCAGCGGGAGACCAGGGAGAGCTTCAGCTGCCACCCGCGCCGCTGAGGGGGCCGTGGGCGATGCGAGCATCTCCGCGATCGCCGCTGGGTACTCATTGCCTGGTCTACAAGCGTTAAAGTCACATCTCCACTGGGTGTGGAGCAAGGACATATGGGTTACTTCTAGCAAGAAAATCTCCTGCAGCTTGGAGACACATCTTCAGAGACAGCSCAGCCCATGGCAATGTGGTTCACGGTACGCTGCTCTGAGGATGGTCTCATCAGACRTTCAAAGCTGTACCGTAAGCTCCCCCTGACGAGAAGCAGCCCTGCTCCTGCTTTCCCACTCGTCCTCTGGCAGCGTGACCTGATGAAGTGCCCAACCAGACGGGGCACTAAGTCAGACAGCAAATCTGTATTGCACATGCGACCAGCTCACGCTCTCTTCAAGCAGTAAGGTTTGTCTCCACAACGATGCCCCTAACTCTGCCAAAAAAACCAACCAAAACCACAACCAAGCGAAAAGCCACCTCTTTTCCCCACTGATCGATACCTCTATTTCTATCTCCTGTGAGAGCACAGCAGCCCGTCACGCAGACCAACCAGTCCTTATGCGCAGGGCACCTTGCACAGCCCTTTCYGGGCAGATGTACGAGCTCCAGGGTAGCCAAAGCCCAACAGTCCCGTCGGGCTRGTGCTGAGCTTGGCCTGATGCTGATGGGGCCGGTCACCCCGAGGGGCACCCACAGGGACTGGGCTGGAGCAAAGCTGCAGCTACTGGCCCAGAAAAACCACCAGCCCGATCAGTGCCTGTGTGCACAGGGCCAGGCTGCTGCGGCATGGTGCCGTGTAACGCAGGCTGTAAGGAAAACTTCCCCCCACCCCGCGTTTCTGCAGGATTTTACAATTCCTTCCGCAAAACTAACAGTTCTCACCCCAATAAAAGGGCATTTAACACTTGGTTTTACACGGGCTTTTTATGTGCATTGCTGCAATCAAATTTAATTCACTYCCTGCTAGTTGAACTGGCACTCATTTCAGGTTGAAGTGTTATCAAATAACAGCCCCTTTCAACCGAATTGCTGAATAAAAGTCCAAACCAACTCCCGTTTAAAGCAGCTTTGCATTCGGACCGCAGTACGCTGCCAGTGGAGAGCCTGCACACTCAGCCACACTAATGACATCGTTAAACTTTAAATTGGTTGATCCATTTCACAAGTTCATCACTGGAATGAAAATGTCAGTTTCTCATAATATTGTTTTAACTATCATCGTTACCCTGTGACTTACAGCTATACTGAATACTAAAGCTTAAATTACAAATGTCTTCTCTTAATTAGCCAATACGCTGATCATTTCATTTTAATTTCAGGCCACAGGTTGAAAGAGGCATCTCTATAACGTTTCCAGTTTATTTCAATAAACTGTATCAAAACAGTCTTCCAGGAGACACATAAATCTCTAGATTGAGTCCCTTTGCTATAATATATAAATAAATGAAATGTTAATATAACATTTAGGGCAAAATAAATTAATTCTGCTTTAATTCCATATTTACTGAAACGCTTGGTTTCCGAAGCTCTGACTCAAGAGTACAACAGCATTTATATTATGCTTTGCAGAAAGGAAAGGAGCAGAGAAAGGACTGTGAGAATAAATCCAGTGGGAATGGAAGATGAAAAATGATCAGGAACTGGCAGAGAGACAAACAGACACAGATCCCACGAACATGAAGATGAGATGCTAACAAAGCTCATGCTCTCAACTGTTCAGGACCTGTGCTATGCTCCCTCTTCCCTACTAGTAGTTTGAAAAACTTTACTCCTTGAATGGCTGGCAATCACCTTACCACCTGCTAATTTTCCATCCAAACTTAAATTCTCAACTTATAGCTCATTTAATAGTGAACTCATGTTTTCCTTAAATTTAAGAAAATACTTTTCCTCCTTGACTCTTACTCCCAAACGCACTTACAGAGAGTCACCCTCTCGACCTCCATGTTATTAGGCTGAACAAGACAAGCTCCTGTAATACACTTTTGTAAGAAAGATCCTACACTCCTCTTATCATCCCAGAAGCCCTTTTCTGCACCTGATCCAAATAATTTCATCTTTTGGAACATAATTCCTGGAATTGCACAAAATATTCCAAATGAGGTCACATCAAGGCCTCGCACAGCAGTGTAACCTTGTTGAGTCTTTACTAAAGGATGCCTTACCTAATGCATCCTAAAAAATAAATAAGTTACATAGTCTTTTCAGAGGTGGCTCAGATACAATGGTTTTTTGTAGGATGAGTGAGGTAAGTCAAATCTTTTTCGCTCCCCATCATTTCTAGATGACAAGCCCCCAGATGATAGCAAAGTGTTGCTATAAAAGCATTATTTTGCATTTTCTGCTATCCAGTTTCCTCTCACTTCTATTACCCTAATCAATATTGTCATCTAATTCTCCCCATATCACACCTAGACCTCCTTAGTATTGCCAATTTTACTTCTGCAAGCCTAGTGAGCACATACCCTAACCCCACTGCTGTCATCCACACCAGTTACTCCCTGGCAGATATAATGCAGGGTCCCCTGGCCCCTTTAGCCAGCTCCTTCTCTCCTTTACAATTTTAGTATTAATCRCCATCATATTGACTTAAAATAATAATTTGTGTGTCAGATGCTCTGCTTAAATCTGGACAGATCACAGCCAACCATTATCATTGTCTAAAAAAAAAGAGACCTTTTATGGAAAAAAAGATATTAAATTAGATTGCAACGCAATGGTCATAATAATGTATTTCACGTCACTCTCCTTTTGCCTCTGTGACCACGACAACTCTCTCCTTCTGCCTCTCTAACACTTTGCAGAGCGCTGACCTGAAGCTGCCACTTCTCCCTTTTTAAAAGGAAAGTATTATGCGTGATAACTCTCCAGTTACAGGGTAGCACCTCCGACAGATGTGGATTCATTAGAAATCCCTGGAATTACACTTAAAATTCATGGGACAACTCAATAATCCACAACTGGGATTGCCTGGGCTGCCTGATAATGTCATATTAAGCACTCAAGGCCCTTCTCCTGCCTTGGGTATTGTAATTTCCATTGCCCTGTGCTCACTTCCATTGAGCAGCCTATCATCACCCTCACGTGCATCTTCAGCCTTGTTAAGGACCGAGAGGCTATTCTCACTCCCTCGGTYGGGGAGTAAGGATATATACCACTATTAGTATCGCAAAACAGACAGTCTAACTTGGCTTTCAAATTCACGTGGAAGCACAACTCTAGAGAAGAGAGGGAATACAGACATCTAGATATCAAGTAATAGGAGGGAAAAACCCACCCCACAACCTCAATGTCAGCAGAGCTGTGGCTAGCTGAGCCGACCAGCGAAGCAGAGACGGCTCCGTCCAAGGCAGCCACACATCTAATGGGCTGGACCCCCGCTCCTGTCGACCACAGATCATCTGTATTCAGAAAAGGAAAGCGAAGGCTGAATCTCATGCTTGAGAATACTTCAGCTGCTTCCCCAATAGACCCAAACGAATAGAAACGTATCAGCTACAAACCCGATGAATAACAAGAAACTTGTGCAAGAAAATCTAGAAAACTCTTGACTTGAAGATGCCACAGGTCAAAAACAAGTGCTATTTAATATGTCTACTTTGAGACCATTTCTCACTAAAGCATTAATTTATCACATAAAACCCACAAGTAAAGAGGATGTACAGAGGTCATAAGATAGACTATTTCTGACCTGAGCCATYATTGTAACTATTTGATTCTTCTGTAATAGTAAGGCAAGTCTCTGAAAGTACAGCAACAAAAAACCAAAACAAAAAAACAAAAATCCAACACCCCCCCCCCCCCAAAAAAAAAAACCAAACCAAAAAACCAAAAAACCCACCAAGGAAGTCAGCACAACAGCTGATAGTTGCAGAGAAAAAAAAAAAAACAAAACAGTCAATAAAAATATTCACCGGGGTCACAACGATGTTGGAAAAAGCCTCAGACTGAGATCCCTGCACCTGTAAGCTATTTCTTGAAGATGTAGCTGTGAAGGAAGTGCCATATGGTGAAAATTCAGTCTATAATACCCTGCTATGTTGAAAGCAAAGCCTTGTAAATAGAATCATATGCTGCAAGTTCAACTAAGGCAAGAAAGGCTTAAAGGTCAACCTGGAGGGCATAAATTGGGGTTTTGTAAATGATGCTGGGAGATCACAGGAAGGAGAGATTTAGAGAAGCCCGAGGAAGTTAATCTGCTGCAGATGGCTCGGATGTTACAAGCAACGGGCAGTATCTTGAGTGCTGAAGTACCAGTGGCATCTCTTCAAAATGGGATCCTGATGGGAAGTTCACTTGGAAGCAGCCAGTGCTCATGTGCGCACCCAGCACCTGAAATGGGGCGTGAAAACCCCCACCACTGTGCTACTTGGGAAAACAACCTGGCATCCAGGGGAAAAGAAAAACATTTAAGCAGCAATAGGCCTGCTAGGGTACTGTTATTTGCTTTTACATTTCTCTGGCTGTTTGCAAATTAACCAAGACTGGGTACATCTTCAGCAGATTAAACTTTATTTAATGTTTTCCATTCCAGACCATCCTCCCTGCCCTGCAGGGACGGCGGTGGCCGGGTGAGCCGTCTGTCAGGTCCGGTTGCCACCGCAGCCTGCCTTGCTCTTGAGGGCGTTTGCCTAGGGCTTTTCCTTTGCTTGTTTGTTTTTAAACATGCAGAGGCAGCGTTATTTAGATAACAAACGCCAAAYGAAACAGACTTCAACCAGAGCAAGGTGGAGGGGAGCAACTTTCACTCCCCGTGGGAAGCACACATGGGTCTCGCAGGCTGACGCACACTGTCCGGGCAACCACYGCGTCCTGGCCAGCCTCACGGCAGCACCCCAGTAAGCCGTTTTAGGGGTACATAGGAATAAATTTTGAGGCCCTCCCTACCACTCTTCCCAATTCCCCAAGAAATCACCAAGACTTTGAACACATCCACTCATCAATTCACCGGTCCTACCAGCCAGGCGGCCAGTGGTAGCAAGTGACAAACCCTTCCCCGCTGTAGACGACGTCTGCGATGCCCCCACATCGTGCCAGGGCACGYGCATTCTGTTCTGCAGCAGAACAGACTGTCCTGGGGCAGGAATAACACTGGTTGTGTCTTATTACTTTGGAACAGTGCTGAAATGAATACTGGAGGGTAACCTACAGAAATGATGTTATAATTAAAAATAATAATAATAATCTGATTCTTATCATCAGCTGCAATAAGCTGACGCTCTGTCCCTCGAAGGCCCTTGAACACAGGCTGCCGATAGCCTAAGGGAGCAYGTATTTGCTAAAAGCTGGGATAAGACATAAGAGAGAGAAAACCCAAACAGTAAAGCAGTCACACAGCGTGCCAGCACTCGTCACACCATTGCTCTAATTAAGCTCCAAGCTGGTAAATGACCTGCCCACCGTTAGCGGCCAGCTGGGCTGCCCAGGCTGACCCCGTGCCCTGAAGAACTGTTTTCAAACAGCCTCTGCTTTACCCGCTCCTCTCCCTACCCGGCGCATGTTGTACACAACACGACGAATTACGGTCAATACCAAGGAGCAGCAGACCTGAGCTGTGCTGTATATTCGCACCAAGACTCCGTGTTTTTGCAGAACTGGAAATGCCGAGGGACCGGGAACAGCAGCGCCTGCATCTCAAAGGGATGCACGCCACTGAGACTCGCTGGTCCTGGACCTGTTTGCTTGCACAGACCAAAGGATTCCCATTTTTTCCACACGCAGCTGAAAACTACGTGCACATTCAGAAACTTCAAAATATTCATCCTCAGTCACAAGGAAGCAGAACCCCTCTTGCTCCCGACAGCGCAGCCCAGCCCTTGCCGTACTCCTCTACGACAGCGAAAAGCCTGTACCATTTTCCAAAGCTGCACAGACTCACATTACTTTTTATTGAGAGAGGATCAGTATTTGCAGTCTGTCCTTAACCACTGCTTCAGCTTGGCATCTTCCAGTGCCTCTACCCCAACGCTGTCAGGAGGGAGCAAGGATATTGGAATCAATAACTGAACTTTCTCTGCTGCAAAGACTTACACACTTTAAGAATTTTAAATAAAAAAATATTTGAGAGGCCTTCTCTCACAGAGAGGGGGATATATTAGAAATAATTCTTCTTGGTAGGCAAGGCTTGCAGGGGGACACTGCTCCCATCAAATGTCTTAGTACTAAAGTAATTCGTTGTTTGACCTACAGAGCACATGCCATGCTGAGAAACACAGATAAGTTGGGAGATGACAGATCTGCTCTGCTTCCTGGCAGCCTAACACAGATATTGCATATCTCGGTTTTCTTCCTTGCTGAGGAGAAAAAGAAATGGGGATGCTGCTGCAGAGAAGACTCCTGGTACCATCAGGTTCCCTCCTCCGAACCTGTGAGCATCCCTGGAAACACTGTCTGTGCAGCACGAGATCTCTGCTCTCCCAACAGGCTGGTCGAGTTTGCTTCAAGGTTGAAACAGAGGATGCACTGAAAAGCAGCTATGGTAAAACTATGATTAGAGGTGGCTCCATTAGCCCTCGTCCAAAGGATGGCTGTCCATGCACCAGCTCACACATGAAAGCCCACAGGTCTGTCTGCCTGCCTTTGCCACCCATCCCTGCAAGCAGAGCCTGTGCAGAGACACATATTGAAGGGCTCGCTCTTCTCTCTGAGCAATGTTTTGGACAGCTGATACCCAACTGCTCCTGTATGCTAAATTAAGTACAAAGACATCTAAAGAAAGACACCTCTCTGCCCCATGGCAGAATTTCTGCCTCCAATATTCCACCGTAAAAACAGTGCACAGAGGGGCACTGGGCACCCAAAGATAAACAGCCAGGCTAAGTACAGGGAAGAGGGTTTTTTCCTTCACTTTCCTCACTTCTGAGTATTTCAGCTGAATTCCCAGCACCTGAGATGTAGATCTCCGTGAGTATTGACATTAGCTCTTGTTTAGAGAGCTGGTATCAAAGGGCATCAGATCTGCTCTGGAAGCAGCTAATTGTATTTGAGCAGTTACGAGGCAGCCAGAAAGTAGGAAAAAGATGTAGAAAACACAATCAAGATATTGGGAATTCAAGCAGCTGAAGGGCGGATCACGTGGCAGAACTACTTGAATATAACAATACCCATAWTACCAAAACATCACACTGAGTTAAATGCCAAAAAAACCCCAAACAACAACAACAAMAAAACCCCACAAAACAAAACAAACCGCTATACACAGCACACAGCTAAACACAACAGAAATCATCTCTGATGGTGAAATTTATTCAGTTCCTGTCTTCTTCATTAACCAAATTCATATCAACTTTAAATGATTCACAGGAGGGTAAGTGGCAGTCACAGGCTGAGGCACCCACCTGCCCTTTTGACCAGGCAACAATATTTACATGGGTTAGAGCCTTCGGAAAGTTTGTTAGCTTTAGTAAACTTGTTCAAAATCATCATACCCAGCCAAAACACTCAACAGCTCCTGGAGAGCTCCCTAACGGAGRAGCCAAAACTGGTTTATCTTGCTTCCCTTCTTTTCCATACTTGGAAATTTTGAATTTGTATCAATTTCTATTTCCTCTTTTTTCCCCTTATTATTTTTACATCTAAAAATTGCTTTTTTTCATGCTCTGAGCCAGAGAAGAGTTTTAGCAAAAGCTGTCATGTTTCTGGGCTGTGGAATCACAATCTTTTTAATCATCTAATAAGACTCTTTGTAAGAGACTTCCAGATCTCATTCACATGTTTACCTCTACATTTTTTGTCTCGGTCAATTTTGCTTGCAATTTTCCTCATCTTTGGGAAATTAGCCATTTTGAAGCCCTAAAATATATATAAAACTGCGAGGGACTACTCACTTACTATATACAACTTACTGTAGCTCCTTAAAAGATTCACACTGTCTCTCTTAACATCTAAATGCTTAGCAGTTCATTTTCTCCTTTAAAAAAAAAAAGTCCCCAAATTCTTCTGTTTCTAACGTATGAAAATTTTTAAAAAGAGCAGATCACTCCCGAGGCAGATGGGAAATACTCAGATAAACTCTAAATCTCCGAGAAGGTGACAGTACATTTCTAGGCTTGCCGTATGCCTTTATAACCAACCGCCCCATTTCAGTTATCTTACCATACCAATGACAAAAGTGGCTTTATTTTACGCCCATTGCCGTGTATCTGGACAGAACCTGCCTAACTAACAGCAATAATTATGGCCATTCCATGTGCCTTAATTAGGTTTTGATGGTGTGGCAGTGTCCAGCCCAGGAGCCTCAGTCCTGCATGATTCGAGGCAGCTGCTGTTCATCAGCCRGTGGGTAACCAGCACGATGGGACACAGAGCTTTTAAACCATGATGAAAGGAAAAGCAAGAGGGATGGCAGAGACCCAGCAAACAATATATTGTGTCTACCACTCACTTAACAACACCAGGCGCAATTGTTCTGGTCTAATCCCCATATCCTAATGACTCCAATACATCCAAGCACCTTAGCGTAAGGCCAGACAGCCAGTTGAGCAATGAAGTATCTGGGTAAGGCACTTCTTGTTGACCTTCTTAAGAATCAGCTTGTGGCCTGAACCATGAGTTTCATTAGTGTGGTTGTATAATTCCCTTTCTTAATGTTAGCAATTAATTCATCCCAGTTTCCAGTGCAGTCTCTGCTTCACAGCCCACATCTTGATCTTGTGTTGCTCCAGTTTCAATGGCACAGAGCCATAACCATGACCGCGTCTGCAGCCATTAGAAGCCCAGAGCAATTTAACAGAAGGGAAGAAATGTCTAAGCGAGGTAGCCATGTATCTGAGCAGGATCAGACTGGGAGCAGACATACCTAACAACCTCATTAGAAAACCCCAGGCCATTCCTAACACTCATGGAAATGCTTTGTGCTGGTTCAAAACTCCTCACTAGGAAAAACAGTTGGAAACACAAAAAATTACTTTTTTGCCACTTAATTTTAAAAATACTTCTCTGGGAGTTCCTTGCAGGCTCATAAGAATACTTGTTTGTCAGGCTATACAATCACACATTGCAATATGAGCACGGTGCTGCTAGAGAGTGAAACACAGCACTCAGTAAACACCTTCTACGTAAGCCCTTTTTCAGCTGTAATCTGCCCTGCCTTTTGTGCTGGGGAGATCTGGTTTGCCTATTTTATTTTTTAGCATCACATCTATTTCTATTATACAAACCTCTGTTGTTCTATTAGCTTGAGCCTACTAGCAGATGTGGATTTGGGACTTTAAAAATGCAGCATAAGTCAGTGTTGTACACCTGTAAGCCTCTCTCCAGAAGAACAGCAGAAGCAGCCCCCACAGTGTTGAAACAGCCACTGTAATTATTAACATTTCAAACTTTGGCAATGATGACCCAGCAAAAATCAATGTCATAAATGTAAATGTAAAGCTATACCCATCAGAAAGCATTGAACCCCAAGCTACATTTGTAACTCACAATTTAACTTAATAACATCATCATACAGGGCTGTCGGTTGTCATCTGCTAAGGGACGGCACGATGAGCAGGTTACTCTGCAGGACTGGTGGGATCTGAAACTCAGCGTCACGTCCAAGGTTATGTTACATGTAAAAGCAATGGGATTTATCTGTTGGGTTTTTGGTTGGGTTTTTTGTTTGGTTTTTTTGTTTGKTTGTTTTGTTTTCTTTCGTTTGCCAGGCTGTGAACATTGTTTCAACAGATACCTAACATACCTGGTGAGCAGTAGTATTGAACGTAAAGCATGATCATAAGGTCTGCATACACCAAATGCAGGAGGAAGCATGGAGACACGAGGGACCTTGCATCTCTGCGAACCTCATTAAAAGCATCCATCCTACCCTTCCACCCACAGAGGTGTGCTGGCCCATTCCTGCCTCACAGGGGTGATAAGGACAGAACTCATACTTGTGAAGTGCCCGACGCTGCCGTCACGTCGGCAGTCCCAGCGCCCACCAACACCGAGCCATCAGGGCCACGGCCACTGCGAATATATCGCACAAGGCAATTTGACATGTACGTTTTCAGAAATGGTGTGTCAATCCAAACGCTGCTTCAGACTCCCTGCGAATCACATTATGGCTGCAAAATGCTGTCAAAATAAATGAAAAGTCAGTGCAGTCTTGGAGAGAGTGAGAAAAGAAAAAAAAAAATCTTAACGGGAGAAAAATTAAGTAATGGTCACTTAATTCCTTAACGTCAATGTTCCCAGCTTTAATTAGGATCCGGGGAAATCAAATGTTATAAGCCCATCTGCTTACAGGCTCCAGAAAGATGAAAACCTTCAAAAATTACATAAATAATAAATCCCCAGGCTGCCAGCATTTTATTGAGTTCCTCCCCATAGATTTCAGTATATGCCAGTATTGCAGGCATAAAATTTGTTTTAAAACACATTTTGCAGAAAGTTAGGTTAATTCATTTAACAATTTAATACATAAGGGAAGTATGATTATTTATTAAAAATGGCATTCCCTGTTCTCCGTAAACACCGCGACTGAATGCCAATGGTAGCACAAAGCAGTGCTGCCACAGGCAAGGAGCAGGCTTTTATTTAAGCGCAGAGCTGCCCTATAGCTGAGCGGGGATGCGCTCGCCTCGCGGTGGGTCCGAGAGCCCCAGCCGGGTGCTATGGGGTCAMACACATCATGGGCTGTAGGGGGGAGCAGAACCTCAGCGCAACCACAGTTCCACATTATACACACACCCACCGTACAGAGAGCCCGTGCCCTRCAGATTTAACTGTCAAAAAAAGTAYGACGGGTCCTAGGTAGACAACAAGGATGTAAACTAGAGCTGGCTAAAATCTTCGTTGAAAGAGGGTTGGGTTTTTTTTTTCCCCCCATCTAAAAAGTGCTGCTTTGACAAAGATTTTGGGACGAAAGTGTATCAATGTTGATGGCATCTCTTGCATAAGTAGCCTCCCTCATTTCAAAACAGTATTCTCAAAACAAACCCCAGTTTCTTTTTAAAATGAAATTCTCTTTTTTTTTTCCCTCCCCTCAATTCATTCAGTATTTTCCATCACTGATGCCTTCATCACCAGCATTCACAGGAGCTGTACACAGCGTGCACCACATCACGTCAAATCACAGCAACGCAAGACACGACATGTCACGTTTTAGCACAATATCCCTGTCTAAACCTTTGGGTTTCTTGTCAGACTGCATTACCGAGCACGTGGCTGCAGCTGCCAAGCGTCCCGGACAGGCAGGAGCACCGCCGGCCCCTGCCCGGGCTGCGGGGAAGCCACCAGAGACCCGTGACCACCTACGTCCTCTCCTTGGAAACATCTGCTGGTTAGTAAAGGAGGAGAAGGCTTCAGAAAAGTAAACGCAAGGGCTGTACTGCTCCTCCTCAGGACCTTTGCCCACTGCTTTGATCGGCACCGGCACACCGCCGAGCACAGAGGCTGTGAATTACGACCAGTACTCCCAAATACCTCCGCCAAAGACGTGAACAACCATACTGAATGATTAATCGCATTTAGCCACATGGGAGATTTCAGTTTTAACAGGACCCAACACATTCCCGACGCTGCTGCCTCCCAGCTTTGGATGGCAGTGGCATCCGTCAGGTCCTGGCCCCCAGGTGATTTTATTTCTGCACAATCTTATCTCCCTCTTCACATAAATACACATATTTAAAGCTCTTGCAGTGGAAGAAAGAAGTTTCAAAGCACTACCTAGGTATACCCCAGAGGCTGATCCCCACCTTKTCCTGAGACAAAATTTAATTAAATTCTAAAATATGGAGACTTGAAGTTAATCCTGTGTTTTGTTAGCTCCCGAGACATGATTTTCAAAAGACTCAACACTGGTAATATTTCTTCCTTTTTTTATTAATTTTCTCTCAATTCAAGACTTCCACTTGAAAAAAAGAATAAGAAAGAAAAACCCCATTTTCATTCAATATTATACCTTATTATATATTTCACTCTGTTTAAACACTCCCAGAAATGTGTTGTGATATGATAAAACTGACACATTTCATTTCTTTTTCAATCTTGTGTTAAATCTAGCACAAAAAGACTGACCTTATTTATACGAGATGAAAGCTAAGCCTACAATGGCAGGCATTTATCACGATCATTTTAAAGCTGCCATTTCTCTCTCCACAGCCCCACGCACACCCTCACACCGACATAGCATTTCTGAAGTATCGGTTGGATTATCCCTTGGAAGACACTAAACGTTACACCTTGATGCCGTTTTATGGTCTATGTGGAAATTACGTTGGTCGACCTTTTTACCTTCATACTGAACAGATGTTCATAACGAACTCATACTAAATAGCTCCATTACCAGCACACTATCTGCAATGTGCTTTCATCAAATTGCAGTGAGCAGTGGGAGGGAACTTGCACTGTGGTGCTCCAGGTGATGAGAAGAGTCTCCCCCCGGCTTTCAGCTGCCTGGCACTTCATTAGGATAACCGAATGACCACCTGAGCCTCCAAACTCTCTCCCTCTGCAGAATATAAACTCTGCCTACAAGGATGAAGCTGCCTCTGCTGGAGACGGTCATCTCCAGAGCTAGATACTACTGCAAATATTAACATCTTCTGCTCCAAGTATGGGGCTCTTCTTGGCTTACCTTGTCCAAGGAAGACACTGGGAAGGAGGCACGTCTATGAACAGTGTCCTCATGAACACTAGCAAAACACCTCACCGCACACACAGTTCAAAGAAGAGGATGGCAAGAGTGGAAAACTTTCTATTACAAGTGCAGGTCCTGTTACTTAACTTTTCTCTAAATATACTACACTGCTGCAGCTTCATTGGAATTATGCATTTTCTCTAGACCAGTCATTTTTCAACCCACACTCAAAAAAAATTAAAGGAAAATTTAAGGTGACTTAGAGCTACAGCATGAGGTATGCCTTCATATTTTCCTTCAAACACTTGAAAATCACCTTTTCCTTCCTTCTGAAAGACTCTGTGTTCAGCAAACATCCTGCTGAGAGAGGCTGGCGCTTCCCGGCCGTCCGAGGGAATTACCGCAGGGAAGCGTGAAGCATTCATCGCATGCTAAGTGCCAGCCCATAAAACGAGGGCTGTGCCGTGGCTAACAAGCACTTGCAATCAAAGCAAGGTTAATGCTTTCTTTAAGATCCAGACTTGCTAATTTCAACAATACACTTTCATTGTCTATAGGTAGTATTTTTTTTAAAATGAGACTCTTCAGTCATGGTTTCTAAGTATTGATGCATTTCCTAACTATCTTTCCTAATAGCCTATGTTAGCCATGCTTCATAGAGCATCCTTACAGAAACTGCTTGCTGCTGTTAAACCAACTGCAGGTTTGAGGTTCCTGGGTTCCTCATATATCAGAATGAGTTTTTCTCAATTTTTTTTTTTTTAAAACTGAATTTAATTAAATATTCAGTAAAGTGCCACAGCGATCCATTCTGTGCTTTCGAAGGAGAAATTTGGTGATGCACAATTATTTTGTTCACTGAGACAAGGAAGAGTCAATTTTTAATGTGCCATGAAGGATTTATAAAGAATATATCTTGCAGGAGAAACAAATATGAGTAGACATCTTTATCTCTCTGGGTTGATTCGGTGTCTATCTTTGCAGATTTCAACTTCTTTAATTATGTAGATAGAACAGAAAGAGCTAAAAGTATTTCAAGGCTCTGTATGAATATGTTGTGCCAGGACGAATGGTAAGCGCCTCCAATAACTCCAACTAACACAAAGATGCACAAACTGCCAYGGGGACCAAGACAGAACTGAAGGAGTTAAGGCAGATGAATGCTGACAAATTTGTTGCAAACCCTATGCGTGTGGTTAAATGGTAATATTATACGAGAATCAGGGATGGGAACGGAAGGGTAGGATTTCTCAACATAAGTGAAATTAGACCCACCCAGAACCACTACCAGAATTGAGGTTAATTAGCACCGTTTAATTCTCTCTCTMTATATATATTGAAGAGTTTTTAATAATAAAACAGAACAAACAACAACTGTGTGCTTATGTAGGAAATTACAGGGAATTAATGCAAATATGTAATTTGCTCAAGGGGCTCTAAATACATCATAAGCTTGGAGAGTACAATTCAAAAGATTTACAGACGGCTGCAAAGCTTCRTGAGGGAGTTTAGCTGCAGGTTCCCCAGTCATCTCTCATGCTGGTAATTTACACAATAAACTCTAATATTAAAGAGTAATTCCACGGGTAGTAAGAAAACATGCTAACTTTCAAGTTTCTAATGATTTTTCCCTCCCTTTGAACACACAGAAATAAATGTGAGAAAATACCCTTTACATTCCTAGCRCATTTCCCAGTGCTTTGGCAGGCCCAGCAAAGCTCTCTGGAAGTCGGTTCCTGACCAGAAACAGTCTTTGTCCATYGAAACTCTTCCCCATATCCCAATGAGTAGATCTGCTCTGGACAAAGAACAAACAGGCTTCCTCTAGACTACAAAGCTGAATCAGCATCATTAAATTGTCAGGAGAAATCCCCTATGCTAATAAATATATTGCAATTGGAAAGATGCAGTCGTAAGCTGCAAATTAAGTGGTACCTAATGCCCAAAGTGACAGCTATAGCCTGCAGCGGCAGAGCAGAGCATCGTGTCTTACGAGACCAACGCGTGGGCAGGTGCCCTTAACCCGGCAGTGCCGAGGCAGGACGGCATCGCAAGCAGGACAGATGCCCCATCCCCAGAAGAGGTGGGAAGGCTGTTCTGCAACCCGCGGCTGATGCCAATTTATTGCTGCCTTCATGCACCACTGTTGTGATTCCTCCTCCTCCTCCTCCTCCTCTCGCCCTTTCGGTGCCCAGGCTGCCCCCTCGAGCCCACCGTTACCTTTCCACCATCGCCGCCCCTCTGACCACTCCGTGTTGTATCGCATTCACAAGTGCTACCACACAGCGATTTCAATTACTTGATGAATTTGGCGACAACAGAAAGCCATTTTTAACCACCCGTTGCCTGTGTGTGTTAGCTGCGTGGCTGTGCGCAAGCACATACACAATTAACAGCCACTTTACCAACCCGAAGTGCCATTCCTGTCTCTCCAGCCCATCCTGGCCCTTGGAGCAGACCCAGTTTACGCATGGAAGAGCTGGAGGCGAAGAATTTGCTGAAGCAGCATCCCAAACGAGACTCTTATGCCACATCCACCTCCAGCACACCTYGGACTCGAGCCCCTTGGCAATTAAGCGCCTGTGTCAAAGAAAGTCCTGCAGAAACACTACCACCAGGTTCCCATTTCAGACTCTTACGATCAAAAAGCTGCTTTCCAGATGACCGTATGCTGGTATAAATCTGCACTCTCCTTATGGAGCAGGCAGAATGTACTACATATGGAAAATTGCTCTATAAAGTCCGGAGGTTTTGAACCATTAGCAGCTTTCAGCTGGCATTGGCAGGACATGATCATCAAGATGTTTACTATGGACTTGCGGTTTAATAAATTGGGTCTTACAGCTCTAATCAGAATGGAGAAATAGGAGAGATGGGTAGGGGAGACAGCGCGGAGACAATAAATGAACAATAATGGCAGAATTTTAAAGCTACTATTTTTCTTTTTCTTAGTCTTTTTTTAAATTACTATTATTTTTGCTATGAAAAAAATTAGTTCAGCTCTTACAATTATCGTGGCATGGAATCTCATTTACAGGGCATTACTGAGAGGAGCTGATCCGCATCCTCAGAGAGCAAGGAAGGCTGATGGGGCCGGATTCTGCACTCCGTGTTCATGCAAGTCTGCTACTAAAAAACTGGATTTTTTTTCTGAATAAGCCCAGAAACGCAGAATCTCCAGCATGTAACAATGATAGCTTTGACACTGTCTTTATATAGGTCATGTTATAAAAGAAGGCACATACCACTCTGTATGCTACGAAAAAATAGCATTTTTTTGACACACTGCAGTAACTTCTGAAGAAATGAATGGCATCCCCCCTTCGCTCCTACCAGCCTGCAAGGCGCCGATTCCACATCAGCTGTCAGAAGGAAACCCGATTTCTTAAAAGTAATGACGCTTTCTTGTACTGTCTATGTAGGTAAGCACCTCTGAAATGTAGGTTTGTAAAACCGTAACAAAAAATTACCAACCTAAGCACAAAAACTATTTACCAGACTACAGAATATGCTTTAGTTGCATTTTATTTCTGCTCCTTCCTCTCAACAACTAAAACTAATAAAAAAAAAAAAAAAAAAAAAAAATCTGTTGACCACAGTAAGAGGGTCAGTAGAGTTTTGCAGGGGCTGTGTGATGAAGGGCCCTGGACCGCTCTGCATTTTCCCAAGATGAAATGTGCAGTACCATCAGCATTTCCATTAACGAGGTCACCACAAGGGACTGTACATATTAACGCACCTACAGTGCCCTACTAAATTAGGGAACCCAGTTACATTGTTCAGTGATTTTTTAAATTTCCATTTTTCTGCCAAATAGTTTAATTACATTTAAAGTGAGCTTCTTAAAACTGCAGAAATCAAATGTGATCTAATCAGCTTACAGTCACACCAGATGAAAGCTACTTCAGGTAATTCTAGACTTAAGTATGCCTTGCATTTAAACGAATGTGTAACCTTACCCACCACTAGTTAAAGCCTACCTAAGATACTAAAACCAAAAATCAAAACTAAACAAAACGCCCAAAAAACCAACCCAAACCCCAGCACAGCAGGCGTGTGCTTCACAGTATAGTGCTCAGTACAAAACTGCAGTCGCTGGAATTACAAATATACATGTATTACTAAATAAATGTATCACCTACGGACCAGTCCAGGCTCTGTTGTCTCAGACGTTTCAAATAATTTCACGGCGCTCTCTGCAGACAGCTACATGGCTTTCTGAAGTGAAAAGGAGAAAAGTAGCCAAGTATAAACTAAAACAAACAAACAAACAAACAAACAAACCCAACACTGAAAGCTTGCCTTAGTACAGCTCTGTTGAAACCCAACCTGAATCCCATCTGTGCCCCTGAGGAGACGGTCCCTGACGCTGCTCGTGCTTGTTGAGGGCAACCCCGCGACCCTCGGGCAATCACCACGGGTCTCATCCAAGAGAGTCAACAGCGGCCTCACAGTAAATGCTTGGGACCAGCAGAAGAACGCCTGGAGAAAAGTAACCACCGGATCATCCGCAAAGTAGGATTTGAACCTCGCAGGGCGCCGCAGCATGCGACTTTAAGAGGGCAAGTTTAAAATCAGACCCATGCGTAAGGGTTGTACTGGATCAGGACGCTGAATCCTGTGACGTCTCAGCGTTAAATGCCGTACCCTGCAATCCTCCACCCTTCTCCTGGTGCTTCAACCACGTGCTTCAATGAAGTTTTAAGAGCAATACAGCACCACAGTGATTTACTGCCTAAGAGTTCACTGATGGTTAAACTTTTATAAGCCATAATACGGCAGGTCCCAAGCTCCAGTGAAATTATCAGCTACAAAAGTAATGACTAAGCTTGCGAATAATTTAGACAAGGAAATCAATCAATTCTGCCCTACATAATAACACTCAGACCTCAGCTGGCAGCACCAAGACTGCGTGTTCATTGCTACTCCAAATCACCCATCACTGGAGACCCAGCAGCCAAAAGCAGTTCATTAATTTTACTGGCATTTACTAGATAATTTCTTAAGCAAACCTGGGACGCTACCATAGGAGAACGTTCTTGGACTTCTCAAAAACCATACAGGCTTGGGTTTTTAATGATACCTTGGCCTTGCAGTTTCTATGAGGCTGGGATGCAGGCTTCAGGAGAGCATCGCCTCTGCCACGTCCGGCTCCCGAAGCTGGGGGGCTGGAAGCCCTGCTCACAGCTTGCAAGAAGCTGTCGGCCTAGGAGGTTTTCACCTTCCACATGCAATTTCAGCACACAGCTGAGCCGGAACAGCAACATTTTAGTCTGCTTTTTCATTTGCACCTGTGCTATTCAGCAAGTCCTCAGAGGCTGGCAGCGGAGCTGCAGGACCTCACTGCTGCCGTGCTGCAGAAGAGACCTCAACCAAGGGGAAGTGCCTGTTGTGCTACACATGTAAATATGAGCTAAAAAGGATTTCTGTCCCGCAACAGTCATTGTTAGCACATGAGAGAATTGCATATGAAGAGGAAGATGCTATTTTGTGCATTTCAGCAATGAAAAATGGAAGCACAATGAGCCTCAGCAACTTTGCTCAAAGTCTCACTGGGAGACTGGAGAAGAGCTGTAAGTTAAGCCCAGCTCTGTGGCCCAGGAGCAGCTCTTGTTTTGGTCCTCCTCACCCCACAAGCAATGCCTTGGGCTATTCAAAGACATCTGTCCTTGTCTCCAATTAACATTCACACAATTTCAAAGCATGGGAGCTCACATTACCCAGACCAAAATACATACCCTGCTAGACACAGGGAATGAAAAAACAGACACAAAACTCAACAAAAATCCAGCTTTTTAGTCTGAAGATGTAACACCCGAGCATTCCCACGACTGCTCTATGGGAAAGCGGAGATCTCTTGATGCCACATGGGGCCCCTCAATCGTACGGTATTGCCACCGAAACGAGCCTCCGCACACAGCTAAGCAGTGCTGATAAGGGGATCTATTTTCACATCTTGGGAGAACATCAGTATCTGTCCTTCAGGAAAAAAAAAGTGAATGATAACTCTTTGCCTGATGCCTGCATGATGAATTTGTGATGGAAAAAGCCCTTCGAGTAGAAGAATTGGCCTCAAGTGAGCCATTAATATTGGAGCGTTGCAGCTATGTCAGATGTTACAATATTTAAATGAATAGAATATTACTTTTTCTACTTAACCAAAATGATTACGTACACACAGACCAAGAACAGCGCTGCAGAGAGTACACTGCGATTTTACACTTGGGGACAGCTCACCAAGACGTCTCCAAAATGATTGCTGCAGACTTCAAAGGCGCAGCCTGGCAGGACACAACCCCACATTTCCCAACAGCAGTTTGTCAGCTGGGGGTGTGAATACAGACCAAGGARGAACAGGCACCTGTAATGTAGGGCTTTCACCTGAAATTCAGCTTAGGATTTTAAAGCCCCTTTAAGGAGTTATTAAAACAGAAAATTGTACTGATCTGACAATGATACAGCAGAATAACCCTTCATTTGCATGAAATGCTTGGTARTAATGTACTTACCTGTTGACATATAAATGTGTGGGCCCCTATTAAAGTTTTGCATGGCAGCACGAGTTTAATGACACTGAGTTATCTCTTGCTTCTTGGCACGTGCTGGAGGAAGGAGTGGAAGCTCTATGGATGTCTGAAGCACATTATTAATAGCATAACAATACAGAGGCTGCAAGGAGCACAGTAGATTCCCTGTAGCTATTTTTAATGCCATGCTCTTGTTCTTTCTAGGCATCCCTTCCACTGCCAGGAAAAAATCCAAACTTGCTTTGCTTATTATCAGCAGGATCACACAGTGAAATTACAGTAACCTTCAGCTGCTTCAAGTCTTACCTAAAGCGCATTATCAGCTAGCTGCTTTTGAAGAGCCAGCACCTCAGCATGCAAGAAGGACAAAGGGGCTCCATGATGTCTCTCAACTACATCATCATTTGGCCAGACACCAGCAGATGTTAGAGTCAAGCACCCTCCCACACCCAGCTGAAGCTGAGGATGAAGAAAAAGCTGCTGGGGTTTTAATTCACCCCAGCTGCGGGTCTGCTCTGCTGGGCCACAGAGCTGCCCTGCAGCTACAGCTGTAAGGTGCTGCC
Organism: Phoebastria nigripes; assembly: GCA_035582835.1. Taxonomy (NCBI): domain Eukaryota; kingdom Metazoa; phylum Chordata; class Aves; order Procellariiformes; family Diomedeidae; genus Phoebastria; species Phoebastria nigripes. Next base: position 1,258,881 of record JAYKAV010000012.1, read on the forward strand.
CCTCTGACTCAGCCTGGGCAGCATTAAGGGTTTGGTTAATGTGGACCAGATGCGAGAAGTAAAGAATCCAGCCCAGCCCTCAGATTGCTTGGGGTTTCAGGCTAAAAAATACACCAGCAGGACTGCAATCCGAGCACTTGGGAGGAAACCTCACAGACACCATAAATGTACATGCCAGCAGGACCATTTTTACAAATTGCATTTAAACACAGCTAGGCTTCCTATCATCTAAAAATCATTTGGGAACAGTCAGAAGAAAGTTACTTTTCACAAGAAACATGGCCATTGAAAAACCCCTGAGAATCCTGCATGTCTGACTTGCTCAGGGATGCTATTACGTTCCCAGATAAAGTCACTCCCATGTCCTKGCCGCATGTGAGTTTTTTCCATGTGCAGCCAAAGAAGAGGCAGCGTTAGTGGCAGAAGAGGATGCCAGCTGTTCAGCTGATGGATGCTCACCCTGCAAAGCTGCGTCACAGAGAATCAGATACGTTTCAGAAACAAATGCAAATGCATAATCCTTTCTACTACGTGACTGGCTGCAATGCCAGCTGCCAGGTATGACGTTGCCCATGTAGTCTTCAGGTACAAAAATGGAAAATGTGCAAGTGTTACTGACCATCAGCCTCCCCGCCAGACACGGGCATCTCACCTATCCAGTATAGAGGGAAATCCCTGGTGACTCTCAGACCGACGGGGACTTTGGGGGGAGGAGGTGGGTCTGGTTTTGCAGGAACATGGACGCTGCCTGGGTTGAAGAAGAGCATGAGCTGGGTCAGACTTAAAACAAACAGCTGGGATTTAATTCCACGCTAAAAAGGACACCCTAGCATACACATGCACATTGTATGAAACACAATCACAATTGYCTTCACTGAATCAATACCTTTAAGACTCGATGCGGCATCGGGATTTCTGCAGGTACGGCAGTCTGTCCATGGGGATTACGGTGTAATCCTGGGTAACATTCACGATGATGATACTCTTACTCATGATGGAGAAGTGCTTAATGACACGTTACAGTATCATTTCTTTAAAGACTCTGAAGCATCAAATATCCCATTCTGAATTGCACAGCAAGAGGTATGAGCCTTTATTTATTTTCTGAAAGGGAGGATGATTTTAATGGGCTGGTAATCTTTAAATCCTTTTGTTTAAAGGAAAGAATATAAGATATGTTTTGCTGCTCTATAATAATCACTGGTATGAACCATTACATAAAGGACAGTGATACAAAATACATGATTTCCCATGATGATTTCCTTTGAAGCGGAACTCTGGATATGAACTCAGCTCCGCTCGAACATTGGCAGTGGAATGTATATTTTTAATTAAGTGCGGTGCTATGTTACGCTTGATGAAAGGCAGTGTGCAAAGCAGGCCTTGAGCAACCCCAGCCAAAATGAAAGTCGTAGTCCTTGGGCAAGCTGGAACAAGCTGTTGCGGAGGAAGCCATAGTACTTTGTGAAGAGTCGCCGGAAAGTTATTAGAATGCAAGTTTTAGATCCTAAAATAAGAATATAAGAAAAGTTCTTCTGGATTAGACCAGTGGCCCATACAGCACGCTATTCTGCCTTTGATGGTGGCAGCAGAAGAAACTATTTAAGGACAGCATGTGAGCCAGGCCCTTTTCTATCATCCATACCTGACACAGAAACCCATTTTCAAGATCATTAAACCACCCCCCCGCCAAAAAAAAAATTGATGAGTGTTTTGCTTTGACCCAAACCAAACTGGCTTGGGATAAACCAAATGAATGAAAGTTAGTGCTTGCTGGGTAAAAAATCCCATTTACTTTAAAAGATGCTTTAAAAGAGTGACTGCCTCCCCCCAGTCACCCTGCCTGTGCATCACCCCAGGCACTGTCCCAGGACATACCCTGAAGCACTGACCCGCAGGCAGCAACATCACCTCCGGCTGCAGCACTGGCACGCTCTCCACGGTTCTCCTATCCACGCATTTCAAAACAAACGAGAAAACTAGAGGAAGCGCAGAAATCTGGCACAGCATTGCCAGTGTGGCTGGAGAGAGCATCTTCCAGGTGAGGACAGAAAAGCCTGCATACAGGTAGCCTGGCTCTGCATGGGGAGAGAGAGAGGTCTCTGTTACTGAAGTTAGTGTTTTCCTGGAGAAAACGCCGAATGAAGGAGTAACAGGAAACAATATCTGAAGATACTATAAGATGGATAAACTCAAACCAAAAATAAAGCATAAATACTTGTCAATGCTAGTAATTAACAAATGACTTTGGAAAGTAGAGTGTTGTCCATCTTTTGCAGACTCCAAATGAAAGCTGGATGCCTTCACTTAAGATTTGTTTTAGTCAAATACAAGCTACTGCAGTCAATAGAAGGGCAGGAGGCAGAAATGTATAGCCTGTGACACAGGCGAGGTCAGAACAGACGATCAGATGGTCCTGTCCAGCCTTAAGCTCTATGAACTGTGTATGTAAATCCAGTTTTCATGTTCGGTTACGAGTGAAAGAGAATGGATATGCCATTCAGTTATTTGATATTCCTGAAGACATAGATATTAAAGGAAAATTTGTAAAAACCTATTATAACTCGGCGAAGAGACGTGGGGTCAAGGAAGCGACGCAAGAATGCAATAAAATAGAGTAAGGATTAAATTACTGAAAGCAATTTCTACTTCTCAAGAACTGATGTAATGACAAAATCATAGGCATGCACCAATACTACACAGAAGCTAAAGAGTCTGATAATACATCTTCAACTTTAATTTCTCTTAGATTTACTAATCTAAATGAGTAAATGCTTGGAATTTGGCCCAGATCAGAATTTCAAGCCAAGAAAACCTCAGGCTGTGGAGACCAGTGGCTCTCAGCTGTGAAGTGTGTGTCCTCGAGGAGACGTGGAACAACCGCAGGAGGTCAGGAAAYGTGAGAAACCCCCCAGAAATTCCTTCCAGCCTTCGTTCTCACACTTCTCCTGTTTCCTCCCTCTTYCTTCTTCTCGTCCCCATTTCCTGCACCCAGCTGCCTCTCCTCGAACAAATGCAAAGCCTGTAATTACTCTGAAGCACTGAGGATGAGCAGGAGCGAAGCCGCAGCACAGGAGAAGCCATGGGGGAGTGGGCAGAAGGACGTTCCCGGTGGGGAGCTTGGYAGGCTTGAACCACAGGGACCATGGGCTTGGCTTAGCGCTCCACTTCAGAAAGGGGCAATACGGGCAGGATTATTGCCGAGTCAGACAAGGCTCCTGGGGCTAGGATGTCTTCCAGAAGGAAAAAAGGTATAGGGTGAACTCTAAGGAGAAAACAGACTTAAAGTTGGGTTTGGGGTTTCAAAAGGCAAGAGTGGACTAGCTKGTTTTATTGGGTAATATCTGAAAGCCTGCAGGGCTGTAGGGCTAAAATATGTGCAGCTACTTTCCTTGACAAACGGTTCATATTTCCTTCTGAGTTGAGTTTATGCCAACAGTTCATGTACCATAGGGTTAGGCTTCAAAACAAAGAGCAGGAAAAAATAGTTTTCTGATGGTTCCTTGAAGACCTATARAATGTGGGCCAAGATCCTCCCATGAATCAAGTTCTTGAGCATTTTGTTCCTCTGAAAATTCATCTAACATCTGCACCAAACGTGGGCTTAAAAACAGCCGAGGGAGCCATCACTATCATTTGATAACTAACTATAAGCCTTTTATCCCCGGCAGGGATTTAGAGGATCAAGAGTAAAATGGGTTCCTGAGGATGCTACTCTGAACCCTAACCCGAAACCTAACCTTAGCCCTAACGATAGCCCAGTGATTTACAGCTCACATAAAATTCAGTATAAGCCTTTTGTCTTTAGGGACACAAGATTTAATCTTAACTGAAGGCTCTCCATGGTCAGCCAAAAAACTGGTTTCTAAGCCTAGGGCTGTGATGATCGTATTGTCCCTAACACAGCCACCCCACAGAACTGAGCATAACCCACTCGCCCACGTGGGTATCAGCCCTCGTCCTACATCGCTGAACCCGCACCCAAAATCCTCCGTCTCCAGCCATCCAATTTCGTAACCAGAAGTACAGTCCCGCCGAACTGCAGGATTCCCTTACAGCAGAGGTTTATCCGTCAGCAGTCGGTGGGGTGCAGTCCTCTCCATGCCCCGCAGCCCTGCCAGGGCTCGCTGGGAGTTGAAGGCATCCACCCTCTCCTCCTGGTACCTCACCCTGACTCCATCCACCGCTGCCACTGCCGTCCAGTGAGCCCTGCACGTCTTAAAATTGATTTAAGACCTTCCTCCTTTGGACAGCCCAAGCTTACTTAGCTCAGCTCTGTGGTCCCCAAGGAATCAAGCTTTCCTGCTCCCCATCTTCTGAACACAGACTCCCACTGACCAAAGCTGTAATCCTCTGACCCACAACCATGTCAGAACCAGCTACTGGCAACCGCTCCCCTTGCAGCCATTCCCCAGTTAATCCCTGTGGCCCTGGAAAGAAGGAATAATAAACATTACCCGYCTGTATGTGTGATCTTTTCTAAAAGAAATGCATACGAATTCACAGAGCACTCTTCCAACAAATGTTTTCTGTGCCTTTGTGGTATTTTTACAACCTGCATCTCAAGCGCCTTTCTAGTGCATCATCCTGTATATAATGAAGAAATACCAGACAAGGATAAAATACTGAAACAGATGCCTCTGCTACCCAAATGAATAATTTCAACATTAATTCAAAAGTCTTTAAAGCAGTCATGAGACTAACATGCAGAAGATTGTCAGCCAAGGGAAGAGAAATTTAATGTATGCAGGTAAAAGCAATTTTTTTTTCATGAGCACTACATACTAAACTGAGTTTCTATAGGCCTACTATATAGTAGGTATTTCTTATTACAGGCATGGTGGAGATTGTAYGTCATACCTAGATTTTGATATCTAAAGCTAATTCATGTAAATGTCATTAGTTTTGGTGCCCTAACTAAATTAATCTGAGTTCAAATTCAGTAATCAAACCTTTTTAATCAGATGTTGAAAGCTAAATAAGTAATCAAGTGTTATAACTAACTTAACTCATAGATACTTCAAAAAATGAAGGACCAAGCCTTTGCAGCCAGTCTGGCGGCTTATGGAGGAGCTCCCCTGGCTTTTCCCGAAATCTCTCAGCCAACGCGTCCGGGAAGCCCAGGACTCATCTCCTTCCAGCAGTCTGCTTCCACCCCGCGCAGATTTTCAAGAAGATTATCACACTCAAATTTCATTTAAGTCATCTCCTTTTCATTCTCCGGATCAGATAAAAGGCCTAGACAGAGATCCAGGATATAGATGTGCTGCTTCTCCAAAGGATGCATTTTTTTCCTCTCCTTATCACCTTTCCCCAGCCAAGCACAAAACTGTCATTAACTGCCCATTATCGCAATACAAAGGCAGGGGAAGAATTACTGTCAGGTGCTTCAATGGGCGTGTGTTAGATTCCAGGGAGAAAGGATTTCATTAAAACCAAAGGGATGGTTTTATCGGTGGAGAAGGYGTCTCGGACAAAGGTGATGCTCTGCCACTGCACAGCCCTTCCATTGCCATCCCGGCTGCATCCCTGTGCAATGCCAAGCAAGTTTCTTCATCAAAGTAAACCGGCAGACATTGGCTCTGAGGAATCATCCGGGTGCCAGAGAAGAGCATTAGGCACAAGGACACTCCCTGCCCTCTGTATTTTGATGAGGGATCAGAACTACAAAAATGCTTTTGATTATTGGCTGCTGTCAATCAACGACAGACACAATTATAATGATACCAAAGATAGCATGTGGTCACCAATAAAAATTACAGGGATTGATTTTTACATACCAGCACAGCAATAAATGTAATATGGACCTCATATTCAAGGATACCTTATTAACTAGCTAGTCTATGCAGCAGTAAAACGTGAAATTGCACTGAAACAGAAATGTAATCTCCACAGATCTTCTCCTTCCCCACAAAATTCTAGTTCAACATTGATTTTTTAATGTTGAACAAACATATCATGAGGCTGAAATGAGATAGGTGGATTCATTCTGAGCCTTTTTCTGCTAAAAAAAAATTCTAGAAACAAAGTGAGACCGCCCAATAATTACAGACCCAGAATTAAGCCAGACCATTTGCAGGAGTTTCATTCATTTGCTGTGCAGCTCCCTCCTGACCTCAGCGCTCACAGACGCACTGCAGTAAGGGGTTTGGTTACTCCATCTCTGCAAGTTTCAACTCAGGCATGAACTGGAACTTGAGGACCTGCGGGGGTTTTTTCTGGTGTTACCTGTAAGCCATCACATGAACATGAGGACATGGTTTTGCTCAGTACCTCTTGCTTCCCCTCCTCTCCTTGCCATCACGCCATCCTCATGGCACAGGGAACAGCCCTCCGTACAGCAGGAGAGGGAGTTGGATGAAGAAAAGGGCCCTGGTTTCCTCCCACAAAATCCCGTGCAAAAGATGTAATACCACATTTGACAGCCTTTTTACACTATTCTGCGGTCAGCACTGAGAAGATGCCAAGTGATGTAACCTCATGGCTCCTGTTGACGCAGGGAGGATGATACACCTACGTATGCTTGCGCAAAGTTATTTCTAAGTGACTATAAAATGCACTCAGTTACAGCTCACTGCTCGGTTCCCGTTTTGCTTTTGCACTGCCCAAACATCAGTGGTTACTGAAGGAAGGAGACGGGGAGTGAGGCCCAAGGAGTCACAAATAGTCTCCCCAACGCTGCAGCTCCAGATGCTGTAAATCTTCCACCAGCCAGAAGCAATCACAGACTAATTTCAGTGAGATAGGTCCCGAGGCTTTTTTTATTATTTTTTATACTCCAGTGAGTAAATTCATCAGGAAAAAAAAAAAAAAAAAGCAGCAAACCTTAGAAGGCACCACACATTTCTAACCTGAGGAGTGAAAAACCTTGAGCGCTCTGAAGACTGGAATACAGCCAGCRAGCAAAGGGTGCAAGGACAAGACGAGCTGGTGGCCTGGGAGCAGCCTTAATGTCACTGAAGGGTCTTCTTGCTGTATCAGAAATTGGCCGGATTTCAAACAATGTTTACCTAATTTTGCAGTTTCATTTACTGCAAATTCTAGAGCAGGCAAAGCCCTTGTTATTATTCATCCACAAACACATATCCAGTTCACTGATGTACTATATTTACAGTTGAACCAACAGAACCAGCTGGGTAGGAAACACTGCCAGGACTTTGCTCTCGCTCTCCCAGCTAGGTTTCAACCACTGACCAAGACACGAATGATCCCATCCTGCTAAAAAGTCCCCGCACCATCCCACCATCCTGCCTATATTAAACGTAAAGGCTCCAGCAAGAAGCAGAGGCATTTTCCGCATGCTCCCTGGGTGCAGGGCAGCCTGCTTGTGGGCGCAGCTGGGGATTGTTCCCCCTTTCAAGAAAACAACCTGCAAAATGCAGCCAGGCCATGTATCGATCAGAACATACCAGTGCAGCATCCCTCTTTACCAAAATGAGCAGGCTTTATTTTAAGTAGAGCAATCCTCTCTTTTGTCATCGAATTGGAGTTTTAACACGTCTCTCTTGTAAATGTGCCAAAACTAAGAGCATAATTTATTAATTTCCTCTACGTGCATTTTGTTCCCAGTTATCTTTCCAACTATGTAAGTGCTGTGAAAAGTTAAAGAAGCAAAAAAAAGTAAAAAGCATCTCTAAAGGTTAAAACTTTGAGCCAATTTCAACTTCAATATGCATTAGAGTAGTGTATTTTTCATTCATTCCTCCTGGTGACATTTCAAGCTTTGTTACAAATCAATCAGCATTTCCAAAAGCATTTGGAGAAGCAGGAAACTATACTGGATACAAATCCTGCAACATCTGTTGTTCTTGCTATTTCACTCATTTTGATCAAAAACATTGCAAGGATTTATTTGAAGTTTCAGGACAGATAAAGGATTTCTGTACAACGTTTCAACAGCAGAATAAACTTCAGCAATATACATGGAATTTATTTCAAAATAAGTTTGATCAAGCATTTAAAAGGACAGAGCTTGTAGTAACCTGCTAAGAGATACATTTAATGCTGTATAACGCTCTTCAGTATGATGTAGAAATACTGGAAAAAAAAAAAAAAATTAAAAAAAAAATATGTAAAGTACCTGAAAGTCATAAAAGACAGATTTAAGGTGGTTCTGGAAGCCTTCTCCAGTATGATATTTATCACCCAAGGCCATGATGTTCTGCCGAGGTGAGTTAAAAACCCAAAGGGCTACTGTTTTGATGGRAGACAGCTGCTTTGATTTGAGTACCAGAGCAACTGCCTCTGGACCCATGCTGACATACAGCCCATACATCTCGGGCGTTATAATCTCAACGTGATGGATCAAACCATGAAAGCAACCAACTGGGGCTAACTGGTTCCTGTCCAACCAGCAGGGACCTGGCCAGCCCTGCGGCCTTAGCTGCTGCGACACAGACAGCATAGTCCTCTACAAGATCCCAGAAGGTGCGAAGAAGTGGAAGAGTTTGTCAGACATTCATTTTGTCCTCCCCAGAGGCTCAGCAGCAGCATCACTTCTCCAGACATGAGGAAGATGAAAGCAGCAAGCACAAAACTGCCCTCTGCGACGCAGAACAGCACCGTGTTATCCTCAGGATGGGGCACCGATGGCACATTCACTGTTGGGTTCCCACTGCGAACCCCAGTGTTCACCTCCAAGGGCTCAGTCTTGCTTGAGAACAGATGGGTTTCGTATTCTGATCCATTCAGTCTTGCACTTTATGTTAATCAAGGACGTCTCTCCTGAGGCATGTAAACACTATGAAGTATATATGCAAGTTAAACAAATATACACTACCTTCCAAACCTTCTTGCAGGGGCAGAGGAAAGCAGCATTTTTTAAGGGTGACACTGAAGATATTTTTCTTCTAGCCAAGTGTGCTTGCGAATTTATTTTAGTGTCCAAGGAAGGAGTACTTCAGCTTCTGATAGCAATGTCGATAGCTCCAGCAGTATTGTGTTAAAGAGAGCTCCCCTTGAAATAAAACACTTACATCTGTTTTATCCTTCTAGTGTGATCAGGAGCGGTGGCAGGTGTCCTGTGGGATGGGACACAGGGAAGGGCAGTCTAGGACATGGGCTGCCCTCAGCCTGAAGCCGAACAATGCATCAGAGAGAAATGATCACTTTGGCTGTCACTGTTAACTGACGCTCTGCAAAAGCACATTATGTGCAGGTGACGGGTCGGCGCCGCAGCTCTCCCTCCCACTGCCTCAGCCCTTATCTCCCTCCGCAGACCCACAGCCATCCCCTGCCCCAGCCGCYCCCTCGCCCCCTCTCAGCATCCCATGCTGCAATCGCAGCAAAAGCAAATACTTCTGCAACCTGAACGCGGGCTGAGCCTCAGCCCCCGCGGGCAGACAGGGAAGAGTTGCAGATAAATGGTTATCTTGATTTGCACACACCACGCTGCCCAGGCTTTTTAATCAGAGACCGTAATTGCTCTTCTTTGTTTGGGAAACTCACAGGGATCAAGTATCAGTCAAGCTCAGAGAGGAAACCATGCCGGGGAGATGACAAAAAGGAGAAAGAAACCCTCAAACCTGCACACCGCCAGCCTGGCAAAGCGGCACTTGCTGCCACGTACCCACCAACGCCGCGTGGGCACGAAGAGCCGCTCCGCAGCCAGGCTGACGCTGGGTGGGCAGAGCAAGTCCTGGAGGATGGGTGAGCCCTTCCAGAACAACATACCTCCTGGTTTTCCCCACTTCCATGCAAGCAGAAACCAGTACCACAACAACTGGAATCACAGACTAACCAGCGGTGCACTGGGAGGAGGACAAAGATGCCACATGATGGGTAATTTCCAGCTCGCAGCTTGTCACTCCTGGTTACCATTATTCCAAATGACGAGGAAAATACGAGCCTCTGAGTAACATTATTCTCTATCTAGGCTTACGCGTGGAGTCTGGGGAGCACAGCGGAGGTTTCAAAGGAGAGCATTTCCCACAAACGATAAGCAAACCTTTCTAATTTTCCATTTGCTGCCATTCTTCACAACCCAGGCTGCAGATAAAGCCTTCCTCAGCCCTCAGATCATGATTGATAATGAAGCATAAAGTGACACGAGGTCATACATAATGATGCTTTAAGTTGGAAAATGGGAAAGCTATGTTCGTATTATTTTACATGGCCTTCCTAGCCCTGTGGCAGCTCCTTCAACCACTGCCCTGTGAATGGTTTTAAAAAATGGCATCAGAAGGAAATGCAGATAGATATTACTGTGGAAATCAAAAAGATCCAGTTCTGCTGTAAGCTTTCTTTAACCTGTCTAAATGTATGCTCTCATTTCCTAAGCTATCTTTTCCCCTTATTCAAACTCAAATGAGAAAGAAATTCAGAGTTCAGGCAGGGAAGCTCTCATTAATTTTCTTGGCAATGCCAGACCATTTACAACTGGTATGATGTTAATATGGAATGAATTTGACATTTAAATTGTTTTGTAAATATATCTTTTAGAAGAGATGTAAGACTATAGTCCTTATAGAACCTATATGGTCCTTAAGGAATCCATAAATGCTTTTCATCACGGTAGGAACCTTAAAACCACTACCCTAGCCTAATTTGCCTAATTACATACCTCCCTAAAATTCTCTTTATAGTTTCAACTGCATATGATAATTTCTTCCTATCCCCTCCTAAAAATGCTGTTAATTGTCCTTTTGTGATGTTAATCAGCTGCAGCATCCAAGCCCAGACCTAATTTGTAGCAATCGTTTACCCATCTCAGAGAGGTGTTAACACTGCTAGATTGAGAATTTAAGATGAAATTCAAATTTTTAATGTAAATTAAGCTACATAGCAGAGATGAAAAAGCTCAATAATTATTAAAAGCTCATTTTAGAAAAACCCAATACCTGAATTCATCTATTTGAAATTTAGATTCAGTGACATCATACATTCAGTTAAACAAGATGTGGAACAAATCTCACATATTATATTTTGAACACTTTGTCTGGTTTCATTTTCAATAAATACAGAAAGGAAGCGAGGCGCTCTCTGCTCCCGTAAGAAGACTGCTCTTCAGTCAACAACGAGAAGGGCAGAAATGGGGCTCCAGCTTTCCACAGCTGCATTTCAGAATAACCCAGCACTCTTCCGACAGGGCAGGGTCAAGGTACGGGCGCGTGTGCAAACAGCTCCACCACCAGCAATGGGTAATAATTCATGGTTTGGAGCGAAGCAGATTCCTAGGTTCTTTGCTAGGAGTGAACCCAAATTTAAAAACTCTGCACAGATGCCTCGAGCAAGTTCCTGCTTGTCTTTATGGTTTCACCAGAGCTATTTCTGTTCCAGGATGTTATGCACATAATTTTTTTATTATGTAGGAAACAGCTTATTTGATCAATTTGCCCTATTTTTCTGTTCATGAATTTAGCGAGAGGTTTATCATTTTCCTGAGTTTATTAGAAATTACCTGCCAGATATAATTGCAGTAAATAAAACTTGCTCTGGAGCTCAGGCTTCTACGGTTCAAAACAAATGCTTGCAATTACTGCATTTGTGGAACATGAGCTCAAGAGAGCAAGAACACAGTGAAGGAAATTAGTCTGGGGTCTTAAAAGGCGCCTGAGTGTCTCCAAGGCTGTAAGTGCCTCTGCTCCCTGGGAGCTGGTCGCCTAATTCCCTAAGGGCAGTTTGATAAATGCTGCCTTACCTTACCCTGTTCTGTCCTGGAGAGAAAGCAGGGACGGTGATGTACCGGGGGGAATCTTGGCTGGCCTGTGCCTCCTCCCTGCAGATCCCAGGCTGCTGTTTGGAGCAGGGATGTCAGTCCCCAGGGCTCTGCAAAGCGCTCAGCAGTTGGGTACTTGCTTAATGCCCTTTGATGCTTCTCCCACACAGCAAAGCTGTGATATTTTCCTTTTAATTTACTATTTTCTGTAATAGCTTGAACTTGTCTTTGGCACGTTGTTAAATCAGGTACCTTCAGCTGAAAGCATAATGCCTTTTCTACCTGTTGACACTTCTGTTTCAGATCAATAGGCTTGAAAACGTTCAAGTTGTGCATAAACCCTGCGTGGGACCCGCAGGGCTGTGTGGCAGAGGCCAGGCTCGGAGCACAGCTGGCATCRGCAAAGTAGCCAGAAATCAGAGGAGAGAGTTGAATTTGTGTTTGAAGCACAGCCAGGCAGCGGTGGGACCGGTACTGTAAAGGTGAGGCTATAGGGGTGAGTGGAGAATGACRGGATTTGTGAGGGTCACCCTGCTCGGGGAAGGTGGGGAACGTGCAGGCGTGCGATCCCGGAGCACACCCCGGCTCCCTGCCCGGCCCAGACCCAGGAGTGAATGTCTGGGGCTGAGCACACCTGGAAGACAGAAATAAAACCAGAAAGCTCATGTGCCATTTCTCCAGTTATTCTATGAACTGCTGYGAGAATACATTAATTATTAACAAGGTATTTTAAATAGGGGCCATACGAGTGTGCAAAACCAAGGTATAGCTTCTATATAGTAACAGGCAGCAGTGAAAATCCAGCTTTTCTGGTTAATAAACACGTCCAAACTGTCTTCCCTCTTAAACCTCCTCAGTCCTGCCCATTTCTGTATTTGTTTTGCAGCACTATTTTAGTACTGAAGGGGACCACCCGCACGTGACACAGAAGAGTGCAGGCACTTAAGGGTGTATTTGAGCTGCCCTCCACCAACAATTCTTAGTACAACTCCATGCGATGAACGTGCTTCAAAGTCACCTACGCAGCGACCACCAGAATTAGAGAGCATCCCATCYGCAGGACGTAACGACGCCGGCGCTGGCAGTACAAACGTCCCGCGGGGAGGAGCAGCGTGCGTGCACAGTGCCCGGCCAGCACGGGATGAGCACCAGACCCGCCGTCATCGGAGGGAGCAACAACTGACGGCTTCCGTGCCAGACAAACACCAGAGGCGTAGCAAATGGGTTTCCTTTTGGTGTTGCATATTGTAACTGTGGGTGCAATGAGCAGATTTAATGTCTTTTTTGCAGCGCTCTCGCTGCTTGGTTTTCCTCCTAAGATACTACGCCCCATCTCCCAAATCAGAGACCCCCACTCCCAGGCAGCCAGACACCCACGCAAACGCTTTCATCTGCAGAAGCACCGAAGTGCCTGTCACTGTTGGAGCCGGGCCGTGGCTTGACACCCAATAACATGATCCTATAAAGTAAATCCTAATTTACTGAGGGAAAAATTAACAAGGGATTACTTGATTACCAGACTTTGCTTTCCCTTAGGACCGTGAGACCAACTCTTGTGCGTGGAGACGGGAGTGGATAATAATGAATCTTCTCTTATTAAGGAGAAGCTTTATTTTGAAAACATGCCCCTGCATTTATCTCAACACTGTAAAGTAAAACGCACACAAAGGGGAGGGCAATTTCCTGCAAGTCATGGTCTGCAATTAAAAAAAAAAATCCCCTTTAGTGTTTTTTCTAATAAATACAGCTTTTATATGCTGAACAGAATGACTGGAAAATACTGTGTGTACTTTATTGGCTTCCTAAAGCAAAAGCCTCAATATATATCCCACAGCAAGACACATATCTGAGGTTACATATCCCTGCGCTAAGATCGCAATAATCCTTTTTGCATTAAAAAATAATGAGCTTCATCTCATTTGCAGATTCTTAAGAGCACAGAATCCTATGGTCACTTGGCAATATGAATGCACATCTCATAAATAGTAAATGAAAACAGAGCTCTCTTACCTTCCCACAGAARCAGGACTGAAAGCTGGGTAGTCCCACAGGGAAATATATTTATTTCAGGAAGCTTTAATTTCAGAACGGCTAAAAATCCTGCCCATATAGGCTTGTTTGGGGAAAGAGAGAGGATTAAACTGGACATTTGAAATGTTTGTTTCACTACTCCCATCTTGATAAATCTCTCTAAAAATGTAATCCTTTCTTATAATGGAGAAGTGCCAGAGTTCTTGGTAAAACTCACATCAGTCATTTTTATAGGGAACCTGCACAAATGCCTGTTTCACCAAAGAGCAAATTTGGGAAGCATCTACAGTTAAGCATAATATAGCAGCTCACTGAAATGGGTGCCTAAAGGCAGCTGCAGCCAGAGAAATGAGATCTGTAATACAAAGCTTTGCCAAAAAGTAGTCTTCTCTATTTTCCCCCTTTCTTCCTAATATACTTGTTCATTTTCTTTTGTAATAAAAACTCCACAGAACATGTAGTCCCTCATTACGGATGTGCGTGTTCTGCCAAAGCTGTGGTCCAAGGATGAGGTTACCGCAATAATGTGCCCAAGACATCAAGAATAAATCTATTATTTGATTTTTAAAAAAACCCACAACTTTAAAGAAAGGCCTTTAGAATTTAATAGATATGAAACCAATTAGATTTTATAGGAGCAGGGTCTACAGAAGCTGCTCTTACAGCCATCTTATCATTCCTTAGCAAGAGAGATAATGCTCTATTAAGCTCTATTACATCCTTAAAAAATCCACAGGAAAGTCAGCCTTTTCACTTATATTTTACTATTCTATTGGATTTCACCTTGGCCTGTGCTCTGGCATTCCTCATGGGCAAGCAGGTCTCCAGGAGGCTGTCGGGGTCCTCGCGTGGATTTTCAAAAGAAAGGTATGGGGTTCTGGTGCAGCACTTGGCTAGATTTTGACGAGTACACAAGTACCTGATGCGCGGGTACCTGATGACTCTCCCCGGGATGACAGGCAGTCACACCGCTGCAGCACAGCACATAAGCACAGCGGTGTGCTCCGGCCAGCAGCCGTCTCTTCCGGGCTTATAAGGTTTCCATGTGGAAGCCATGGACAGACAGCCAGTATAGACAGAGCAGTTCGTCTATCACCACGAGCATTAACAGTACGCTTCCACGGTACCATCTTAGACCTAAAGAAACCTTTAAATGTATTTTGAAGACTAGCAGGGTTGGGTGATTAACCAGTCCTGGATTGGCACTCAAAAACTTTGGGTTCAACTCTCAGCCCTGCCACAAACTTCTTATCTGATGTTGGCCAAATACACGCTCTGCTCTGGAGGTGTTTGTTCTCCATAAACAAAAGAGGTAATATCACAGCCTCTGCCTCCAGCGTGCATGGTGGGATGCTGAAACGCAAACAACAAAGTCATTGATGGAGTGTAAGCTGTCTCTATCCCTTTAAATAAAAAAATAAAAACTTAAATAAAAYGTTAAGAACTGCAGCAGCTGGAGGGGCTGTAGGAGGCTGCAGGAGCCGCGGCTGGCCGGGGGGCAGAGGGAGAGCCGGGGCCCGTCGCAGCAAGCCGCGGCTCGGAGGGCTCCTCCTGCTCCGGGTTTCAGCATTGCAGCTCTTCAGCTCTGCTCTTTGCATTTATTCCTGGAACACTTATCTAAAAGCAGCACATTCTCTTTGATTGACTTTACCTGATGGAAAAATACCTTCTAAGAGTAGCTGCTGTTTTTACAGAATACTTGTATTTATTTAGTAAAATAATTGGAAAACTGCTCATAGGTGAGGTACAAAGTCATTTCCTAAGGCAGATGTTTTTAAAGTCAGATGAGAACAGCCCGAGAACCTGTCACTCTCCCGCGATTTCTACTGAATGTCAGGAACAGCAGAAAAACGAACCATTGTTTTAAATTATTGTGGCTGAAAGAACCCATGTTTTTGTTGTCAACATCTTAAGTTGACTCTGCCTTGATGCTCCATATGTTCTCTTGTCCTAGATTAAAAGATCACATATATTCTAATTTATCCAGATGGGATATGTCCCTACAGCTGGCATTTTGGAAGACCCGTGCTCCAGCCTGCGACCAGCCTGTGAGCTGCTCTGGCAAAGCTGCCATGAAAATCATACGGCGTTTTAACAGGGCGAGAAAGGAAGAAGGAGGTTCAGAAGGCTTTGTTCCTCTGTGGTTACTAACATGGGGAAGAGGTTGTGCATGCATTAATTAGCTACAATTTGCAGCCCTGAACTGCATAAATAAATAGCAACAACCTTGTTTTGCACAAGAGGAGGAGCGGGGAGCCGGAGGGCCGGGTGTCCGCGGCGTGCTGGCCTCCTGCAGCAGAGAGGATGGGCCCGGGGGACGCCGGGGCGGGTGGGCGAGGAGCAGGCTGTCCCGCTGCAAGTGTAATGGGCCGTGAGGTGCCAAGTGGAGCAAAGCTCAGGCCTTGCGGTACTTCTATTGAGTAGACGATAACACTTCTGATTCCAACAGGAATTGAATTACGCTCAGCATGTCAGAAAATCCCATCAGTCCAGCTTCCTCCCTTGTGAGAGAGCAGGAGAGAAACACACAATTTTTGATCTTTGTAATTCAACACTTTATAATTCAAAGGGTTGGGGGTGCCTCTAATTACATCCTAAAGCAAAGAAAAAGTGGTTGGGTGTCTTGCAGAGGTTCTGTCCTTGCTCGGTATCAGCCAGGCGGGATGACCTGAACTTGGTATGATTTACTTTGGGAGAAAACTGTTGCTGTTACTACTCATGCAAATTGTTCATAGACAGCACTGCACTTACTGCCAAGTTCATCTTTAAATGTTCCCTTTCAAAATGCACATGTAAGATAGGTATAAGAAATTCTCATAAAGTATTCCCCTTTCCCCAAACACTGGGCACACGGCAATGTCTTGCTTTCACTACAGCTACCAAAAGCCCTTCTTGTGCACTTTAGCTAAATCCGTTCCCACCCTTGTAGTACAAATAGTCTCAAACAGTGCCACGATCAGCCAGCTTCCAGGGCTCCCGGACCTTTCAGCATAAGAGGATGTAGCTCAGCTGATTAAATTTGTACTACAGACAGGAGGATGCTTTAATGTGACGATCAAGGAAGCAATCATGCACCTGAAAATTTCTAGATGTCCTCCGGACATTCAAGCCTAATTCTACTGTCTAAGCATGTCTTCAGTGTTTATGCAGGGAAAAAATAATGTAAAAAAAAAAAAAAAATTAAAGGCTTGAGATGAGGTGCTATGTAACATGCAGTACACAACTCAGTGTTATACCCAGGTAGCCACTTGGGTGGTACCTGCTTCTCATAAACTAGTCCAGTTCAACTTTTCTGGCTAACTCTAATTAGAAAATCAGTCATTGATATCAAGACAGCACGTATAACAAGGTTAGCCCAAAGATGTATAATACTCGGTTGAGTATTGGTAAGTTATTTTATTTATGTAGGACACATAGCACTAACATTGACATTTATAATGTGTTTGGAGTATTATACAAACAGAAGGATTTTTGCCTGCTTAGCATTACATATTATGCATCTGTCCTACACTGTGCCAGCTTTTCCTGCCACTGGATTTTCACAGTGGTAGGAAATAACAGGGATAAAGGGATTAAAAAGCAATGATTTTCTGTAAAGCCTTATAGGACATGCCTGCTATGATCTCAGCTTACTTGCCTCATCTACACCAGTAAACCACTATCGTAGTAGACAGATTTATGGATTAAATGCAGACAAGTGTGTAAAATAAATATTTTGCTTATAGCTTCTACACACTTTAAAATATTCTCTGTGATTACAATAGCTTCTGAAGTCGCTTTCCAATGGGGTGATTTGCAGTTCACAAGTGAAAATCAGGGACCTCCTTTGGCTTCGGTGCAATCTAAAGGTCATGATTGAAGTATGGTGTTTAGCAACTCCAAATAATTGTATCCAGACCTCAAACATGCCATGTTTTGTCACAGCTGCCACTTAAGGTCAAATTGAATTTAAATTATATTTATCTTAGTATTAATAGAGCTACAGTTCAGGCTAAGCCATGCAAAATACAGTTCTCAGGCTACTCTCTGTGTTTCCTCCTAGTCTGCGGGGACTACAACCACAGCAGACGAAAGAGGGAAATTTGAAGTTTGTGAATCCTCATTTCACAGAAGAGGAACAGTTCAACAGCTCGGCTGAGGCCATGCAGATGTCTGTAAGAGAGCCAGCAACCGAACCGACGCCTCCTGAATCTTAACTCTAGGGGAAGACTGCAAGGTCACTCCTCTGTCATCTTCCTCTGTGTTCATCCTTTGCTCGGTTACCAAACTCAGGAGCCTGAGACACCAGCCACTGCTTTGTCTGAGCACGAGGCGGTCACGTGTGACCCTCGGTGCAGCATCCATCGCTGCACTCCCGTGAGCACCAGAAACTGTTGCCCGTTTGTATTCACAAGGGAGAAACTCTCTGCCGTGGAGATGGAAGCAGCACAGCAATGGCAATGGAAATCTATCACCCACAAAGGGACAGCAGATTTTCTGTGAAATGCTGTTACTGGCCTTTTTTATACCTTATATGCTTTACACTTCATACCTATATGCCTTTCCTGTGCATCCTTTCCAGAGTAGTGATGCAACCACAGCACCTTTGCCAGCATCATCTCAGGAGCACTCTTCTTATTTTGACACGCAAGGTTGAAACGTAAGCGATCTTCCCAGCAGGCACCTCAGAATCACAGTCTGGCTTTGGTGGAAGCTGAATCTCCAGGATTTAGTTAGTTTAGTCAACATATGCTTAACCAAAACCAATGCAGCATCTTTATTTCTACCTATCTTTCTACTCTCCTTTCATCATAAAGAACATATAGTCTTACACCATACTTGTAATCAGGTCTTTTAACATTAAAACCAGATGATACTTGAATTTAAAATTATTTCTATTAGAAGTAGAAATATCACTGTACCTGCTATAAAAGAATGCTGCCCACCCCCCAAACACACACACAAGAGCATAACTCATTAATATAGTGTATAGGTCCCAAAATTCCCATTGTATCAGTTGACCATGAGTACAAGATTTTTGTTGTGGATCACTGATTCATCGAGTAAAATGCAGCCTGTAATTTACAGCAGCTTCAGTTCCTTCCCCACATGTGGGAAGGATAAAGCGACCTGCTTTACCTTCACGCTTTCCAAGCAGACTGAGTGCTCAGTCTTACTAAAAAGTGCCAGACAGACACGTGCGACTGCTCCCCGCAGGATGCGAAGGCGGCACCGGGCTCAGTCTTCCCCATGCAACTTGCACAGACCCAGCTCCTCTGTGCAGCTCCATCCCGTGGGCACCRGCTAACCAGCCATCACGCCAGCTCAACCCTCTGGCCAGGGCACCAGCGTGGGCACCAACCACAAATAACTCCTTTTTGCTGAACAGAAACCTTTGTCTCGGAGCTAGATGGAAAGCAATAAAGGGTGTTTTTCATCCTTGTTTAAATACGCCACTATGCAGCAAACATACAGTCAAGATTTTGTATCACTACCCACTTGAAAGTTAAAGGGTTCCCCTACAGTTTACATACTGCGGAGTATTTTCATTTATTTCACACATAATTGGAACACACTCCCCCCACCAGTAATTGAGATACTATATTCCGATATTAATACATAGAAACATTGAGCAGAAAATATATTAGTTTTGGCCAAGTAACATCCCGTTGGGGATTTCTCTCTAATAGAGCAGGTCTTTAGATCTACAGATGTCAGTTCAATACCTTACCAGTTCCATGAGTTTCAAAGTTAATTTCACACTAAGAAGGTTTGCAACAAACAAGCCACAGAAAAAAATACACTTAAAAAGAGATACTGAATTCTTTGACATGGCCAAAATATTCTCAATAGAGAACCAGGTGGGGAGAAAAGGGGGAAAGAAGATGGTTTTTAAGCTGGGCATACCAAAAGCAGCAGCTGAACTAGGTGGGAAGGAATACTTAACTATGTCATTTGGTATCGCAAGCGGTTCTGAAATCGACCCAGAAGTTCTTTCTGCTACGGTGGTGCTGCAGACGGACCTGGCAAACCCAAGTCAGTGGCATTAACGGGAGGTGGAACGAGCACAGGGGTTGCATGTGTTCTCATGTGTGTAAACCAGAAGCAACTCAGGCTCCGTTGCAGTAACCGGAGTCAAAGAATAACATCAGCCCTGTGTGTATTTACAGCACGGGTAATAATTCTAGTCCTTTAATGCCTCACCTACCAGGCTGGGATTCAAACACAGCGTCCCTCTGCCCAGTCCTCTGAGCTTGGTCACTGGCCGCTCCCTCTTCAGGAATGACAGTCGCCTGCCGTTGCAGCAGCAGAGCTGTGCACGACACATCGTCAGGGCGCTCCTCTTCCACACCGGTCCTCTGCTGCATATAAAATATAAGGCAGCTCTTCATTTTGGTATTTCTGCAGAGTGCCACAACAGGTTTTTCYACGCAAGTCCTTTTGTAATCATTTTATTATCCTGGTAAAGGAGAACTGTATCTCAAACATGCTTGAGACTGCATAAAATGAAATGTTGACCTATTCAGGTCCTTGAGTTAGACGATGAGACTCCAACCTTTCTCCCAGAGACAGAAACAACTACTTCACATCCTGTTCATGAGGAATTGCAAATTCAACTCTAAGACCCAAGTTAAGCCTAACTCTCTGAGACCTGCACACTCAGCCCTGTGAGCTCTCCACCAGGATGTGACCTCTACACCAGGATAGTGGAGAAGAGCAGGTTTTTGACTGACTGAATACAGTGAGTCACTTCTTGTGTCACCACCGAAGGCTTTAGGCTGGAGAGACGGCACTCTGACGTCCAGCTGCAGAAACCCCCCCAGCGCACACGGGGAACTCGCCCAGCGAAGYGGGTAAGGACCAAGGTCAGGACAAGAAAACGCAGGGAAATGTGCAAGTCAATAATTCCAGACTAAGACAACTGAAAGAAGAGACGAGACAGAAAACCGGGAGTGAACGGGAAGCTGCACATATCCACGGGCTTACAGGGACAGCTTTAAATCCTTGAATTTCAGGCTCAAATGACTCTTAGAGTTGAAGTCGTAGCCTGTTTTTCTCCTAGCCAATTCATCAATCTCTTATTCAAGCAGCCATAGAAGATAGCTGAATGTAATTTCAGCGAGTAATGCTGCTTTACTTACCTATAGGAAAATTTCCCCTATCTTTAAACGGCTCAATTGGCAATGCCCTGCGCTCAGCCTGGGGGCACAGCGAGCGACTGCAGTACAGCAGTTACCATTGCGAGCAGCACTGCACTGCCACGTCTCCACGGAGGTTTGCCTCTCTACAGAGGACAGAAAATCAAATGTTTGAATCCCGAAAGGCCACTACAACACACAGTACTTTGGCATTACACCTTGATCCTTTGTGCCACTTTTAATGAAGTTTGTAAAAAAATGAAAACCCGGATTCAGATGTAGGTGGAAAGTTACCTGGCAGCGTTCCCAGGTGGGTCCACGCTCTGCCTTAGCGCTATGTATAGTGATGATGACATTTTTCTTCGTTAGGTCAGCCAAAACAGCCTGCAGTATGTGCATCAGTGATGCCACACCTTCTGGAGTGCGTAAATAACTTTTAACAGCCACTGGAAGGGGGATGTGAAGCAATCTTCCTCCAGGAGCTGTTAACTCTGAAACCTAACGATGAAGCAACACAGGAGCCCGCACCGAGGCGAGGAAGCCGGGCTCACCCACCAAGCTGCAACCGCACCGCGCCACCTGCCCCGCCCTCCGCGGGGCGGGGCGGGGAAGGGCGGGGCGGGGGCGGGGTCCCGCCCCCGCCCCGCCCTCCCCCGCCCCGCCCCGCGCAGATGGTGCCGCCGCGCCGGGGCGGCCAATGGGGGCGCAGCCCATCAGCTGACCGGCGGCGCCTACCCAGGTGCGCGCCGGCGGCGGCACAGAGCGGGCGGCGGGCACCGGCGGCACCGGCACAGCATCCCCCCCCACCCCCCGCCGCCGCTCCCTCTTGGAGGAGGGAGGAATCCCGCCMCCCTTACCCCGTTTATCAAACCGCTTCGCTCCGCAGCTCGGCGCGGTGTGGACCGCGGCAGCAGCGGATGTGCCGCCYCCCGCCCAGCGGCCGCCGCGGGCAGCCCCGGGGGAGAGCCGCGGGTGCGCGGGCAGCGACCCCCGGCCGCCGGTAAGTGCCTCCGCCGAGCTGCGGGGAGGGAGGGAGCCGGGCCTGCCGGAGCCCCGCGGGGCGCTCCGCTCCGGGCCGCTGCGGTGCGGTGCGGCCCGCCCCGGCGGAGGTCCCCGGGGGCCCGGCCCGGCCCGCACGGGGCTGCGAGGGAGGAAAGTTTGCGGTAGCGGCCGCGCCCCCGGGGGAGCCGGCGCCCCCGCGGCCGCTGCCGGGAAAGTTCCAGCGGGCAGCGAGGTTTCCCGTGCGGACGGCGGTTTCGGACCGCCCCGGGGTTGGGGGCCCCTTCGCCCCGCACCTCCGGGCGATGGGGACGGCGGCTGCCGTGTTTCCGCGAAAGAGCGGGGGCTGCAGCATCGCCCTCCTCCCCTCCGGGCGCTCGGCTTTCCCCCGGTTTAGTTTTGCTGTTAATCGCGGCTTTTCGCGGACCGCGTGGCCCGGTTTCCCGGCGGCGGTCGCGTACCTGCGCGGGGGGAGCGCGGGCGGGGAGCGGAGCCGGTGCCGCCTGTGCGGCAGGGCTGCCAGCGTCCCCGACCCCCGATTTGCATGCAAATGGGAGTGTATCCTGGCAGATGTCTTGCCTCATCCATTCACACGGAGGAATGTGAAAAGACAGGGAGTCTTCAGTGTAACAATAGCCCTTAAGAAAATGGCATAAAGGCGCAGTGTGAGCGGGGCTGCCCGGCACCGGCGGCTCCGCCACCTTCCTCCGAGGGCCACGTTCATTGTCCGCGGGGCGATGCTGGCGGAACGGCCGCTTCGCACCTGTGTTACTGCGGTTCGGTGGCGTTTAAAACTCGGCGTGTGGCAGGGATGCTGTACGGCAGAGAGGGGGTTTCTCTGCCGGGGCTGAAGCCGCCTTCAGGCGCGGCTCCCGCCGGCTCCCTTCTGCACCGGGAGCTGGGATTTTGGGGTTTTTTTGTTGGTTGTTTTTTGGTTTTGTTGGGTTTTGTGGTGGTTTTTTTTGGAAGTCGGTTGCCTTAAAGCTGCGCGGGGCAGGCGGAGGGGCGGCCGCGGTCTGGCCGCGCAGCCCGGCGCAGCGGCGGGGCCCTCCCTGCGCGGCCGCGGAGCGGGACAAAGGGCGGCCGGCCCCGCTGGCCTCCCCTTTGTTGGGGGCTGCCGGCTGTCAAAGGGGCCATTGAGCGCCGGGGGCTCGCCCCCGCCTTGTACAGCCCCTTTGAGCGAGGGGAGAGAGCACGCATTGTGCCCGCGGGCTCTGCCTTACCGGGAGAAACACAACAGATGTTGGCCTGCTATTTTACATCATTCCCTAAGTTATTTAGTGCTGGTTCGGTGCGTTTTTCCCACTAGGCGATGGAAGGAAAAGTAACAGAATCAAACTCAAAGTAGAAAATAATGTCGTCCAAAAGGCGAGAGATCACGCACAGGATGCTTACGTTTTTGTCCTGGAGCTGCGTGATCATTCCCAAGTAATGAATCTTTTCAATAAAAACTAGTTTGTGAACCTTTAAGTTTTTTTCCTTATAGACTTAAAGGATCCCTATAAAACAAACTTGACATTTCTGCACAAGACTAAAAACCTTTTATGGAGAATAACTGAGATGTATGTGAGGTGATATCACAGGTGCTTCAAATGACCAAAGTCATGTACTGCATCAGTCCCGGCAGTTGTCTGAAGGGTCCTACCAAAGTATGTCCAAAAGTCTTGCAAGTTGGAATTTAAATTAATTCAAAAGATGGACACACTGAGAGAGAGAAAAACCAATGCACAAAGCTTCCCAGATGACAAAGTAGCTAAGAGTACAGGATTTGTTATGCCTGCTCAGACTAGGGGCTCTTTCACCTGGTATACCTCCTCAGCCAGGGCAAAGGCGCGGTGCCCAGGCATCCTCCCTGTCCCCCAGCGCTGCGGCAGTGTGTCACATCGTGGCCCGAAAAGAGCGAACCCGGGGCTTTGCAAGAGCTGAAGTTTAACTTTTGCCTTGACAGTTAAAAAGTTATCTGAATAAAATTTTATGTAGTCCCTATAAAATTATATATCCTAGTAGGCATTTTGGACTTTAATAGACCAGTTACTGTGATGACTATAAAGTACCTAGAACAGACATGAATTATTAAAGGGAATAGGGTTTTGTCTTCAGTTGTATAGATTATAAAAAGATAAAAACTTTTTAATGTTAACTGTGAAAGACCTTTTTTTATTGACATGAATAATGCTGAGCGCATCCAAACTTATGCTGCAAAGAGAAACTTCTGCTCAGTCGGATTTACCAGGGCTCAGACGACTGCGTAGGCACGGATCCAGCTCGGAGGCTAGGAAGCCCTGGTTTAAAACCAGTCATATGTGCATTTGATTCCAACTCGTGGAGAAAATCTGATCATTTAAATAAGCATTAGTTAAAGCTTTCATCATCATATCATAAATAAACACTAAGTACCCCTCAGTAATTGAAGAAGTACTAATTGCCACTGGGATGTGAAGTGCAGTGCCTCCATGGCAGAGGCGGCAGCCCACGCGGAGGTAATGCTGCAGCCTTTTGTTTTACTCCGATACAGTATCGTGGCACTGCAGAAGCCAGGGAAAACTTTTGCTAATCGGCGTGCTGTATTCCTGCTGCATCCGTCTGTCAGCAGGCTGCTGCTGCCAAGGCAGGCGGCAGCTACCGGCTCTTGATTATTTTTTTGTAGGGACACTTAAAGCACCTTGGATGAATCATAACCCCAGTCAAGTATTACTGGTACTGCAGCTTGCATAGTTTAATACTTACTGAAAAGGTAATTTATTTGCATTATTGAGTTTATGGATTCTTTTGTTGTTGGGGATAATATAAACTCCAAGTTCATTTAAACAATGATTTTAAATTTTTTTTTTTTAAATTTCTTGTTTGAATTGTTTTGCAGCTTTTATTTCTGTTAATGATATCAATGAGTAAAAAATGTTGTGTTGTTTTTTTTTTTTCCCCACTTTGGTAGATGGGTTAGAGCTCTATGCCACATTATTTCTGCCTCTTTTGGAACTGCTGCTTGCCCAGGCGAACGCCTTGGAGCACGTCTGGTCCCAGGTCGGGCTTTGTGTCAGGCTCAGACTAGGATCAGGCATCAGAAAAAGACAAAACGAAAGAAAAAAAGTTAAGTGACATTTATAGAAGAGCACTAGTTGTTAACAGAGGTTTTTTTTTTTTTTTTTCAACCAGCAAAGTGGCAAGATGCTGAAAATATTTACCGAAGAGCCAAACATTTTCAGAAATAAAAATCACTTTCTTCTACTGTGCACTTTGTAACCACTGTTCTTTGAAGCCCTGATTAATATAAATGAGTTGTAATTTTCTGACCAAGCCATCTTAGTTCACATATATTATTCCATTGGCAGACATGTGGTCTCCACAGCTGTCCCCTCATTTGTGTATGAAATGGAAACACTGGTGGCATTTGTAGGTTACCATAGTTACACGAACAATACACGTGTGAGGCTTCATCCTGCCAAGCTCCAGATTTTTTCCTGGCAGACATTTTGTAGACACAGAACTGAAGAAAAGCTATGTAAAGTTTTTGGAAGCACATAAATCCATTTCTTCTCCTATCTGTTTATGTAATGCTAATTGACAGGGAACCTGCATTTCAGCCTCGCGACAGCTGATTTTTGCATCTTCTCCCAGTTGGAAACGCCATCATGGGAGATGCATGATGCTCCCAGGAATTGTAAATTCCAGGCTCCAGTCAAGAGCAGTTAAGTAAYTAGCAGGATCAGGCCTTAAATGCTGTGGCAAATACAAAACACATCTTTCTTAAAAATAACTTGCAGCACAGCGAGGTCTACACAAAACAGAACTTTCACGTTTAAATAGTTTTTCTCCCAGTTGTGTTACGCAGGTTGGCAATGCTTGTTGGGTTCCTGGGGGAGCAGAGAGGCAGGCAGGAGCCAGCCCCCACCACGCCTGCTCCGTCAGGAGCATCTGCAGAAATCCAAGAAAGCGCACTGAAAAATACTTGCATACTCAAGTTTTGTCTCAACAATTAACATGTACCCACTACAGGAAGAAAGATGGGCAAGAGTAAAGAAAATCATGGAGTTCGCTTAGAAACTGATTTTGTTGGTATGTCATAAAACTAGTAAATAATGGTGTTTCTCTAAGACTTGGAGTGCTTAAGTTCTGCAAAGAGAAATCAAAGGGCTACTTTGATAAGAAACAGTCTGCTGAGGATGTGCTTGAGTTAGTCAATGATTTTTCCAGTCTCATTCTTTTCCTGTAGCTGAGTAATTAAGTCTTCCACTAATGGACTTCGTAAGGTCAGGAACAGAACATGCCTCCATACAGGTTTAAGAGGTACCCAGATTAAGTTCTTCTAAACCACTTTCTCTTACTCATTGCTGCTTAAAGCCCTGCAACTTTATTCAAATTTTGCTTTGCTATTTAGATGTCATCTTTCATTTTTCTACATATGGTACTGAAGGAAAATACTGGATTGGCCTATTTTGTATTGGCCTAATTCTCCTGTTGAAGACAACAGAAATCTTTGGCATCAGTGGGAAGAGAATTAGTCTCTGCTCTTAAATTCTACTGCAAAACGTTCTTGTAACTTCACCTTCTAGTTCATAAGATCTTAATTTGGTGAATCAAGCCAGCATTTTCCTGGCTTTCCAGCTGGCTGAGTTATCAAAAGAACGGGACCTGGTTTTTACCTGGAGCACAGTTTCTAAAGATCAAGTATTTGAGATGGAGTAGATAGCTATCGCTTTTTTCTTTTCTAACTTAAAGAATGACAGGGCAAAGCAATTGTAAGTAACGGTCTTGAAATACTTAACAGGATGCTATATTGAGAATGCACAGAAGTTATAAAGTGCCATAGAGAAACAGCTCTTTCCCTTATTTTATTGGGTACAGTGGTCTTGCTACATAATTCTCTCTCCTAAGGTGCTGCCCTTTAGTCCTCTGTGGTAACACAGGACAGTATTTTCCCCGGCCGCTTCACAAACCGAAGCGGTCCATTTAACACTGGAGGCAAAGATTACTTACGGGTTTTATTTAGAAATTTTAGAGATTGTCAGCATCTCACGTCCAGGTATTTAATCTAACAAACTCTGGTGATTCCAGAAATTTATGCATCTGTCAGCTTTGATTAGAGGAGTCCCAACCACTTTTTGAAGCCAAGCCCCCCTTCAAGGTATTTGGCAGGGTCTGCCTCTTGCTGGTTACTCCAGCGTTAGCAAATGCCAGGGCAGCAGCGCTCAGCTCTGCGGGGGCCTGTGCGGCTGCTCCCACCGACGGCTCAGAGTCTCGGTGAGGTGCAGCCCCTCGCCTGCATCCAGCAATGTCCCGCAAGGCATGGGAGGAGGCAGGGGTGGTAACGCGCAGGCGGCTTGCGAGAAGAGCCCTCTCCGCACATTGGAAGGGAGCAAAACCCCAGGCAGGTGTCAGGGTGGGTGGTGCTCTTCATGCCATGATGCTCCAGGAGCAGGACTAGAGCAGGATCTACCCACCAGCTTGTTTCTCCACAACTGTGGGTGGAAGCCATCGCTGCCCTGTCCCGCTGGCAGCCTGAGTCCCAGCTGGACAGTGCAGCTCCATTTCCCTGGGGACCACCAGCGGGGAGGTCCCAAAGGGCCCCCAGGCCTGGCCAGGCATGTCCCACTTCTGAGACCAGCATCGTCAGCTGGGAGTCACTTGCTTCATCTCAAAAGAGTTGCTTTTGTAGGCACGCAGGAGGTTTGAAAGTCAAGTGCAGGACTGAAAGATGGCATAGCTGACACTGGGACAGAGGAGACTTTTGTAAGGATGTGTCTGGTATGTCCATTTGACACTGCTTGTGCGTGTATTGAATATTATCTTCCAGAAATACCAAGTTCTGGTTTCACATACGCATATTCAATATCAAAGACGTTATAAGGTTAAGGCTGAGACCAAAACCAGATTCCCCTGTGTTCAAGAAATAAGTTTCAAAACTGGAGAAACTCCACCGCTGACAATGCAGTTAACCCAGATCTCCATCTCTGTAACTGCCGTCTTTGTCCCTTTCACTGGAGTATTTCACCAAAGTCACTAGTCCTTATTTTATCAGAGGCAGGTTTTAAAGAGAACATTAATGGTTTGGTGAAGACTAGGGGCTGTTTCAGTTCATGGGAAATGTTCCCTGGGTTTCTCCTCCATACTGGAGTCTGATATATCATATACTCCTCAATGCCTAATTTTATTTGATTTATAACTACTTTTGTACAGTCAATGTAACTTGAGTCATCAAGCAAAGTGCAATCTTTGGAGTTTGTCTTTATGTAAAAGTTGGATTCACACTAAACTCCTCGCTAACCCCCAACTGCAGCAGCACGACAAGCACTGCACAGGGTACCTACGCTTCCAGGACATGCCCTGCGCTGCCAGCTCAGCTCCCCGCACAGTCAAACTCCCGTGTTTGCATATGGTCCAAAAGGCTTGGTCCACTTGGACCAAGCCCAGGTTTTCTGTAGTTTTCAGGGGTTGATCAGCAACATGGTGAAGAATCAGACTAAGTAACTTCTAAGAAACACATACAAGTTATTTGGAGAGAATTACTGAGCTTGTCCAAAATTTGGTAGAATAGCATTTTATCTTTTTATAAAATATCAATTGAAGCTTGGATTGTCTTTTTGTAATTTGGAAGTGTTTATCATTGATATAATAAATCCTACATTTTCTGTTATTTCATGCATCATATGATTTATTTTATTAAGCAAGTCCAAAAATACCTAGTCAATGCATACCTTTCTAATGTACTGCATATAATTACTAGGATGCAGATGAGCTACTGATTGGCCTTGCTAAATTTTTAAATTACAAATGATCCATCATTCTAACAGAAATAGAGTAAATATTGATAGTTACGGAGATCCACCACTCATAATAGGCATTGCAGTGACTTGTAAGTGCATTGCAAAAACAACTTATTTTACCCGTAGATGAACAGCACTTGTTATACTATGATGAACCAGTTGCAAGAAATTTTTAAATAGCTGCTTGAAAACAGGTCTTTAAAATGGTTTCATCATAGTAAAGGCACCGAGTAAAACCAGATAAGTGTTCTTTATAAATTCATTGGCAAGTATGTTTTCCTTATCTTTCTGCCCCCTTTAAGTGAAACAAGTCTAGTATATACAAATTAAACATTACTGTGCCTGAATGAATCACCTTAATTAGGTAAAGACTTTATCTAGAAAGCATCAATAACTTAAAATTTTGAAAGAAGTAACTTCTCCTATGTTTTCTGCAATAGGCACAATTTTAGTACCTCTATATTTTGCAAGCACTTATGAAATAAACCCATCTGTGGAAAAACTGCTGACTTTGCCATGACAAGACTGAGGACTAAAGCTAAAGGAACAATTTACAGGTCTATTCTTAAACATACAAATACATTAAATATGATGTATTTTCTCTCTATTCATCTCATGAATGTCTCAAAGCAAAATTGTGATCTGTTTTCTGCATGAAACAAAGTCTCAAAATTTAGGTAATATTGAGATAAAGAGAAATAGCTAAATATAGGCTATTAACGTTTTCACCATTCTCAGTTGAATGAGCCGTCCTTTCCTGATGACATGGCAGATGACCTGCTCTACGTTCCAAGCAATACTACTTAAACAATTTTGGAATGAAATAATGATGGAAAACATACACTCCATAAAACATGTATTTTCTCAGTACAGTGTAATGGTACGTTGGGTTATCAGCTGTGAATGGAAGGAGGTGGTCTTCAGAAAAATGAAAAAACTTCACATAGAAGCCCATTCAAAAGTGCAGAAAGAGTTGTGAAAGGGTGTAGGGGAGGGTCATGTAATACAGCTATCTAACTGGAGAGAAAGTAACTTTTCTTAGATCAGAGTAAAGCCTTAGTTCAGAGTAGTACCAAAACCAAATCTGTGTCCACTTAATGGAATTACTTCTATCCCACCTTGACTTGGTTGAGTTCCAAATCTTCGTCTTGGTGCTAACAGCCTTTATATTAGATCTCAGCACCTCCCATGATAAATCCGTTTATTTTGTTATTGGTATGTTCACAGTCTTGAGTGAACAGTAAGGTGTTTCCCTATCAGTCAATTCAATATATGGTTTTATTAATATTTGTATGTAAACATAGCTCAGAAATRGAGAATTTGATCTTGTAAGCATATAACTCCTGGAAAAAAAAATCAATAAAAGTCTATTTTATTCCAAGGGCTGAAGTCTGTGTAAGCACACTACATGTATAAACTGTGTGGATATAGATGTAGGCTAACAGTAAAATACAGTTTAATACTTAGTCACTAATAATTGAAAACTAAACACATAGTACAGCCACAGGAAACGGAATTATCAAAGTTACGAGTGTAACAAGGACCAGAAAAAGAACTCTCTTTTTTCTTGCTTGAAGATAAACAATTGAAGCTATAGATGGCTGGCTTATTACATATACATATGCACATATGCATACATAACAATTTTTTTAATAACAAGTCTTATGCATTTCCTACAGCCAGCGCTATTATGTTGATTTTTATAAATACATGCTGAGATACTGACTCATTTCAGTTTTTATTTATTGGCTACCATTTCTAGCACAGGATTTTTTGGCATCCTTTATGATAGTAACAACTACTTACACGCCAGGGTCTTTCCCAACTGTGGGGGATCCTGAATGACTCATAAAACTGGAGTTTGATCTAGAACTGTGTAGGAAGCAAAATAATCACACTGCGAGAAAGCCAGTCAGCAAAAAGAGAGGAAGAGGATTTTCTATTGCTTCGTGAAAATCCTGTGGAGTTCTGGCATCCATATTTCTTGTGGTTAAAAATATTTCCCATGTGCTCCTTATTTCATTATTATTAACACTTTACTTCCACTAGCCAAGCTGCCTTGGCTCTCAGGGTAGTCAAAAACCAAACAGGAAATTCTACTCCAAAATCCAATCCAATCTCTTAATGCCCTTGTTCTTCTTTTAGAGCTATTTCTCTTTTTAAAAAAATTTTATTTCAGCTGTACTGATTTTGATAGATAGTAAGAAGCAGAGATTATCTGAATTGTAGTATGAAATCCTTGTGAGTTAGGTGCCCCCCGTGGGTAACAAGATGTTCAGGTCCTTCCATGTGGTTTTGAGATCCCAAGTATGCCAAGACTGAATTCCATTTCTATTCTTTAAATATGATTAGAAGATGAAGCAGTATTTCTCTAGTCTTGGTCCTCCTTCATTCTTCAGCCAGCGGATAACTCTAAATGCAAAAAATAGTTGGAACAGGTCTTCCAAAATTAGTTATGTTCTGTAAACTTTAGACACTGTACAAGCTAAAACCAATTAGGTTTAAATTCTCCCTCACATTTAAAACATACAGAAGGCTGTGAATGCATTACAGCATGTACAGGTGGAAATGAAAGATTTTTCCCAGCGGTTTGTCCTCCATCAACTGCAGGTAGTTGTCCTGCATTTCAGTGCAGGAGGGAAGAGCTGCAAGGAAGGTCTCATGAAACTGGCTTTTAACCTGACAGTGGAAGTTATTTGGTGGCTGTCAGGAAAGCTGATCTAGTCAAATAATTTTATCTGGTAATTACGTGGAATTAGGATAATAATCACAGACATGATTCTTCTCCATTGAATGAAATAAAAGCTTTACTACTGCCTTCATACTGAATACGGGCAGACCCTGTGTAGCAGGACATGAAAACTAGAGTCATGGGCAAGAAAAGAACAGCTCATATTGTCCCAAGATTAATCTATTTTATGAAAATAAGCATAGTAAGAAAGTAGATAATAAGTTGGGTTTCTAATGTAAGAATATTACTGCTGTACAAACATATCTTGCCTTTCAGGTTTTCAAGGCTTTTAAATGGTTTTATGAGTTTTTTCTTTCCTAAAGAAAAAACAAACAGACTATATAATTTGACAACCCACTGTTTGGAAAGCACTTATTATTCCTGATGTTTCTAATATGACTTGTTAATGGTAATTTGTAAGAGACTTTCAAACAGATGACAGAAGCTGGGTTGCAATTCCGTGGTTGACTTGATGGGCCATCAATATACAGTAGCTGTACTCTGCATGGTATCTAGCCTCTTGTACTCAAGATCAGTATATGAACGAAAATAATTTTTCCCTCTCCTGCAAATTTACTTCAATATTTTAATGAAAAACATTGTATCAGATTCAAGTCTTAAGAATAA
Organism: Phoebastria nigripes; assembly: GCA_035582835.1. Classification (NCBI taxonomy): domain Eukaryota; kingdom Metazoa; phylum Chordata; class Aves; order Procellariiformes; family Diomedeidae; genus Phoebastria; species Phoebastria nigripes. Next base: position 1,290,804 of record JAYKAV010000012.1, read on the forward strand.
ACCCCAATAAATTACAAACTTTAAAGATTTAATATGCTGTTTCTGCAGTGCAGGCATTACGAATAGAATGCTCTTTGCATTTTTTCTGTGGAGATAAGACTAGTATTTTTCAAAAGAACACAGATAAAGCATGCTAAGGTTGTCTTGAAATACACTAAATCGCCTTCTCACCAGAGCTTTCCCTAAAATTACACACTGACTTTATTTTGATGGAATGCGTGTACAGACAAGAAGAAAAAGTAGGCATTATTTGCAGGGAAAAAAACCCCAAACCTTAAATATTATAAATCCCTGAGGATGTGTTTTGAAGCTTTATACCATTATTACATGTCCTATAGGCTCTTGTTTTTGTCTTTGCTTTTAATAACAAGCTCCCATTTTCAGATTTTGGTATGCTCTTTCAACTGACTCGCATCATTTTCAGCTTGACTTTTCTGTATTTTACACAATTCAGGCTTGTAAACAGCTTATTTCCTGATGACATCGGAGACTCTAAAAACCTCAATATAAAAGGCTTACTATCAGGCATGATTCCTCAATATTTTTCTAAATAGACAGGATTGCACTTCTAAATTTGATTCCTGGGAAAGGAGCCCATTCTGTAGGTTAGCTGTAAATATCCTGGTTATTAAACTCAAAGTCCAGCCTCTTTCTCTAGGATGTACAAGGTCACTGATGTTCTTGACTGGAGTAAGTCCTGATTTTAGTAACACAACATTTTAGACCGGGTTTTGTGTTGTGCTTGCTTGTGTGATTTAGTGAGTGCACGTACATATCCATGTGGCAGTACTTAAATGTCTCTCTCCCCCCTAAAGCACTATCAAAGGTTATTGTTCACCTGTAGTATGGCACCAATAGCTCAGTTTTTCTCTACAGAAAATGGGTGGATATAGAACTGCAAAGGCCCTACTGAAGCTCAAAGCAAGGCAAGTCACTTTTTACCTCCAACATACACTCAATACCCTTTCCTTAAACTTGTCAAACTGTTTTAACCTGACTGTAATGAACTCCATCTGAGCTCGTTATGGGCCAGTTCATCTCCAGTGTTGCTTCTAGTGTAAGCAGTTCTTCAGGCTAGATCTTTGCCAGACCAACCAAGCCAACCTCTTTCAGTGTCCCCTGTCTAAACAGGCTCTTCCTTTCCCTGACTATGGAGTAACACTTTGTATTGATCCCAGTCTGAATTCGGTTTTCTTGATCACCATGTTCTATTGATCCCAGTCTGAATTCGGTTTTCTTGATCACCATGTTCTAGCTGAAGCTTCACCAGTACTTATGCCTTGGCATTAATACTTGGTCATTGCAGTATGCTCCAGATCCCTGGGCATGGCTGCTGGGCTGTCTAACGTGCATTTTCCTAACGACCCACCTGAATCCAGGATGCAGCAGCCCAGGACAAGTTTTCCTGAACTGACTGATGATGGAGGGTGTTTATATGGCAGTAGTTTCACAAACGATGATGATGGGGGAACAAGAAGGCTGCACAAGTCATTAGCAGAACATTAGTACAACAGACAATTTTCCGAAAGACTAGCTACATTACTTAGGCTCAATATATGAAAATGTTTCTGCGGAGAGATGGGTAGGTACTGTGGATCAGTACGTGCTCCTGGCTCACAGCAAGTGCAAAATAAATTGCTGCCTTAGCTCGAGGTAATTTTCTTCATGTATCTGATCCCTCAGACTTTTACCTAGGCTCATTTAGTATATATGGCTGCCAACCAAATCTGTGCTGATGCTACTTGCAATATAAAAGAAATTTTGCAAGAATAAACCACTTAGCTGTGGAGAGAGAAGATTTTCTGTGGTAGTATTGCTGTTTCAAAACAGACATCCAAATATCCATGTGCAAACTATATTGTTTCTTTTTTTAGCAATTTTTAATAGTGGCCATTAATACAGTTGTCATGGAAGTGACAACACTTTGTCTTCCTATTACCAAGAAAAAATGTTTAACATCTATTTTTTCTAGTTAGCAAGTTAACTATGAACACTTTTTATGAACAGTTTATTTCACGATTGTCCCTTCATAGTCTCCTCTTAAACATACTTTTTCTTTGGATCGCCTGAACAACCAGACAAACTCTACCGGCCATCAGCAAGGCTATGGCTGCCAGCACACACCTCTTTCCACCCCACAGGACTGCGGAAATGAAGGATTTTCTGCTCCATAACCAAATACGCCCCCATTACAATTTCTTGGGCCAAAGAAATTCTCACCATTAAGTAGTTTCTGCAACCTAGTTGGAAAGGGAAGCCCTACACAAACCCTCCCCACTGCGTTTCCAGGATGGGAGACACAGGAATGATGCTCACATTTTCTGCCCACAAGAAACATGAACAAGCTAATATCCCAGACAGCCGCTGTGGGTTTGCTTGCTGACAGAAATGTGGTTTCTTAATGCACTAGGTACTGAGAGGTGCTACGGAAAATGCATTTATTTAGCCCCTAGTAAAATACTTCCCTCCATATCTCTCCCATAAAATTAACCATTATTTCTGTTGATATCAAGTTAACAGCTCTTATGACTGTTGTAGTGGTTTAGTACACTAGAAAACACAAATTTAATAAATGAGGGGCAAGGCAGAGAATGCTAAAAGCTATCCTTTACAAGCTTTTTATCTCCCCAAAAAAAGGTATAATAACCCCTTACTGTTTAGGGGAAGTCTCCCTACCCAGTATTTTTTTAAAAAAATTTTAACACAGAATTAAAAAGACATGCCATCAATCACATGACCCATATTAAATACCATTTTCAGAAAGGAGAAAGAAAAAAAAAAAAAAAAAAAAGATTCTGTGGTATGACTGTCCTAAGGGAGGTTTTGAAGACTGATATTCTCCCTTAATCCAAAAAGCCCAGAGCCACTGCTCTGCCCCTGCTCTGGAACTGGTGTTTCTTTAAGAAACATTCCCTGGCCTTCAAAAGCCAAAATCTTCTGAACCGATCCCCTGACTTGTCTTTGGCTTGGACTGCACTCGGCTACTAGGGACATACTGTATTTGTTTTATATGAAAAAAAGAACAAGTTAATACAAAAAGGATCTTGCTGGGCAAAATGCAGGAAAAGGGGCACACACTAACACTCACATTCTTCTCAGTTCAGTCTCCCTGATTCCAGTGAGAGTTGGGAACTTTCCCAGGAGCCATCCCTGGTTTATCCACATGGGCTTGGCGATTATTCACTGATGGCTATTTGGAACCACATACTGTCACAGATTTTGTTTTCAAAACTTGGTCGTCCTCCAGCTTATCCACCAAAAAAAGAAAGATTTCCTACGTACATATCTTGTCTAGTTTTTATTGGAAAGATGTGATTATAATTCTAGATAGGACTTCAGAACCTGAGAAGAGTCTAACATTCAAGAAACATAGTCTTCCAGTGAAAAACATTGTGTTATTTTATTCCTTTGGACATTAAATGTCACAGAGGTGTCTGGGACCAGTCCTGCCAACACTGTGAAGACTGGAAAGGTGAGACATCCAGGGGCAAAGGGACGGCTGTCGGTGACCGCTCAGAGAGCTGGCACCTGCTTCTTACAAACATGAGAGCTGAGATGGTCAAGGATATCGTATATAGATATAAATGGCAGAACAAAAGCAGCCATTGCTATTTAGTTATACAAAAAACTGCAGTGCACTTTTTCACTGATAACGGCTGCCTCTCTAGTTTTTACCAGAGCGATGGATGGGGTTTTACAGCATAAGCAGCAGCTAAAGCAAAAGTCCATGACTTGGCTTTTCCCTCATGCTGTGGCCTCTGGGCTGCTACTCACATAAGCACAGCCCTAAAATGGACTGGGGCATGTGCAGCCGATCAGAATTTACTTTTTGATTACACTGGATTTTCATTTATAGCTTCATCCAAGCTGCCCTGGGCTGGGGGAGATTGGCGACAGTAATATGCAGGTCATTTCTAAAGAACATTTTTCAGTTAAAGAAAATTAAATCCATTTGCAGTAGAAAATAGCTAGAGAAGAGAAAGTGTCACTAGTAACTTGTAAAATCATGTCTACAGTGATCATAAACCCAGAACTCTATTCAATAAAACCAGAAATGCCAAGGATGAACAATAAATGTAATGTGCAAGATACAAATATTCAACAAAGGAAGGATCGAATTTGAATTTTTTTCAAAATCTAGATGTGCTCTGACATATTTTAAAAGAAGCTTTGAAGTCTTTTTTGGGCAGTTTCATTTTTAAAGTATTACATGATTTGTGTAACTACATCAGAGCTAAATCAGTACTAAAACATCATTAGGGCCCACAGCTTTATAAGGCATGGACTTCTTTCTCTTCATCTACTTAGAAAAAAGTTACAGGAGAGACTCTGAAGGCATGAATGTTTGGAGCAACACTGCCTCTTGTAGTGGCATCTGGTTTGGTGCAGGCTGTTGTCCCCGGTCGTGCCGCTCCCTGTCGTGCCTCTCTGAGCCAAGGCTGCAAAGCTGGACCAGAGACATCTCCCTGCGCAAGGCAACAGCCCACGCGTAACGGCAGCTCAAAGCACCTCCAGTACCTGCTTAAATTGTTACCAGATGAAATCACTGCCTGCATTATTAACTGGCAAATACTATAATTTGAAAAATCTGGAATTAAATAAATTAAACTTCGGACACATCAGTATTCCTAGAACTGTCTAGTTTGGGTCAGCTACAAATGGATTGTTATTGAAAGAAGCATCCATTAAAGTCAGCCTGACTCAGTTTATGCCAGCCTCCTCATCACTCTATGTTAATATATTCCTTACTATTACGGTGCCATTAGGATTTATTTTTGTTAATGCAGTTAATGTCTTATTCAGTTATTCCATCAGTTGAAAGTTATTTGAGAAGGAATGTTTGTTCTACATGTGGCTTTTCCACCTCCAGCACGGTCTTCTCATCTCTCATTCAAGTCTCAGCTACCAGAGAGAAAATCTTACTCAACAGGGTCAAATGCTTTCTGGCTAACATTCCTGTTTCCCTTGCTGCAAAACACAACCACAGAACTAAAAACAGCATGCCAAAATAAAAATGCTATTTGGTGTGTTCCACTTATAGCATTATATCATACTCTGAAATAAAATATTGTAATTTCATTATTTAATATGCTGACCAGATTTTGAAGTAAAAGTGTTGTATAAATGGCATTCCTGTCACACTGTCTAGATTACTGTTTTAAAACTATTTTTAAAAGCTGTATTTAGTTTTATTATTTTATATAGTAATATCTTTTGTGGGCTTCGACTAGGTTGAGGCTTCACTACATTCTAATTGAAAAAGATGCTATTTCCTGCTTTCTGCGATTACATTTTATCATTGTTACGTCCTCTGTCTCAGATATAGCACAACTTGATTATTTTAGGTACATAACAAGACAAAACTTTCATTTGAGAAGTCTCAAATGCAATCATTAGAGCATGAGATTTATAGTGTCACCTCGAATTTCAAGAGGTCTGCTCTTTAAATCCTTACGCAGATTTGTCACGCCTTGCTTGTGTGTGCTTTGCATTTAATTCAAAGCTTGTTGAACACATGCACTAACCTGTTTAACCTTCACTGTGAAATACTGTAAAGGTGTACTTTATCTGCCAATATTGATGTGCACAACGAGCCAAGAGGAATACCGCTAGGCATGTGAAATCACCACCACAAGCACCAGTTGGAGAAAATCAGTTCATGCAGCATCACCGTCACTGAAGCAACATACTTCTGCTGGAAGATAGGCAGCTGTTGTATTTAGCACCACAGGCCCCGAATTGCACATTTTTACACATACACATACAGAAACTCTCAAAACTGTATCCATGCTTTTTACAGCGGCAGTAATAGATGGGCTTGCAGATAACAAACTGTTTTCCTGGAGCTTACTTTTTCAATAAAGTGAGAATGAGAAAGATTTTACCAAGAGCTTAGATTTTCCTTGACTGTGTTTAAAGACCCACGACACAACAGATTTTCTGAGGTACATTGGACACTTGGGTTAATTTAAACATACTCTTGCATGAATAACTTCAGGCTAAAAAGATACAAATTGTGTGGTTTACGCAGTAATTTGGAATTGTGGTAAACAATTCACATATGATGCACAATGCAGTACAAACAGCTAAAATAAGGGTAGTACATTCATTTAATCAAATTTACTGTTATTGTTCGGTGCTTAGCTGGATTAAATCTAAGCTGTTATCTGGAACCGATTTGATTAACTTGGATGAATTTTGGCAAAGTTCATATGCATTTAGCTTGAAACTTATAAATCAACATCTTCCTGAGCCTTAATTCCACACACCTGAAATCCAAGCCCTGGGGACAGCTCTGGCACCCTGACTCCCATCGGCATTATGCTCTGAACACTCGTTTGAGACCTAGCTGCACTCGCAAGTATATCCTCGATCTTTAGCATTTGTCAAGCCATTCAAACAAATATTGCAGAGTAAAACTGAAAGATACCCGAAAGTTTTTTCAGATGATTGCATGCATTGTTACAGTCACTCACTTGGGAACTATCAGAGAGTTTTCTCATGTAAATCCCAAGCAGAAGAGAGTTCCAAACCCTACATAACTTAACTATACCAGATGAGGATTTTCATGAGAGAGATGAATGTTAAAATAATGATTGTTTTCAGATATTTTTCTTTAAAGGATGAAGAAATTTAATATATGAACTGTATATGAGATGAGCATAACATATACCCTAATCTGTTTTCAGAAACATCTTCAGACACTGATTTGTAGAAGATTCTGGAACACAGAGGAGCAGCTGAGAGTCTTCAGACCATTTCTTGTCTTCTCTAAACTCCGAAAATCATCTTTCACCTTCTGGATGTCCAAGCCTTTCACCTTAAACATTAAGCTTTACATTTCTGCCTGATAACAAATTACCCTCTCAATCCGTTGTTATTTTAAGGGGTTGGGGAGCTGAACTCACTAGCTGACCAGCATGGCAAAGGTTAGAGTTGTTTTAACTGTTTGCCAGTTGGTGCTGGAATTGTTAATGAATTCATTAACGGAGTCTTCCATACAGAGTAACGAATGTCCACAGCTTTGTGTATGTGAAATCAGACCATGGTTTACACCACAGTCAACGTACAGGGAAGCCACAACAGTTGACTGCAATGACCTTCGATTAACAAAAATCCCCAGCAATCTTTCCAGTGACACTCAAGTCCTGCTGTTACAAAGCAACAACATTGCAAAGACCACAGATGAACTCCAACAGCTGTTTAATTTAACAGAATTGGATTTTTCACAAAATAACTTCACAAGTATCAAAGATGTGGGGCTCTCAAATCTCACTCAACTTACTACTTTGCACCTGGAGGAAAACCAGATAACGGAGATGACTGACTACTGCTTGCAAGACCTTTGTAATCTTCAGGAGCTATATATAAATCACAACCAGATCAGCAGCATTTCTGCAAATGCATTCTCTGGCCTGAAGAATCTTTTGAGATTACATCTCAACTCCAACAAATTAAAGGTTATTGACAGCCGTTGGTTTGATTCTACCCCTAACTTAGAGATTCTCATGATTGGAGAAAATCCAGTGATTGGAATACTAGATATGAATTTCAAACCACTCTCAAATTTAAGAAGTCTAGTTTTGGCAGGTATGTATCTCACAGACATTCCTGGCAATGCCTTGGTAGGCTTGGATAGTCTTGAAAGTCTTTCCTTCTATGACAACAAATTGGTAAAAGTTCCTCAGCTTGCACTTGAGAAAGTTCCAAATTTAAAATTCCTGGATCTCAACAAAAATCCGATTCATAAAATTCAAGAAGGTGATTTTAAAAACATGCTCAGATTGAAAGAGCTTGGAATCAATAATATGGGAGAACTCGTTTCTGTTGATAGGTATGCGCTGGACAACCTGCCTGAACTTACAAAGCTTGAAGCCACCAACAATCCAAAGCTGTCTTACATACATCGTTTGGCATTTCGCAACGTTCCTGCCCTGGAGAGCTTGATGCTGAACAACAATGCCTTGAATGCAGTCTACCAAAAGACGGTGGAATCCCTTCCAAACCTGCGCGAGATCAGTATCCACAGTAACCCGCTCAGGTGCGACTGTGTCATTCACTGGATCAACTCAAACAAAACCAATATCCGTTTCATGGAACCTCTATCCATGTTTTGCGCTATGCCTCCAGAATACAGAGGACAGCAGGTGAAGGAAGTGTTAATACAGGATTCAAACGAACAATGTCTTCCAATGATCTCTCATGAGACCTTTCCCAATCACTTAAACTTGGACATCGGCATGACAGTGTTTTTAGATTGTCGGGCCATGGCAGAACCTGAGCCAGAAATTTACTGGGTCACTCCTCTCGGCAATAAAGTAACTGTCGAAAGTCTCTCTGACAAATACAAGCTGAGTAGTGAAGGCACCTTGGAAATCTCTAACATCCAGGTTGAAGACTCTGGGAGGTACACCTGTGTTGCTCAAAACATAGAAGGGGCTGACACGAGGGTTGCTACTATCCGGGTGAACGGAACGCTTTTGGATGGTACCCAGGTTCTGAAAATCTACGTTAAGCAAGCTGAATCGCATTCAATCTTAGTTTCTTGGAAAGTTAATTCCAATGTCATGACTTCCAATTTAAAATGGTCATCGGCCACGATGAAGATTGACAACCCTCACATTACGTACACTGCTAGGGTCCCGGTTGATGTACATGAATATAACCTCACGCATTTACAACCATCTACAGATTATGAAGTATGTCTAACAGTGTCAAATATCCATCAGCAAACACAGAAGTCCTGTGTTAATGTTACAACAAAAAATGCAGCTTTTGCACTAGATATTTCAGACCAAGAAACCAGCACTGCCCTCGCAGCAGTAATGGGATCCATGTTTGCTGTCATTAGCCTCGCCTCCATTTCTGTTTATATTGCAAAAAGATTTAAGAGAAAAAACTACCACCACTCATTGAAAAAATATATGCAAAAGACCTCTTCAATCCCATTGAATGAGCTCTACCCTCCACTTATTAATCTCTGGGAAGGTGACAGTGAAAAAGACAAGGATGGTGCTGCAGAGACCAAGCCAACCCAAGTCGACACATCCAGAAGCTATTACATGTGGTAACGCAGAGGATATTTTGCTTCTGGTAGTAAGGAGCACAAAGACTTTTTTGCTTTATTCTGCAAAAATGAGAAGTTGAAGACTTTTGTATTTTTGACTTTGCTAGTTTGTGGCAGAGCAGTGAGGACAGGTGGATATTTCAGAATTTTTTAGTATAGCGTATCGCAATTGTTTGACACAAATGGCAGCTTCACCTACCAATTCTTTTTTTTTTTTTTTTCCCTTTTTTTAGTTATTGTGCTAAACTTAATGCTGTTCTAACTACAGTGCTGAATAAAATTAATGAGAGGCTGGGGTTACCCTGTGATTCAAAAGTAGCACAACCCCATTCTTCTGAAGCCATCGGTAGAGTACAGTATCTTGCAAAGCTAACATACAGTTTTGAAACTGCATTGAACTAGGTTTGTAACACTGGTCTAAGGACTCATACACTGAGAAAAGGAGACCTTGAATGATGTTAGTTGACTGTACTGTAATGTTGTATCAACTGATTTGAATGTTTTTGACTTTGAACAATGAGTTTTCTTTTTTCTTTTTATTTTTGTAGTAGTTGAGAAGGCTTAGGTAAAGCTAACAGGCAATAGAAATATGTACATCCAATTTTTTAATGTAACAGACTAAATGTTAATTGTTCTCTTATTCTTTTTATTCTATTTAGTAGACACTTTTGAAGAATACTAGAGTTTGTTTGTGTTTAAATCACCAACACATGGTGATGTAGTTTTGTTTTGATTTTTTATTTTAGAAGTCACAATAATGTATTGGGTTTAGATGTCACTAGTTTGACTGGTGATCATGTTTTGACATAAAATATATCCAAAATGTTATATAAAAATATTGTGGTTTTTTCCCTCAATAGAATTATGTTTCAACAAAGTTCCAATTTTTTAAAATGCATTTATTTTAATAGCAGTGTTTTCTCTGCACTAGATGCAAAATATTGAAAATAATTTAATCAGAAAAATGTATGGGTACGGCTTTTGGATTGCAAGTCACATGCAGAATCAAAACTGTTTGGCATAAGGGACACAGCAAAAATAATTCACTGAGTGTGTAACAAAACATCTTCCTTTTTGTATACTTTTCTGTTTACATTTTGAGCTAAGATACAAATGAAGCTGACATTTAGCTGTCATTATGATCAGTTAGGACAAAAAAAACCCAACAAACCCCTCAGTGCTACCAAACTGAAATAAAACAGCTGAATCCTGGCATATACTTAAAAAAAAAAAAAAAAAAAGTGAATTGGATTAATGTTCCTTCAAAAGCAGAAATTAAGATAGCTAAAACTAACAAGACAGTAATCCTTTGGGTCCAATACTGAACTGTATTTTTTACAGACTTAAAATTAACTAGTATTCTTAAGTATCTTACTGAATTAATATGTTAGAAGTGCAAAAACTCAGAAAGCAGTGGTGTTTCTATGTGTGCACTGGGTATAATATAAATGCATAATTTACAGTTGAACCTACAGAAGCTTTGTACGTTGTCTTTTCTGAATCCATGAAAGTTCTCCGCAGGGACTGCACACGAGTCACACGCAGGGTGGGTTTCTGGTGAAGTATGTGGTTACAGTTATAATAGATACCTAATCAGCAAGCACAGAATTTTCTACACTTTATGACCACTATCAATGTGCAACTTTTTACATGTTTTTACATACCAAATACATTCTTGGTAAGTAAAAGTTAATTGTTAAAATAATGGATGTGCCTGGGTTTTGAGGTTGTTTGAAGTTCTTTAACTCACTAGCTTCTCAAATACATCAAAGACCCCTCCCAAAATTTACAAATAGCTTCAAACTTCTTTTTCCCCTTCAGCCAACTGTCTAAAAATGAAGAAGTTATCAGCATAGTTTCACTAATAAGCTGCTTTGGTGCAAAAACTTCAGTAGGTCTCTTGGATACATGCCTTGTTGATCTTGCATTTCAACGTAAAGCTGAGTGAAGCTATTAATTATGCATTTAAATCAAGTACTTATGCTGCTATACACAATCTTTTATATGTTCATGAGATACATTTTTAATCATGTGACAGTTAGATGTTGGGATTAGGCAAGTGTCTTGATCATGGAGAAGCAGCATAGTGGAAGCATTTATTCGTCGCCTTCTCCTGTATTTGTTTCTAATGTTAATGGAAAATTTCCTCTTGCCTTCTCCAGAAAAGCTTCAGAGCAATAATTATCATCTTGTCTATATGCTATTCTAACCTTAAAACTGCCTCTATTATTATAGCAGGCATGATGAATTAAACCTGAGATCTTTTTTGCAGTGAAGAGTCACTCTACTTCTTCCAGAGAAAAGGACACAGTAAGGACAAGGTTGACAGAAAAATTATGGCTTCCAACTTGCATGACATCATAAAATTGTCTTTAGAGAATAATTAATTGAACATGTGTCAGATGGTGCAGAGCAAGCCCCTTTCTCCATCATCTCCTCAGCTTCCAGCAGCACTTCAACAGCTATACCATGAATAGTAATGACAATCACGCAAAGACCACGGTGCTCTACCTGAGCCTCCTATCGAACTTGTGGAAGAACACATCACTTTGGGTCCAAGGTGTTGGTTCATCAGTCGCCGTAAGCTAACCTAATTATGGGGCTGCCCTCCAAAACAGCAATCCTGCTCTTCCTCCTCCCTGTCCCCATCTCCCATCCTCGATTACACACAACTTTGAGATCTACTTGCCTTCTGAACATGCTCATATCGACCGGTCCCTGCTGGTGGAGACAGACCACACTGAGAAATTTGCTCTGCGTGTGTGGCCAGATTCGTTTTCACCTGGCTATCTTCTGCAGTTTGGGCAGTTTCAGAAACACAATGACTGGCAAAAAGGCAGGTGGCAGGGACACGTGGCCACAGAGCAGGACAAAGCAGCACTCAACAGTTTGATCAGCAATCTCCAACAGCAGCTGGGGGGGTACGGGAAGTAAAGCAATGTTTAACATGTTCCTTTCCACTAGGGAAACAACAGGCCTTTTATTCCCTGCAGACCTATTTCGCAGTTTTATGTCATTTGTTACCTTTTTAGAGCAATACTGCTGACGAACAGCAGGAGAAAACAGCCTTATGCCAGCCATACATTTCTCCAGGATGTGCTGATCTGCAGTATTTCAGGGTAGCTGATGTTGCTGGGACTCCTGGAGAGAGATGCAGGTTACCTGAGAGCAGCTGAGCAGTAAGAAGCACCTAGTTAACACAGGGTATTCTGCACACACGGCCACCAGTGATAAGTATTTTCAGCCTTGTAATTGGACCCCTTAGAAGTCTGTACAGATCCCCCAGAAATTTAAATTTTGCTAATAAAAGAAAAAAAGTGGCTAAGAGATTAATCACATGTGGCATATAATCTTAGTAAATAACCTTCAACTTTGTGCTAGCAATTTTGTGCTTGCAGTTTATTGTGAGCAAAAATAAAAACACTCTGCCTAATTGCCTTCAAAATGTATTTGCATCTACTATTCACTGAAGACAAAAAACAACCCCCAGTTTGCTCAGAATCAGAGATTAAGACTGGCCACTTTAAAAACAGTATGGGAAAACAGAGTTATCTTTCATTTGGCTAACAGTTTAGAAAGGCTGTGTAAGAGTAGACATTTCATACCCAACTAAACTTCTGCAGTGTTACTTCCACTTGGTTGCCCAATAATAAAATATTTCAGTCCCCCAAAGAATAAATAGCTCACTCAAGTGTGGTATGCAGTATTCCAGCTAAATCCACTTTTCATTTCCTCACCTAAATCATAATATCCTGTTGCATTGAGAGAGGATATTTTTACCCATGAACCAAGACTCATACTGGACGTGGTCTTGGAATAAAGTGCACAAATACAGCAATACTTTCCTAGAGCTACGATCTGCTCTCCAGCCCTGCCTCATGAATATGTACTCATTTAGTTACTAAAAGAAGGTTATGAAGAGAAAAGGCCAACAGTTTGGACCACTGGTTTCATAAATGGGTTAAAACTAGAAATAGGTCAGCAAATCTGAGATCCAGTGAGAAGTGCATAAACTTGCCCTAATGCCACTGACAAGCTGGGATGTAAGTGATAAAAGGAGCATCTTTTTGAGTTCAAATTAGGCAACTCCTTTTGCTTCGTGCTGGCAACCTTGAAAACAAGACTGAGAACAAACCACTGCAATGAAATCCCCAAAATTAAGTGGGATAAGCAGCTGGGGGCTACTTCTGCAACATTACCACCACAGCCGATGCACCCTGTATGGGAACAGGACAATTCACTTGGGGCATATCTCTTTCTAATCATCTCACCATCCTGCAAAGCATCGTGATGGACATGTGCACAATGGGCGAGTCATGGTGGAAAAGCASAGAGGCATATGGGACTGGTGCCAGAAGGAGCTGTTTCACAATCCACCCAACACACTAGGAGTAGCTGTTTGTTACACTGTGATCCTGTTCCACGACCCACCACCGAAATGAATGCCATGAATTTCTTCTGCCACTGGAATTTGCCTTCTCACGCTCACCGTGCTGACAGCACAACTGCTGCAGCCCCAGCGCCCACAGCTACGGAAACCCCAAGACTGAGGGGCAAGGTGAACGTGCTACCATTGAACTTCTTTCTTCAGGAAAACCCAGAGTGCCTGAGCTGGAGACATCAAATGCTGTTACACATAGCCCTTGTTAAAATACTGGCACTGTATCCCTGCAAAAAAAAGATACTACTGCTACCAAAACCCCTAGATAACATTTCTTTGCAGTGTCATACAGAAGTGAATGTTTTGTGTTTCCCTTGAACTGTCAACCTTTTAATCTTCTCCTCTGCTGCTCTTTCCAACTATTGCAATTTTTTTACATTTGAGAACTTTTATCCACCCACTCTCTCRTACGTTTGCTCTGCAGTCAGCCATTCCCTGGTCTCATCCTGCCCCACGCTCTTCTGCCATTCAGGGGCAAATACTTTACAGCCTTGGTCATCACGAGATCTCAAGAGATTACAGGAAAAGACTTAATTTGTGTTTAACTTTGCAGCTACCTGTTTTCTCAGCCAACCTTTCTCCCTTCACCTAATTCTTACCCTCTTTTTCTTTCAGCCATTTCCGTTTGGAGACCTCAATTGCTGTTGACTGTCAGTAAGAGTCAGATCAAGGATGCGATTCCAGCAGGCAGCGTTTCCTTGCTACCCTGCCGCCTCCCCATTCACTGCTAATGCACAGGACTTTCGCTTCCACTTAGCAAAAACCCCAAATGTCTTCCCGTGTCTCTCTGCTCCAGTTCTCTAACCGCCCTTATTCGTAAGCACATTATGACCCTCTGTTATGTTTTCTACTGGTATGAAAGCAACAAAAGACTAATTTTTCTTTCTAGTAAGGTAAAGGAGATTTACCATAAAATTTATACTATTGTATATTTATGTCAAGTAGACCAAAGGAATGCTGAATCATAATAAAAGAGTCATAACAACAGTTTTTGAAATACATGAAAATAAATACTTTGGAAAAGCTGGAACTGATCATTAAGTAAAATTTTCAAAAGCAACTAAATGACTTAAGAGCTTACATCTCATTAACTTCAGTGGTACCTTAGGTGCAAAATATCCAGTAAATGAGATTTTTCTCGAGTGCATCTGGAAGTATTAACTTTCCTTAAGTTCTGAGCAGCTGTGAAACATTTTCTGTGGAATTTTATAACGTGGATTTTTTTCAAAAATCACTTGAAACCATAATTTTGATCTCAGTTATAGGAGTAGGGGGATGGGATTTAAATCCTGTCATCCTCAGTGGAGTTACTGATTTGCAGTGATCTACATAAGGTCTACATCTTTAAAAACTGCAGTTCCAGGTTTCTGCTCACAATTGGAGTAAAAGTTCTTGGCAGATTTTTTAAACAGTAGCTTTTCCTACTGCAGCCTATTCTGCTGGACTTGATTCCAAGCAAGAATTAATGTATCAGAAAAGATGAGGGTGAGGAACAAAGAAGATCACTGGAGTATTAACTACTTTCAGTTTTGAATAAGATCATTTAATGTGAACAACCCGAAAGACTCTGCAGTGTGTTTAAGGACTATGTGCAACCTAATAATGCAGGTCATTTACAAACCCATTGCTCTAAAACATGAACAAGAGAAAGGGTTCATAACTAATTTTTTTGGTTTCAGGTATGAAATTACCCTTTTATCCTTCATATTCCATTTGAAGAGTTCTCTATAATCATAAAAAAAAAAAGGATTCTACATCCTATACTCAATTACATGTTTGTCTTTCACTGCAATTCAAAGCACACCCAGAGAATACAGAAGATGTACAGCCAGCTGCTGCAGCCTGGAATGAATGCTTTCAGCGAGACTAGGAAGAAACAACCCCAGTCCACGCGTTTGAGGTTCAAATGGCGACACATCATTCATGTGGCTACACATTGAGGCTGCCATGCCATGCACCTCTGGAAGTCACAGTCCGTAACCAGTAACAGATTATGGATGTATGTTACCCTTTTGCTAAAAAATAAACATGTTGTCACCTATTTCTGTCAAAAGGTACAGCAGTTTTTGTTGGGTTGGCTCTTAGAGATCCGTGCAGTGCCCAGATACCAAATGCTCTGGTAACTGCTAAAAACCACAGTGGCTTAAAATTAAGCAGTCATGCAAAGCAGTGCCTCAACTCTGAGTATTCCCACGGGAGGGAAGAGACCTTGCTCCTAACAGAGTAACACGAACATCTTCAGCCTTCGCCTTTGTTGTCGTATCACCAAAACAGAAGAATTACCCAATTCCTCTGAATTTGATCAGGAGCACACTAATTCAACCAGACAGTCCCCTGTGAATAGGGCTGGATGCAGCCATGCTGCTAAAAGCAAAGGCTGCACAGCATCTCTCTCCACATATGACACAATGTCGAGTAGGGGGGGGCTCTGGTCACATATGTCCTTGATGTGGCATCCCCTTGGCCTTCAATAAACCTGGATGTACCTGCTGCATCCATGTGCCGGGACAGTCCTTAGCTGACATTTTCCAGACGACAAGTGTTCCCTCCCCATGCTGGAGAGCTCCACTTCACTTCAGGAGTCAGCTGCTCAATATTTTGTTCTCTCCTTGCTGCTCCGCAGAGCTCTCCAGTGCCTCATTTGCAGCAAACCATCCCTCAGGGGGCTGGTGCTCTTCCGTGTACACTATTAAAACACTCTGCAAACATGCAACTGAATTCAGCTTCAAAATATTACTGCAGGAAAAGGAGAACTATATAAGTAGATGAAGGCCAAGAGATCTGGGTGCCTAATCTCATTTCTCTGGACCCTGTGTTTTCCAGAGTATTTTATGTTCAAACGCAGCTGCTGTGACACCTCTATATAGCCAATGAGGAGGATWTAATTCATATTGTTCATAAATAAAGACCAAGTTTTTCTGACTTGCCTCACATCCCAGAGGAGCTCTTGTCGGTGGGAGGCCAGGATCCATTTCTAGAGAGCAGCATTCACCTGCCTGAAACTTCACAACATCCCTGTCCCGCACTTTCCAGCCTCACTCCCTGCGCACCTTTCAGCTTTGAGACACGAAGCGGAGGCCCAGCTGACATGAGAGCAGCCCCCTTTTCCATGCAGACTTGATTTATACCTCGGGCAGGTCTACTGGGAACAAACCCATTTGAAACAGTTGTGATGCAATGCTGTAATGGGATGATCACATACAACACACATGCATTAGCGAACAGTGAAAAACTACGCTTACACAAACTGCCACTAGCATTTTCTTCCAGTGCAACTTTGATAATTTAATAATTCTCCTTTTTTGTTTGATTTCTGTGTACTACATGGTTTATATATAACATACACACAATGGCTTATAAAAAATTGCAAAACAGACTTTCCATCTGTATCAGTACTGACAGGAATCAYAGCAGAACTGAGACATCCACGCTTGTATGAAAGCTGATGCAGTACCTGCTAACACCAGACAAGCACTGAAGAGAGATGGGGCACTGGTCAGCAGGTTTCACAGACAAAAATGGCAGAAAACCAGCAAGATGCAGCAATGCTAGGTTCTGGACTTCACAAGTATGCTTTAGGGACTTTTACATACTCTCCCACCCTGGCCACAGTCCACTCCTACCCGTTCCGAGCCTTTCCTGTTCTTCTCTCGTAACACTCCAAGTCACAGTCCACCACACCCAGCAGCCAGGTCCAGTCTCCTTAYCCAGCCCATTGCTTTTCGTCCAAGTCTTCTCAGACCACCATTCACGGTTTCCCCTTCTCTGTCCTCTATCTAGGCACTCTCTCTCTAGAATGATCCATAGCAACAGAAATATTTCTCTTGTTTAAATGAGGGTGGGATGGGAATACTGCTAACATTACCCTGTTGATGAGCTAGCCAGAAGGATGTAGCTCCTGCACCACAAGTAATAAGCTAGCAAGCCTGGGAATAAGCTGAAGATTAAGGTCACAAAACGTGGACATAACATTTCACGTTCCATAAATGGAATAACAAAATGCTCCTGATTTCTAGGAAGAAAATGTCTCTAGAGGAAATCTTCCCCCGTTTCTAGAACGATACTCTAGATATTCCCAGTAGGTTTGTTAAGGGAAAGAATGAACTTCTGTTCAAGGAGCTGGTCCTAAAACAAAACAGTATCTACAGCAATATCTTGGTATATCATAGCCATTTGTGACACACAGATGTAACATTGGGTTGTAACTACTTTATAAAGCCCCTTAGGATTTATGAGGATGTCTCTGCATGTGTAGGCAAGAATCCATTCTGATGGAAATAAGCAGAAACTAAAAAATGTATGAAAGTGGCAACAGGGATGTCTTCCACCACGTAGTCACTGGCAGGAAAAACAAAAAGCAAGTCGGGGTACACCTCCACTTCCACTCTGCCTTACCTGTTTCTATCTCCCCAGAATGGATTACGTACATACAGCAGATCATCAATTTTACTGCTTCTCTCTCCTTTGCTGAAACAAAAACGTGGTTGTTTTGACACAGCTTTGTAGAAAAAAGCATGAATAAATTTACTACTGACAACATCATCTCACTGGTTTGACTCATATCACCAGTTTAGCAAACTTCTGCCAGTTTTCATAGGAAACAGAGTTGAACCCCAGTACTATGTTCCAGGAGACTGTCTTGTAATCTATATAAACTGCAGATTAAACCATAGCCTAATATTCTGCTGATCAAAATACACAAGAAAGGAGGAAAATCACACTATGAGCATCTGCACAGCCTCGTACTTGTACAATTATTGTCTGAGAGTGAAGCCCGGGAGAGTACACAGCTGTTCCTCCCCCTATTCCTCCTCTACTACTGAAGGGGGGAGCAGAAACATGAGACACAGCAACTTTTCAAGATTGACCTAAACATATCTTGGAGAACAATTAAATGAAGGTGCAGATGTTTAAGTGCCTGCTGAAGAGCACTTCCAATGAGCTTCTTCAATGGCAAGAGCTATTTAAGGCCATTTGCAAGTCCCTAAACAGCAGATTAAAATTGGTTTTGTGGAAAATGATGTCGTTAGCAGTTATTGTACCGCTCCCTATCCTCCCCTAGTGTGAAGTTTTGCTGTCACACATCACATGGGACTAATGTTAGAGAAGTGGTTTCCGTGGCTTCCAAGTTCTTTCATGTCAAGGCTGAAGCTGATAGTGGAACTAAGAACATTCAAGGTTATCAACCGCAATTAACTTTTTCTGGATTAAGTTTATCAGAAAAGACTGGGAGAGTTATGCTCCAGCTTCAGTTACATTTTAATGGAGTCTGGACACCTAATTTCCTTTGGAACAATTTGAAAATCCCATCCTGAAAGAGTTATCAGTTAGTTTCCCCAGTGATTCATTCTCCTTCATGTAATTGTATGAATTGAACTTACACAAAGTCTCAGATCTTTATCTTCTTAAAGTCAGTAAGAACTGTACTACTTCTATAGGTAATAGTTCATTTCCACAGCCTTCTTGAACTGTCTTTGAGAATTTATATAGGAGACTGCCTTGATAGGCAGATACTAGGAAAAACGCAGCAGAAAATGTAACAAAAAAAGATACTACAAACCATGTACCAAGTGCACATTATTTCTTTCTAATCCTTTCCTGTTCYCCTCTCCTTTCCTTCCTTCCCTTTTCAAAATTTTAAAAAAAACTTTATTTATTCTATTTTTCCTGGGATGAACCACTGCCTATTTTTGTCCTGCCAAGGCCTAAGCTGATCTTTGGATAGCAAGTAGAAACAAAAAGCTAAATGAAAACGTTTTCCATACTTCACTCATGCCGATAGCCTTTTTTGTTAATGTAGTTACAATAAAAATTCATAGTCTGAGCAAAGAAATTCTACAAAAGCATTCTGAATGTAAGTCTCAGACAAAGGTTGTGTGAACAATTTTTTTTATATCATTCCCTAATTCTGTTCATTGCCCTGTTCCTGTGTTTGATCAAAATATATTTTGACTACTGGACAGCTACTGCACATTGACTCTGATTCCCTGTAAAAGCACATAATCCTACTTCAAAGTAAACCCGGTACTGGTGAGCGTCAGGCTAAAGGCACAGCTCTGTCCTTCCTCTGTTGTGGTAAAAAGGACTGGTATCTTGTCTCTATTAAAGATCCGCAGCAAGACAAACACTAGTTATCCCAGCATAAAGAACATGACCTTATGTCAGTAAAGGCAAGGAGCCTTTTTCTCTTTGGACACATTGAAAATAGAGCAGCTTCGCAAATCTTTCACTTGATTCTACGCTCACATTTATCCAGTAAGCAAACAGAAGCCCAATACCACAAGTCAAACAATCATCACAGATAAAATACATACTTTGACTATTTTGCCTACAGCAAATCATCAAAAAGCTATTTAATAATTCAAATCATATGCAAAACAAGACTACTCTAGTATTTAATATCAAGTTTTCTTATGTATATATTGAAGTCTGCATAGAAACTATCAGCATTCAGTTGCAGAAGCCACTGAATAAATGGTATTAAAGGGTTAATAATATTTCAGGTCTCCTCATCTAAAGAGCCCTAATATTCTCCAACACCTTTAAGCCAAAGTGTTTCTTTACTTTCTTCTGCTACACGTACTTTTCTGTGACCCCAGAGGCAAGCACATGAGCTTCTTGTCCTTCTGAAGCTCCTAAACCATGACCATTTACAATTCTCAGAGCACAAGGTGATGCAGACTCTCAGTTCTTCTGGAAACCATCTCCATTCTTCTTTTGGAGAGAGACAGGCAAGACCTCTGAGGCCTCATTTCCTCAAAGAGAAGAGCTTCATTTTCTTATCCCTTAATGTTCTGAGTGGGGAAAAACAGTTTACACATAAAACCATTAATCTTAATATTTTTCAAATAGTTCTGTGCAATTGTTCTAACCTCTGCAATGAATGAAAGCAATAGCCATCAAGAAATAGAAGACCAAATAAACCCTCAACAATTCACCCAGAAGATGAAGTCTGGAAAACCTCCAGCCTCTCAATCTTCAGCAAGTGCATACATGTCCCTGATTTACTCCAACTACATTGAGCTAAACAGATTTCTTATCATTTTATTTGAAAAGCTAACTGATTGATAGATGGGGGGCATGAGCTTATATTATTAATGATCTAAAGTTCTGCTGGTGAAGAACCATGGCTGTCTCGTAACAACGACTACCTTTCCATTTAGTAGAAATTGAGTCTTCCAAGCACACAACGCAAATAGGCTCAGTGTGGATGAAAAGAGAGGAGTCAAGCTGCTATTAGGGAGCAAAGTTGCATCTTCTTATGAAAAATTAGTGACAATTTCCAGATGGATTAAATACAGGAGAGAGTCAATAACCACTGTGACATGGAAAAATCACAGTGCTTTTGTTTAAGCATCTTGGACAATGGGCTTTATCCCTGTCCCTGTGGATGTAAAGCGATTGCATCACGGCTCCCCTGTGCTTGAAATTCCCTCTTCTTCCATATCTTATACCTCAAGTATAAAACACCAGGGTGTGTGACAAGCTCTTTCAGGGTCTTCTTCCCTCCCTCTCTGCAGGTGCCTTCAGCAGCAACCCACAGCCACCGGCTGAGGCTGTGAAGATGCTGGGCAAGAGACACTTGGCTGTTTGGGCAACGCTTACTGAACGAACAGCATGCTGTTTAGGAGAGGTGTTAGGCTAAATGGAGAGTTTCTGTGGGCTATGTCCTGGAGAAGTATTTATGGGAAGATTCCCTGATCCATAGGCAGAAAGGAGTAAGAGACCTTCAGACCTTCTAACCTGACATAGAGTAGCACCATACTTAACCTTCTACTCATCTCCCCTGTGCCAATAGCTCTAACTCATTTTTGTTTGAACCACGTCACTGAAAGTATYCAGGCTTGACCAGAAGGAGAATTTCCCACATTCCTTGATAATTTGTTTCAGTTATTAATCATTCCACCATTAAAACCTGTGTCTTGGTTAAATAATAGCGGCTTTAACTGCAGCCACTCTGCATCCTGATTTATACTTTTCTTCTCTAAAGAGCCCTTTAGTATCCAATACTCTCTCCTGTGCAATCATATACCGCAATCGCATCTTGATCTTTTTGTTAAATTAGACAGATTGTGTTCTTCAACAGTTTTGCTTTCCCAGTGCTCACCTCTTTCTTTTCTTTAATCTCTCCAGATAAGCAGTTGGCACACAAACAAAAAGACAAAGCTGATTTCAGTTGTTTTCTGCTGAGGATTTGCCACATCTACGTAGACAAAGTTTTGGGAGAAAACATTGTCTTTTCATGGCAAGGTTTATACAACRTGACATGCTCTACAGCAAAACCAATTAATACTGACCCAGGGTTTGGTAATGCTACCCAAATTGGTCAATACACAAGGAAAACAATCTCCTTGTTTATCTACCAATGAATACATAAACAGGAGGGTATTTCTGCCTGAACCATTTACCATTCAAGGATAACGTGGCTACTGATGAGACAACATTTCCTGTGGCTAAATTCTGAATGAGTAGAAACATCATCTCTAACAGCGTAATTCTTCGAAGATTCAGTACATGCCACATCTATTAGAGATGGGATCACAAAGAAAATTAAATACAGATACTGGCTCAAGTCTTGACACTTGCCTGTAGACACCTGTCTATACAGAGCACAAGGGGAGGAAGACACGTTTCTGTGACTAAGGTACATAATAAAGAGCACTTGCACCGGTGGCTTGGCATGTCACAATAAGGGCTATGAAGACAAACGGAACAACAAAAAAAATCAGGAGTTATCAAAACTGTGTTTACTGATCCTGTGGTCCTGGAATTCATCACACGTGAGGATTATGGAGCATCTCACAAAAGTGGACTCAAGAATAAACCACTGGCCTAATTCCTGTCCCCTTGCATTCATAGCCAACAGAATTAAGACATCTAAATCTTTTCAAATCACACTCATATATTAGTATTATTTAAGGTAAAACAAAACGTAATGTTCCATATGGTATAATCCCCAGACACCCTGATGTATCTTGAAAATACCAGAGCATTTGGGAAAGACTGCTACAAAATGCTGTGTATTTGATACAAGAAACTTCAGAGACAAAAGCAGTAATGGAAAAAGAACYGCAGGTGACGGTGAATAAAAAACAGCCAGCATGAGCTCTCAGGAGAATGTTAAATTTCAGCAACCTGTATCTATCCCTGCATATGTACCTGGAGTCCTCCGCAGTTTTGATCCCCCAAGCAAAAAATACATAAGCCAATTTGAACCTCTTTCTTGTAAAGCAAAAAACAAGCAAAGGAGTAGAGAATACGATTAGAAAGAAAGGTTAAGGAAAGGGAACATATCCAGGTCAAAGACATTCAAGTGGGGTTGTGTTAGCTATAGTTCAGTAGTAAGAGTAACAACATCAGGGAGGAATAGGTATCATTTATTCTGGACATCAACAGCAAAATGAAGAACAGGTTAATATATATTGATGGAAGTTAGGGCCAGAAAGGCTAGGACCTTCTTGTCTGTCTTCCCACACAGCAGCAGGCATGAATTTCAGCCACTGTATTAAGTTCAAATAAGTGCAATTAAGCAAGGCTTGAAGAAACTTTAGAAAGACATAAAACCTGAATTAGAAAGTACGTGTGATAGATGAATGCTGGTGTCCTTGGCGAAGCAGCTCCAGTCATATATTTTTTGAATGTCCATAAGTAATAAATCTCATTTGTAATTTGAATTTTCCTAAGTTTTTACAATGTTCAGACTTTTATTAATACAAATTCACTGTGACAAACCCATGGTGGAATGGGCTGCATACCTGTACGTGCAGAACACCAACATGTTTGCTACGACTTAAACAAACACCCACCAAAATGTAAAGCCATGCTGATGCCAGTCCTACTGTGACAGCTTCTACCCTAATATGGCACCTCATTAGAATTAGCAACTGTGCAATTAACTCCTTACTCATACACAATTTGCACTGTGACAAAGGACAATTTTGCTTAAATAAAGATTTCAGTGTTTGACTTGCAAGTTGTACATGTCACAGAAACATGGCTGGATGAATGATGAGATTCTTTCTACTTTAATTGCAATTCTACACAGGAAGATGGTGTTCTTCCATGCAAAATAGCAATAAATCACATATACGTATTCCYGTCGTGAGGTAGGAGGAAAAGTGCTCTCAGTACAATAATACTGGTTTGAYTTTGCATATTTTTCTTCCTCTCCTCTCTTGTATGCGCCACTTACACTATGACAGAATGGAAGAGAAAAATGGAGAAAGTTAGCACGTTTGCTTATTAAACTGCACTTACAGAAATGAGAATGACAGCATTAGCCACCAGCTGATATACAGAAATTAATAAGCATTCATTCCTTCACATTTGTAGACTTATTCATCCTACCTTTCTATTCACATAATGACCGAAACCTAAGCAAAGAGACACAGCCCTGTATTTGCCATATGCTAAGCAAGGCACAGGCAGAAAGACGTGGTCTAYGCCCCAAAGAGCTGCAGAGGGAAATAACAGCACAGTCAAACAAGGTGGAAACAAAACTGGAAACCAACATCCCAAAACAAAGGTGAATTCAAAGTTACAAACAAAATTATTAAAAAAATAATTACAAAAAATAGTTGAATAAATTTCTAACAACATCCTTCCTGTATATTAAAGCATACAAATATGGAGGAGGAGGAAGAAATAATAATGACATCAGAGAAGGGGGGGGAACCTGACTTACTGTCACCAGTCGCTCCCAATTGCTTGTGTAGTTCCCTGACCTCTAAGTGGCTGCCCAAACCCATGCATTACTGAAGACATTGCTGTATCAGGATTGACCACCGTGAAAGACAGGATGCTGGATGGATCACCAGCCAATTCTCCCATAGCAAAGTCATTTGTTCCCATAATCTAGAAAGGGTTTTACAAATGTTGAGCGCCACGTTTTTCTGTGAAGCCCTGACAGAACTATTTACAAGAGCTCCATAACATTTTGTAAAGACATCTACTGACATTATCCACACATCTTGCTTAAAATTTCTTTCCTTTCAAATCTCTCTCCAGAGGAAAAAATTACCTTTGTCATAGCCTTTTTTATCAGCTACAAAGGTCTCTACTTTCAGCTAAATCTATGCAGAAGGAAAGCCTCTCCACACCCTCTGATACACTCCTGGTCGTCGTCTTCAGTCCATTACCTCATTTTATTTCATGTGATCGTATCATCCACAGTCTCAGAGCAACAAGGTTTTGAAGAGGCTCAGGCAGATTTCCTACTCAGTGCACTGTTACTTGTATACRTGTGCAGAGTGACGAGAGAGCAGGACAGTGCTAAAGTTTATGGTATACACACTGCAGAACATAGCAATATAGATGATATACCATGTGTATTTTTGTTATATATAATATATATAGCTTAGTACTATATACACACACTATATATAGCACTATATACTTACACTACACATAGTATATGGTGTATACAGAATCAGGGTATTACTGAAGTCTAATTTAATCGAYAGCTTGGGCAAAGACAAAGCAGTCACCAAAGGAGAGGCACATACTAGGAGACAAGCAGATGTAATGGTATCTTCAAATGTTTAATGATCAACAGGTAAAAAAATTCACAATCTGACAATCTGAGAAGACAAACAACTCTTTATATACGTATATTTATCTGTGTGCATATACACTAAGTATCACACACAAAAAATTTCAAGAACATATTGCTGTTTCTGTAAAAGCTTTCTATGCAATATTTTTATCAGATTTTCTATTAAGTAACATCTAAAAATCACAAAAAGAACTAAACATTATATATTGAGTTGGCATTCTAAAAAAAGAGCTAGAATGTATAAATATCACTAAGCTTCAGTGCCCTAGGTACAAAATGACTTTTTATGAAAAAAATCCATTACAATTACACAGGAAAATAGGGAACAAAAATGAGCCTACATTGGAACTGAGATACATAATAGACARGATCTTACTTAACTGAAAATCACATCAGCAATTAACAACTCCTGGAGACAAATGACCAGTAAACCCCCCAGCTGAAGGGAGTTATAAAGTTTCATTATACCACTTACAAGAGATTTAACTACACCATAAATGAAAAACATTTTCATCCCCATAAACATATATGTAAAAAACCCCCTAGAGATAAATAAAAAATGTACAAAAATTCCTGCTGAACACCAGTATTAGGAATACCACACTTACACAAAGGAATTAGCGGAGCTGCACAGTTCTGGAAACACAGCCTAAATTAGAATTTATATACACACACCGACGGTAAGATTTTTCAATTGACTGAGGTATGAAGCCAGTAYGTTTTGATCGTGATGGATCTTCAAGGAAAATTTCACAGACAGCTTTGCAATCTGGTGGATTTCTTGCATTTATAGAAGTCAGGACAATAACTCAACCTGCCGTCAGGCACAAGCGCTATGGTGCCTGGCTACCAAAATAACAGGCGTAATTCAAGGGCACCTACGCCTAATGAGCCTGAATTTTGATTTGCAGAGCTGTCCGCTATCTCAGCCACAGTCTTGCACAAACCAGCCCTTGCCATTTCCAAGAAAATGTCATTTTAGAGAGACAAAAAAAATATTCACTTGAGGCTAGGTTAATGCCAGCAAACCAGTCGCTGCCTGAAATGGCATTTGTCCACAAATCTGTAGACAAAGCAAAGCAAATAATTGTATCAAATGTGTTGGAGCAGATCGACTCTGATCTCCTCAGATCTCACCTCTGCAGCATCCCTGTCCTCTGCAGCATGTTCTTCTTCTTACCTTTCACGTCCCATTGACAAAAGAAAAGTCATTGTGTTTTTGGCTGCTAAAAATATTAACACTAAAGAAAGTGAATTAAAAATGCGCCAGATTGCAAAAAACTCTTAACTCAATAACTGCAACCAGAAAGGAGGAGACAAGTCTAACATTAACATAGCTGGGAGAAAGGGGGTGACTGTTTTGATGCAGTCCAGTGACAAAGTCAGGATATTCAATACTGTCCTGTATCATAGGTCCATGAGCCCAGGTCTTGCCAGCGACCGAGGCTCCGGCTCGCTCTTGAGCAACTCCAGATCGCAACTTCTTTTTTTTTTTTTTTTTTTTTTTTTTGTTTTGTTTTTAATTTAAAAAAAAAAAAAAATTACATCTTTGGTGAAATGCAATGCTCCTGTTCAGAATATAAAGAATAAGCTTTCATTCTGCATGCAATCTGGGCTGTCACAGGCATTAATACACAAAATTAGTATGCAACTAGGAGTATGTTTAAATTTATACCAAATTTATATGGAAACCTCTGACAAACGTCTATCAGCTCACACAGGAGGCGGACAGGACCCAACTTTAACATATTTTTGCATATTGCTTTTCTGCAGTTTTTAGGTCACTTCAAGACAGAAACAGTCATTATCTTTTCAATAAATATAAAACGATATAAGAGTTTCTATGTGGTTCCAGTGTGTCCAATTATCTGTTCCCTGGCATCCCCTCCCGGGGGGAGTCTCAGTGAAAAAGTATCTGCTGTCATTAGAACCATCACCGCACCAGAAYGGTCATCCTGTCAGGAACAATTCAACAAAACACTTCTTGTTTTTTAATGATAAACCGCCCCGATTTTCTGTATGCTTTCTCCCATGGTGCCGGCGAAGGCTGTGTAGGCRATGCCACATATTGACCCTCCAGGTGCACAGCTGAGCTCCAGTAAGGCAGAAGGTGCTGCCTGCTATGGTCCAAAGCTGGCCACTGGCACCTCAAGCCCATTGATGGGATTTAATGTAGATATACTCAATGGACAACAAAATTTACACTTAGTTGTGAGCGAGAAAATGCAAACCCCAGTGTATACTGGTGAAAGGACAGTACAGTGATTCATTTCATTTCCATGTTCCCAGATGTAAAGTCTAACCAACTGAGGAAGCCCGTGCGATAGGCACCGTAAGCAGACAGGATGCAAACAAATCATGAGAAAGGCAAGGAACACCAACTCTGACGCTGCAGAGCCACCTGAGTGCTAACAGCACTACTCAACATCTGCAGAAAATTTACACAGTGATTGTACTTCACAGTGTTGACAGAACAGACTTTGTGTTTCAGATAGCAATTAATTACCCTTATGTAGCCAAGGGACAAGCCATGCTGACCTATAAAACCCACAGCTTATGAGTACGCACTACAGGAATTACTTCCAAAAAAAGGATAATAAAGGCTTCATAATGAAATAAGAAGCTCTTGTCCTCCTGTTGGATCATGGTTTTAGTCTAGGTATTACAAAATACTATTGAATGCTCTTGACTACTTTGTTTGTTTTTATATTACAGGTGATTGCATCATAACATTGTAAAAAACTATTTGAATTGCTGTTTTTCTGACACAGTACCACACAAACCAGCAGAACTATTTTTGTAAACTGGTTACAGCATGAACAAAACCACTTGCATTTACTACAATCACCCAGAYGCTTAGAAATTCTGTGATTATAAACATGCAGAATTTGAAGGCAAGATACCTGCACCAGAAGTCACGTTGCTCTGCTCTGAAAGGATGTTATTTTAAACTAAGTAAGAATTTCCACAAGCCTCCAGAGTTATCAAAACTATATCAATTAGATAAAAAAAATATAAAAGATGTTAGGCATTAATTAGAAAAATGCAGTTGCTGCATGCCAACATGCAGGAGGAGGAAAGTTAGGGAGGAAACTGAAACAACCCTTGCTGTAAAAACTCAAGGGGGCGGATTTATACCTTTATCTCGTCTTCCTGAGCTAACAGCGGCAGTCGGGTCAGCAAGGCTTACCGCAGGTTATTATTACTGCTCCACATAAGTTGAGATAAAAGCTTTCATCTCTTCCATAAAGAACGAAGGTACAATACAGGACACAAACAACTGATGTTAAGCATTACAGTTTAAGGTCTCCCTAGGCGTAACTGTAATTCAATGTGCAAACGTAAAGTTTATTTTGTGACAGAAGACATAAATCCATAGAGCTGCACAAGGCGGTGCCTGGGTGCTGCGAGCAGCGGGTCACCCCGAGGACGGGGAGAGTGCTGCTGGGAGGGAGCGGGCAACCAGCCCCCAGATGCCTCTGGTTGTGAGCAGGTCCCTGCCCACCCGGTCAACAAGGTACGACTGCCTCTTTGCTCCCACGAAGCTGAGGTACTTCGGAGACCCTCAGCATCAGGGCCTCCATCCTGCAAATACATAGACCTGATTTAAGTCATACACAGTGATGCTAAGCCAAAGGCAAACAGCATGTGAAACTGCACCAGTTCAGAGACCGTTGTACACCAACATTCATTGGTTTCAGTGATAACACACAGGAACAAGACGCCAGGCCACTTGGTCCGCTATTTCCACTATGAAAAACATACGTTTAGTCTCTTTTCAGGTTTACAAGTTTTCACACAGAAAATAAGGGGAAAAGAATATTCCAGATGCATCTGAACAATTTATTGCTAATTCCTCCAAAACTCACGGGACTCTCTGCATCCTTCCCTGCTGTGCTGCTGGCCGGGGTTTGCAGCCTCCGAAGAACAGAGCTGCCGAAGTGCCAGCCTGCAGACTGCCTGCCACTCGCTGGCTCTGAACGGTCAGGGACTGAGCGAGCCTGCTCTGAAACCCAGCAGGGCAGACTGCACAGGACACAGGACTGCTTTTTTGGGTACTTAAACCGAATTTCACCAGATACCACTTTCCTATATGTAGCAAAAGGGGTGTGGGGGGCGTGTGTGTTTGCTGCACCGCATCCGTATGAGAAAAAGCTGGCTGCTATTGCATAAACTCCACTTTTCTGACTCTGCCTTGAATGGAAGGAGTTTCTGTAAGGTAGAAAGTCTAAGCGCTCCACACATTAAGCAGCAATACAATAAATAGAAGTTGAAAGTCATAAATAAAACTTGGGTGGCTATGTTACCCGATTCATCAAGGAAACAAAGACTCCAGGATAGTACAAGCCCTGGTGAAAACCGTAGGTCTGTCTGGTGCTTTCTAATAGTTTTCAAATATTCCAGATTTATAAAAGTAGGATACTATTTATGAATATCTGAAAACACATTTCATAGCCCAGACTGAGAGAAGTAAAAACGAGGGAGGAAATGATGTGGGTCAACACAAAAATAAGAATATAAGAGACAAAACTACATAGAAACTTACATTACCAAGTCACTAAAGATATCCAGTAAGGTTGAATAAAAGAGAAATATTTACTTTCTCCCCATGTTTTATGTAATGCATTTGTACACTGTTGTTGACATAAAGCTCGTGTAATGTCCGTGGACACACTGATGCACCAGTAAATGCTCCAGCAGACACTCTGCATTGGGAGGAGGCGGCTGCAGCGTTCCCCATGGGTGTCACACCAGCACCCTGCCCTGGTTTCAGGAGCCCAGGGTATCACAGGTCTGCTGCAGCAAGTGCTGAAAAAAATTCTCCCATCTTTTCCACGGTTTACAAAAGTCCCACCCCATATTCAGCTGGGCAGGACAGATGGGAGGACTATGGCCTCTTTACTCCCCGCGGAGCACGACTGGTGCTCCTGCAGGACGGTGGGATTCTGCGCAGCCCTCCCTAAAGGCAGCTGGCAGGAGAAAGCATAAGGGTTTAATGTAATGCATCTACCGCAGTAGACACGGAAACAATTTGCTTCTGGAGACAAGAACGACCGCGGTTTGGGGGGGCTTGGGGTTTTTTTTTTTTTTGAATGCAGAGAAAGAAAAACAGCAAGCGAAACAGGGTGCAATTTACCACTCTTTCACTGAGCTGCTCTTGGGACAACACAATAAAATCCTGCTGCTCTCTGCAGTCAAGCTGACACATTTTCAATCTCCCCTGAATCATTTTTGAACATCTAAATGAAACTTTGTATTGAATATAAATGGGAAATAGTACTTGCTTAGCTCAAACATGTATTTTTATTTGATCTGGGGGGTGGGAGTTGGTATGGGAAAAATTTTTTCAGGACAATACAAACAGGTAAGGTGGTATCCTGCAAATTGAAGTTCTGCAAAACTATCTCCAGACTTCAAGGAATTCAAATTGCTAATTAGCTTCAAATAAAAGAGAGTGAATCTAACTGGGATAAGAGAAGTGCAATCAAATGGCACAGGCCTTCCCCATTTCTTGTAAATAAGCAAACAGATACAGTCAGGAAACTTACTGATGTTAAGATAAAACCACAGAAGGGCAAAAAGCATTAACATGGAGGCACCATCACCAGTACTATTTTTCCATTTTTCTCCAATTAAGTATGCCTCAGTATACTGTAGCTTACATGGTAAGCTGTGCATAATAAAAAATACACACTGTGTTCAGCACTGCCAAGTCAATATTGTTTTTGGCGTATAAGCAATTGCATTTCCTTATTTTGTGAGCTTTTATCTGTAGAAACCTAGTGTTACATTCTCTTTTTCACAGTTAATAATACCTTAAAGCTTATGCTAATTAGTTGAGCAGTCTCTATGATACCACACCTTTTATGGTATTTTCACAAGACATATATTGTAGTAACAGCCTGAACTTATGTGGGACAATCTTTGTGCAATCTTGCTTCAAAAAAAAGTAACCACAAAATGACATTTGCTTCYGCTTTGTAGTTGCAATCAGTATATAGTACACATATTTGTTAAATTTGTTGAAATGCAGTTGACCGAATGAGAATACTATGCAAAGTGAATTGCTTTCCCTTCAGGCATTAATTATCAGTGTATCTCGACTGTTCTCCTCCACTCTTTACATTCTCTGACGTTTCATCTCTTCCTTGATTGGGAGCAACCATCCTATAAATAGATTTTTTTGGCAGTAATTGGGAATAAAACTGACTAGCATGGACTGTAATCATTTGAAAAATTCGGCCTCCAACTGAATAATTGTACAGTTTTTGAATGCCTGATATACTCCCTTGCTGCCTCTAACGGTTGTTTTGCATTTAATGAGTCTTTGTAGGTTTAAGGTAAGGAAAAAAAAAATATTATAAAGCTTCATAACAGAGTAGCAAGACTTTGGACAAGTTATGCTGGTTTACTGGTCCAGTAATCTGGAGTCTATATGACTGCTACAGAAACAAACCAAGTGTTAAGAGAAGAGAGTATGACTGGGACATGTATGTGTGGGACAAACACTTTCACTCGGGATGGAGTCAGGAGTGGGGTCCTGTAATCAGCAAGAGCGGTGAGGAGCAGGAGGACGCAGAGCTCACCTTCTCGCACAACTGTCACAAGTGGAGGCAGTGGGCAAGAGCTGCGAAGACTGTGTGCACGGCAGGGGCAGAGATGAACTGTTTGCACTGCTCTCTGGGGTATGCCGCGTAACTGCAACTGTCAGATGGGCTCGTCAAGGCATAAAAAAATATAAGGGGTTATAATAATCAGCTGTAAGATAAAATGCATTACATGAGTATCTAAGGAGACATTGCTAACTTTAGCAATGCAGCATTTCCGAACGCAAGGTAAATTCTTCCCTCTGGTGTGCCCATGAAGTCCAACAACAACTTTATACCTCCTGAACTAGAGTTACCATCCACATTCCCGTTCACCCAAGTTAAGCTTGGCACATGCACCAATTCTTTGTAAGAAATATCTTTTTCTAAGAATCTTATTTTATATACAAAATTCATTTAAATGATGATATACAATAGTTATTTTAAAGCCCAAGTAAATGAAGTTTTCATTTAAATAGAGCCTCTTTTTTCATAACAAGGGAAATTTGATATAGCAGAAGATGCAACCAATATATTTAATATTGCACAGTCTCTAATTTATTGGGAAGAAAGAGCCAGTTACTGAGAATTGAAGCATAGTCCAATCAAATAAAACAATTTACATTAACACCCCTAGCAGCAGCATCCACAGATCATGTATCACTTGGTGCTCTAACCACTGAACTAGTTTCTTGCAGAATGCTGCAAGAAACTCAAGGGTTGGAAGTTTATTCTGCAAAAGAACATGACCCCAGGCAACCTCCGACAGCATGATTTCAGGGTTGAAAATCATCCAGAAACTAGCCTGGATAACTTTACTGGATGGGTCCCAGACACATTAGACCTACCTAGCGAACTCACACTGATCTGTGCATGCACAGTAGCCTCTCCCTTACTTCTTTTTCTGTTTTTTAAAGACAGCAGCCTTACATGGCCCAGTCTGCTTCCAAAACACCTCTCCTCACAAATACGTAGCTATGAACTTCAAGGCTGAAGCTTGTAAGACCACAAATCCGTTTCTTCTGGAACAGGCTGCAAAACTCTGTGCCAGACGACACTGGGATGATCACAGATCTCCTGGAGGGTGCTCTTCCCTCATTTTTTTTCCCCACCAGTGACATGCAGCAAAGGAAGAGGAAAGATGAGACAGAAAAATAAGTTAAAGTGAACAGTGAGCAGATACAGGAGAAAAACAGAAAAAGAATAGGAAAGGCAGGTAAAAGAACTAATTTAGACTCAGCCAGCTCAAAAGAGACCCCAGACAGTGGGTGTAATCTGACCGATGGAGTAAAAGACACGGAACAGGGGGGAAGGCAAGGGCCACATTTACTGACCAGGCCCTTCTGTAYAAACACGTTGGAAAAACTCTGCAAGCTCAGATAAGATGAGAGTGAGCAGAGAAATGCCACAGTTGAGGCATCAAAGCCTTAGTTAAGAGGAGAAGCATAATTTTCATTTCAGCATTTGCCTTCATAAAAAGCTACAGTAACAAGGGAGATGATAAGAACAGTTATTTGCCAACATTTTCTAAAAGAAGTTTTTCAGTATCTAAGTAATTGTTCAGATTCCTTTTTCAAAGCCAATTCAAGGTCCCAAGTTTCAAAAATCACTGGAAAGGTGCTGGCAAGTCACTCGGACACTTTTGCCTAAAGTAATGTAATCTCTCTAATAAAAACTTACCAGAAGCATGACCTACCACAAAGAAAACAAACCTCCAGTGACAAGAAAAATTCTTTTTCAGACTAAGCAAGCACGTCTTTTTCATACAAGTCAATCACTAAGAGTATATTTTTGCAACTCCCATTACATTTTGCATTTTAGGGTCCACAGTATTATTGCCTTGGGACTAGACCAGGATTATCTCCCTTTCAAGCCCCATTTGAAGATGAGTGGTGATTAATCCTAGAGAAACAGGATTTTTGTTAAATTGTTCTTAAAAAAAGATAAATACAACAGCAAAATCTATCAGGACTTCAGTATTTCACCTCCTCCTTCATTCCCCATCTGTATCAGAGTTATTCTGCACATTGCTCTTCATGAAAGAAAAGGATTTATAGATATTAATTTCTTAGTCTAGCGAAGCAATAATCTAAGCAGGAAAAAAGTGCAAATCCCAGCATATGTTGGCCTCAATTTTTCCAGACATTTTAAAGGCAGGAATAACATTGCAGAAATCATCCAGACCTATCCCAGCAGAAGATCACCCATGTAAGAAAAACAGCCCTTTGGAACTGGGGGCTCTAACAAATGTTCACAAATACTAAATATTACATACCACTCCTGAAAAGGCTTAATCTACTACAGAATTATAACAAGAGCTGGAAAAACAATTAAAGACCTTGACACAACTAAACCACTGGTCAGGTGTGAGTATTACGAAGCCTCTCCTGACAAGYTTTGGCCATTTTGAGGTGGGACCCGAACGCCTGGCACTGAGCTGTTATGGGGGGCAGCCTGAGCTGTGCCCTCACAGGAGCCACGACGCAGCTCTGATCTGACCTGCCAAAAATTTTTCTCCCAAGTCATAGCCAAGAAGAGAAACAATGAAGAACAGACAAACACGAAGGGAAAGCAGGGCAATCACAGCAGCTGTTAATTGCAGAAGTTCTGCCCGGCATGAATCCAAGCCTTACACCGAAGCTGGGGCTGGGCAGCAGATCCTGGCGTGGCGCACGTGGTCCCAGCTCACACGTGGGGCCGAGCAGCCCCCGCCCTCAGTGACGCATGGAGCAGGCAGAGCCTACCCGAATTTCTTTATCTTTAACAAGGTTCAGGCTTTTGCTTAATTTTACTCTCTGAACCCTCTGCAATGAGCCACTGCATGACTCACCGCGTCCCAAAGCCCCCAGGACTCAGTCTCTGCTTTGGAGCCCCAGCACGCCATGACAAACACAGCCCAGCACACGGACGTGAGTTTTCCGGAGCCAGCCTCCACCGATGCCCACTGCCCTTCCCACCTGGATGGGGCGCAGCCTGGAGATCTCAAGAACATGAAGCACATGTGCATATTTGTGTCGCAGCATGAAGCTTGGTCCTTTAATTAACCTGCAACAAGAGGGAAATCTTCCCATGTCTCACCTGTTGTGCAAGGAAAACAAAGGTTTTACATTTCATAACCTATGGAAACAGCTGCAACAACACACACTTTACAGCCTACAGTATGGCAAAGGGAAAAATAAAATTGAAATGCTCAGGTATCTAGCATTTCACTTGTTTATTTTGAAGATACAGTCTAGCCACATTTTTAGCAAAATCTCTAGAAGACTCAATACGTACACCCACATTTTAATTATTATGATGTACAGTGTCACTTCTGTGTCAGATTCTTGCAACATTTAATATCCAAATTAATAAAAAATTCTGACTATTCATTGGTTCCATGGAGCCAATCAAACTGAGACATGGTATTTCTTGTAGCCCTGCAGAATACATATTTTACCCAAAAAACTATTCCTAATCACACTGTTTTGAATAATTAGTTCATTGACATTCCTGTGCTAAATAAAATATCATTAGTAATTTATAGAAGTTGCACGAAGAGTAATAGTTCAGAAAAGCCCAGTATGAGATAAATTAAGTCTACACCTTCACGAAAGTCATTAAAAGGTAGCTATAATGATATGCCCAAGAATTATCATTCAGATAGGCTGAGCAGGAACCCTGCCAGATGTCAACCCTTATCTCAAATACTTAATACTATAGCACTGTAGAAGACTTGTGCTTTGGTTTTGGAGAGATGCCAGCAAGTCTGCTGGGACTACTGTTTTTGAGAGTCTGCTGGAATTCAGAATAAGGAGGAAAATCAAATCCCGAAACTCCTGCAGAAAAGGAACACTTTGATTTCCTTTACCAGAGACACCTTTGTGCTTTCTCTCTCATGCTGCTAACCACCACCGTCCGCAGACCCGTATCATTGTCCTTAAATCACTCGTAAAGACTTGGCTTGGGTATACCATCCACAGGGACTACAGAAGAGCCAGCTAGGGTCCTGTGAGCTCTGGTCCATATTCACCACCGCTTTCTCTACAGGGTATTTTTTTGCCCACCTTCCATCTCCCCAGGTGACCATGTGTCCCACCTCCTTTCATCTTCAGATTACGAATATATCCACACAAGCTTTTTGTTCCCATGCTCTAAGTCTGTACATCAGCAAGGGCTGATGCTTTCTCTCTCCTTCAGCCTTCAAATTCTTTTGTATTTCAGATCTTTCCATGTTATCTTACACCTCAGAGACTCAGAGACATGACCTTGCACCATGATGCTATCATTTACTTCATCTGTTCACTTTCATCACTCTATGTGCATATCCTTATCGTATTATTTATTATTCCACACAGAGTTTTGCAGTCAGGAAATGTATGAATTAAGTAACATACATGAAAGAGCGTTATGAAATGAAGGCACATCATCCTCAGTTGTTCATATTAGCAATACAAGTGATAGAGGGAAGTGGTCTATGGCAGCCTAATTAATTTCCTGCTACCTTTCATCCAATTACTAGGGGTTTGGGGCTTTTTTAAAGCTTAATAATAGGAAGCAATATTATTTATAGATTTACTTAGTGGGGAAAAAATAAACAGTGTAACTTTAAGTGAAGAACTTAAAATATACACATTCTATACACAACTTCAGCTACCTGAAAGAGTATTGATTAAATATACTCATCACTTCCAAATTAAATTTCTTTTCAAAATATTTAAATATAAAAATAAAGCAGGCCTGCACAATGTGTAGCCGTCTATATTCATACCTAAACGGGTTTCATATTGAAAAATATTGAAGTAGCACTCCTGTATCAAGATGAGGATTCCAGAAAACAGCTACTGCCTTATGTCCTTTTTCCAAAATAGAAAGATAACAACTCATCTTGTTTAGGAGAAGAACGATGGTATCAGTCATAAAACATTCAAGTTTATTTTTAATCCTGATGATAGTAAATGTGAAAGGATTGGTGAAAACACGCTCTAGCAATCAGCTATTTTTATACGAGTTTTGTGCCACATGGTAACATTATTTGGCTGTGGTTTACTATCAAATTGACAGCCACCTCCTGAGGATCTTCGCTAGTGTTACGAAAATTTATATTCTTCATATTGGTTTGATTAACTCGAATCCAAACCCGAGACAAACTTTTTTGATATGATCCGATTGTTGCATCGTTCTATTCTTAGTTTACAGTGACAACAAATGGACACTGAGGATATTTTTCTTAACTTGTTTTTGTGTGTGACTATAATTTATGAAAAAGATTTCAAGGCACAGCCCAAGTAATTGGGAATCTCAGGAAAAAGGAGGAGGTTGCAGAGGGATACTGACACACAAATAGGACATTAGTCAAGAAAGTTCTTTGAAGATCATTTCCTTGGTGCTCAGTATCAAGCTCTGTTTCTATTTACTGCTGAATATAAGTCGTAACAGCATGCAATGAGATCCCAGCAAAGCTCCTCTCCTGCAAGGCAGCCTTCTCGGGGAGAGCAGGCAAGAGGCAGGGCCACAGCCTCAGCACAATCCTCCTGCCCCAGCCCCAAACAATGCTGGCAGAGCTCGCTTTGAATCCAAGTGCTCCTGATCATTTAAACTGCGTCTGCCTTGAGGCTTTGCCCTTGCAAAGTCTTGACACTCCGGAGAGAAAAATGGTTAGTTCACCCATGCACATCACTGGCTTTTGTCTTTAGTAGCCAGCAGCACAGACCAGGAGGAGATTTGTAGAGCGGTACAGTTGGTGCTGAGGTCCTGCCATCCATAACACACACAGACACACACACACACAGACACACACACACACAGACACACACACACACAGACACACACACACACAGACACAC